>OZ059791.1:7336955-7885284 GCA_964057025.1 Standfussiana lucernea | reverse complement strand
AAAAAATATAAGAATTAAAGAACAAAAAAAACAAAAATACGGAATCACGGACAGTCATCACGCCTGTGAAGTTGCACCAATTAATTTAAAACAGTGTGTGTAATTTTTCTATTTATAAAAAAAAATCAAAAGAGGCAATAATAGTAACAGAATAGCAATAAATTTATAAAATAGGGGTAATACCAGACATAGAGGGCTTGGCGAGTTGAGCCCAAGTGTGCAAGGTGAGCGAGCCCTCCAAAGGTTTGACGATCTGTAGCTTGTGTGGCGGTCGAAACCGAGCCATGCCGCCCGCGCCCGCTCCCCACACCGCACTCTCCTCGCTCGAATCCCGTTCTACAACATTAAATAGATAAAACTAAATAAATACTTCAAACACAATGAAATTACGCGCTAAACAAGCAAACATATCGATAAAGGGTAAACTTTATCGAATACCATAACAATGATTATAAATAGAGAAATCATATCTTTACAGACAAACAATTTCGTAATAGCTTGTCAAACAATTAAGTAATGTTTTCTCAAGTGGTTTATATAAAGCTTGTGTGTTTATATTAATGTTATTATGATCTACACTGACATTCTATGTATATTGGCCCTATTCAAGGATTTCTCAGGTTTGTTATATTATTTACCACCGCGGGGTAAGCAGTGATAGCCTAGTGGTGTGACCGTTGGACTGCCAAGTCATAGGCCTCGAGTTCAAACTCAGGACACGCACCTCTGATTTTTCGGAATCATGTGCGTATCGAATAATTATCACTTGCTTCGGTGAAGGAAAACATCGTGAGGAAACCAGCATACCTGAGAGATATTTCTCGACGGTATGTAAAGCCAAGTTAGAGGCCCATGGGCGGCATAAAAACTCTGACACCAGGTTAGGCACTAACCACACGATAAAGAAGAAAGACCGCGGGGTGGAACATATTTAAATAGGTCCACCAATGTTTTTATCGCATTCTCACAAATACGCCATTACGCAGCTGGTCACTTCCTTATAATTATTGTAAACGCCTCACCGTGGTGCGCTATTTCATAAGTATAGAGTTGCAGTCCTTTCACACATATTTTACCTGTGACATCTGCATCACTGCCAAAGTCAGTATCTTTATTCTCGATAAAATAAGGTTGCTGTTGGGTTGCTGCTTCTGACAAGTCTGTCAAAATTACAGTGATTTAGTTATGTATTTTATAAAAGGTAGCTTCATAACTGATAGTAAGTAAACATAAAATTATTATTCTAAACATTACGGCCATTACGAAGTATGCAGAAAAAATAATAAAAACGGCAGAGTGACTCGAATTTGCTATTTATAGTTTGTGTGTGATGTTTATTTTTGTTACAACAAGGTTGCTGTCAGAGGTATATTAACTGTGGAAGGACTGTATCTATGTAGACGTCAAACCCGCAGGACATACCTGTGTACCGGCGGTGGCGTAGCACGTGCGAGGCGGTGAGCGAGGCGCGGCGCGAGTTGATCTCGTGCGGCGTCAGCCGCCGCAGCGCCGCCGCCAGCTCCGCCGCGCCCGGCGCGCCCGGCACGCCCACGCCCGTGCCGCCGCTGCATGGGCACCAACACGTTACTTATCATACAAAAACGGCACCAGGATCTTCAGATCAATTTCACCAATGAAACTGATCGCGATTATCACATCTAAACAGCGTTCATGAGCAGTCAGTGTCATAATTATTATGTAATGTGGTTAATCACTTAGTTAATAATGAAGCTTATGACTTTGATTGGAAAAGTATGGAAAGAGTCGAATAATATTTACATGTGGGTGAATAATGCAGCAATCCCCGATTATAAACACAGTTCCTTGTTTTAATGATGTGCAGATTAATTTCAACAGCCCATTATAACAATTTAAAGAAATATTTCAACAGCCCGTTATATCAATTTAAAGAAATAAAAACAAGAAAAACATTTTTAGCCAACTTACTTCGATTCGAATAATTTTAATTCCAACAGTAGCAAGATATTCTTATGTACCCAATACTAAATACACCTATTTCTTGCATTCCACAATGTGACCCTGTAGGGCACATTAAAGTAGACGAGGTAAGTGGTAGAAGGGGGTAGTATACTATGCTTACGGGTAGAGATCATCGGAATCGGTATCCGATGAGTCGTCGAGGAAGGAGTCGCTGGAAGGTTTGTTGACCGGCGGGCGCAGGTAGGGGGCGCTGACGGACGGTCCGTCCGCCACGTCCGAGCCGGGCAGCGAAGGACCCGACTGACCAGACCAACGCGATGCACACTGCACGGTCTCAAACACTTTGTGCATGCTTGAT
Organism: Standfussiana lucernea; assembly: GCA_964057025.1. NCBI lineage: Eukaryota > Metazoa > Arthropoda > Insecta > Lepidoptera > Noctuidae > Standfussiana > Standfussiana lucernea. The sequence goes on along the minus strand of OZ059791.1, from coordinate 7,882,985 downwards.
CTGAAATTTTACAAGTCACCTTTTAAACAAAAAGAAAGTAAGTCAAAATCGGTTCCTCCGTGTGGGAGCTACGATGTCACAGACAGATACACACGCCAACTTACAACACCCTTCTTTTTCGGTCGGTTAAAAACTGTAAGTCTATCAACGAGAACAGACTGTAAACTGACTCTCGTATTCGAAGCATGCGAGATAAAAGATATCTTTAAAGTGGGTTATCTCACGGCGATCAGTTATCAAATCAGGTACGCTGTCGCTATTTGTAAACATTAGTTTCAATTTGGTCTTAATTGAGGGAGTATTCAGAACTGTTTGTAGAATGAATGGTGTAGTAAGTAATGGATGGCAAAGAACCAACTATGAACAGTGAAAATAGATCGATTATGACTTGTGAACGATATTTTATGATCCACTTGCGTTTGTTTAGATAACCTGGGCTGGTGTATTAAAATGGTCTTGTTATGGAGCGATATTGAAATGTAGCCTCGTTCGTTCTGGTATAGGTCGTGCCCATCACAGCACACGGAAACGCTTCAGCAGCCGCTGCCAGCGTGGTGATTCTGTGCTCTGAGGTAGCATTACCAGAGAAGTGGTCTGGTTCACTGCAGTTGTAAATAAGAAGAATTGTATGTAGGTATCATGTACTGACTGTGCGAGGGGATCGCCGATGCCGGAGTCGAGGCTGAGCTCGGAGTAGATAGAGGAGTGCATCTCGCGGTGCAGGCTGGGCGGCAGCAGGCCGGCCGCGGCCGCCACGCTGGGCATGAGGCCGCGCGCGGGCTCGCCGCGCCGCCGCAGCGCGCGCACCTGCTCCTGCGCCTCCGCCAAGTGCGCCGCCACCTCCGCGTACCGCTCCTGGGACACGACCATATCAATGTTATACAAACGGCATAGCAACACGCTCGTATTACCTTCAACCAGGCACAAATCCGGACTGTTACTGAGATATTCCTGATGGAAAAGCCTAAAAACTCTCCCGATATAGGCAGTGTTCTTTAGGCTCCATTTGTTGCCATTAGATAAACAAGGTGGCAACAAAAATGCCGTAGGTTACTTTACTCTACTGTTTCAGTGATGTTTATATAATTAATAGGCTATATCCAGTCTTGGTTATTAGGTATACATTAAACAATGATTCCTGTACAGAAACCGAAACAATCAGTAGTGGCAGTAATTACCTTCGTGTCAGCAAGCTCTGCTGCGAGTGCATTTTGATTTTCTTTTGTTATTTCTAATATCCGTAACGTATGCTCATGCTCTGCAGTTAGCTGTGAACAATGAAACATGAACATTCAACGATGTACGAGTATATTCAAGTATTATCAAACATCGATTGGATGAAAATAGGCATTCTTCAATAAATTCTGTATTAGGAAGCCCAAGTTGGTTCTAGACTAGATAATCCGATTGTCTCCCTACGGCTTGTAGCTTCACTTTTGACGTAATCCGGTTTACCTACCCGTTTTAGCCAATTCCGTATGTTGTTTTATCTAGGATTTGAATTATAAATAGCAAATCGTCTTTGGGAAAGATTACTAATATGATAATTCCGAAACATTCAACTGACAATTGTGCGATTAAGATTATGATAATATTTAAAAAAAAACGTGAGTTCTAAGAGGATTTTTCCACATACATCTATTTGTTTTGTTTTAATTCGTTTAACATGATTCTTGTAATTTAATCACAAACAAATTATGTAAATATTTATTTGAAAGTATGTAGCGAAATAGCGCTTAGCGTCATATTTCAGATTGGATGTTTCGCGCATGTGGTCAGCACACGCTATGCATGTTTTTAAACAGAATCAACTTTGTGTTCGGTTCCGCGAGTGCGGATTTGCTACATGGTACGCTTGCCAAAAGAGAAATATTTATGTCACGATGCGTCGGTCGGCCACACGCCGTGATCTCTTTGCAAGAATGTATTTTAAATTGCAAAAACAGATCCACTAACGTTTAAAAGTTATAACATCACGTCTTTTCATCCCCGAAGAATTAAGCAGAGGTACGGCACGGTTGGCGCAGTGGCTGAGCAATTGACTGCTGCGCTGCGTGTCGCGGATTCAATTCCGGTTCCCGCACGGAACAAATATTTGTATGGCCTACAGGTAGTTATTCCGGGTCTGGTTGTTTGTTTATGTGAGTTTAAATGCTTGTAAACGCTCCCACGATACAGGAGAAATTGCTAGTGTGAGGTAAGTTTTTCTTTTTTTAATAGGAGGTGTAAGTACCTACAAGTACATTTCGCCAGTTATGTTTAAGTCCCATGTAGTAGGCGGCGAACTGATTGCCATCTATAGGGTTCAAATCTACTACTGCGAAATTACTGATGGAAAAACACAGTAACAATTTGCCCGACCTGGACATCGAACCCAGGTCCTCATACTCATCAGTCGCACTTACGACCGACGTTGACCAACGAGGCAACCAAGTTGGAAAAATAAAAACATATTGATTGAGACATCTCAAGAGGAAACAGGTAAATAAAAATTTACCTGTTGATAATTTCTTTCACTAACGGCGAGCCTAGAGTTGATGTTCTCAAGCTGTTGCTGGATGTCCGCCGAACGTTGCCGCTCTTCCACCAGCTCGGACCCCAATGCACTCGCTTCCGAATTCGCACTGGCTAGAAATATACATAACAATATAAACAACAAAACATCACACATGCAATCCCCGAAGGAATAGGCAGAGATATACCTTACGGTACACCCACATTTCGCTAGTTACGTTTATGTCCCATGTAACAGGGGGCGAGCAAAATCTTAACAATACATTGTCCGACCTGGGAATCAAACCTTGGACCTCGCTTACGACTATTAGACAAACAAAGCAGTCAAAAATACAACATTATTGATTTATTTATACTACAAGGCCGAAACTAGGCTTCAAGATAATAATACAATTGATTGAAATGCATTTTGCTACTAACGATAAACACGTCAAATGAAACATGAGTGATGGATAAACATTTGCACATGATTTGTTACATTTTGTACAATTGAAAACACGGAGAAACAATAGTAATACAGTGAAGATTACCAAAATACATATAAACAGTAATATAAGTTGTACCTGGTGCTAGTCATTCAATGCCAAATGTTCAAGAGAACTGAATAGTTCTACGTATTTCTACACCATCAGTTTTATTGTTTATTGAAGAATTATAACATCGATCACATAATGCAAACAACGTGAAATATAAATAGCATTTATTGTTTATTTTACCTGTGCTATGCCATTAAATAACTACCACCACGTATATTTAATCAGCCAAAACAATGCAATATCTTCTGGTCTCATTCTTCTACCGACGATTAGAGGCATGTTGAAACAAGTATGGTCTGACAGGGTGCAAGCCTTATGAGAAAACACGCTGCTAGGCCACCTTGAGTCACCAAGCTCATGCTCTTGAAGATTGCATACTTTCTTCGAACTTCTCACTGTTTCTTCCATATTCGAAGTGACGTAGCTGAATAGATCTTCGTAGGCAACAGTGTGAAGGGGGTCTATTACTAAGTAAAGCATAATCAAGTTCTTTGATCAAGACAGATCATTAGAAGCTAGTAAAAACTGTTTGGCTAGAAAACCCTATAGTGATTAACCCAGCTAGGATGAATGCGATGCCTCATAAGTGTTGATTGAAAAAATCGCTTTACGTAAAATTAGTTTCCCAAGCATGAGGCGCTTTAACTTCGATAAACTGTAGGCCCATCGCTTTGAATAATTTCAATAGACACGTTAACGACATACAAATTTGATTCGAAAATTACTTCCGCTACCTAGAAAAACGTTAGTTGTTATTCTAGTTTGTCTGTCAATGTCACCAGTCGTAGAAAAAAAAGGTTAAGAACAATCAAATGAGAATAAATGTTCAAGAGGGAGTTTTAAAACAAGATCCGCATCTTATTTTATTTAAAAACACGACCTGAAATTGTGGTCACGCAGCATCAGCGGTGTTGCGTGAATAATTATGTTTACATGCGAAGTAAATCACAATCACATGTGAATCAACAATTTGGCGGTTAATGATCATTTGAACAGGCTGGGTCAACCAGGGACCGTACAACCCCGGTTAAGAGTTAAGCCTTTCGAACGGGTAAGCCGTTTATGAGGTTACCCTTATCATTATGCAACCCTTTGAATGGGTTTTATACTAGAAACCCTTTGAAAGGGTTACATGATAACCCATTGAATGGGTTTTATACTAGAAACCCTTTGAAAGGGTTTCATGATAACCCATTGAATGGGTTCTATACTAGAAACCCAGTGAAAGGGTCAAAAACCCTTATAAAATATATGGGTTATTAAAATGAAGGGCATTATAAAAACCCATATATTATAAGGGTTTTGTTCGGGTTATTCAATAAACTTGTGCTAGGTCGGTGGTAAGGGAATGGCGGCCTGGCGCTCATTGCCTATAATTCACTAGACGGTATTATACAAATAGCTAGAGTAGGTACGAGCGAGAGCTCCAATAGAACTATAGTTGCGTATTTTGAGTTTATATTATATTATTCTTTTGATCTATCCGCGCCGAAAGTAGCGTGTAGACTTTTTTTTATCAATTGGGATGCGTTTGCGTGTTTCAAGCTAATTCATTTATAAGGTTAGTTTTTTCTTGAATATTAAAGTACTTTGTAGATAGTTTGAGTTTTTGTTTGTAGATAGTTTGTAGGCAATAGTATTGCCTACAAATAGGCTCACTCGCCCCCTATTACATGAGATTTAAAAACATAACTGACTAATGTGGGTGTACTATTAGTCTATTAGGTACACCTCTTTGGGGTATACAGGCGTGACGTTATTTGTGATGTTTGCAGATAGTTTATGCTCAAAATCCATCCAAGTGCTAAGATTTCTTTGCTAACTCGCACGAAGTTGCGCAGAAGATGGTAGGTAAGTACTTCATAGAGACTCTCTGTTGGTCGTTTGTTATTTAGGTATTAGGTTTCAAAATTATAAAAACGAATGTTGGGGCCGGATGCCTTGTATCATTTTATTATACTTATCATTTTATATTTGGTAGTAGAAAATATTACTAAGTATATCAGAGAGTGAAGAAAGTTCTGATGACGAATCTCAACACGTCAATCAGATCCATGACGAATTGCCAAAAACATCAGCAGGAATGTCTTTGTCACCTACATTCGATCCAGATGTTTCTACGCCTGATTTATTTCTGTTATAGCTTATGCAATAGCTTGAATTTTAAAGCTCCCTTAGGCTCTTTAGGTCCGGCTCGCTTCGCTCGCTCTTGCGTTCTCTTCATCTTGAAACTCTTACTCATCTCAGGGGCCGGGTCGTAGGTCTGGTTTTGAGGTTCAAACCCGGGAGGGGTTTTGACATCTAAATCGACCCCTAAATCTCGGACAACTATAAAGAAATCAACCGATCCGAGGCGGAATGCAAAAATTTTCTTGCTCGCTAATACATACCCGTGTTATCGTAATCAATTGAATGAGCAAGTAGGAATTTTGTCTTTATTTTATTATAAATGTCGTTTGAAATAAGATAAGACATTTAATAAAAACTTTTTACAGTCCGTTCAACCGATTTTGACTTCTATTCCGTAGGCATAAGGACGCCTTTAAAAGACGTCTGCGTTGGACGACTGTAAGTATAGGACTATGACACAAATAAGGTTAAATGTAATGAATGAATGTGCGTTTTACGATAGCGATAATAATAAAAATGAAATTTTTGGACGGCTAATCGCTGAAGAATTTAAATTAATTGCCAACCAAAGCAACCTGTTTGCACACCAAATGTTATACAGAGCGTCCCACGGATATGCCACATGGAGGGAAAGTACCTTGAATATTGTAGATGGAACATTTTACTGAAAGAAGACTGAGAGAATTTTATTTGAATTTAAAAAACAATTTAATCTGCATTCATAGATATTTAAATAATTACATGGTTGAACCGGGAATCGAACCCGTTACATGAGAAAAATAATCAATCAATGTTAAAATTCATGGTCTTCCTTTTATTTGTGACACTATGTAATTAGAAAAAAATAATCCTTATGATAAAGCCTTTCGATCAGTATGATAAAGCTACAGGGTGACTATTCTTCCATATGTAGGTTAGATATGGGAAGTTTTTTTTACGATTTCTTACTTTTCTACTGCCCTGCTAAGCTGAAAGGCGCTAACTCTGAGATACGCCCTTTTGTCACCGATTAATTAGTAGTTCTTTACGGAACAGATACTTTACTCCATAGGAAAAGATAGAAACCTAACGCTATAATTACCTACAAAAATATTACAGGCCTTCGTGCGCGCTAAAATGTACCTTATGCGCCCGCCCGAGAGTATCTACTACGTCGTCTGCCGTGGTGTCGGGCAATCACATGTGGCATTGAACGCAACAGTAGAGCTGCCTATACTAAGAAATTATTACACAAAAGAAGGGGTTGACACTCGCATGGGAATCAAAACCTACAGGGTACTTCCCGTGAACTCAGAATATTTAAATTTGGTACGAAGCAACGTCTTAAATAGCACAGATAAAGGAAAAATTTCGAAAACCGTAAATTTTTAGATACATCATATAATAAAAATATTTGTAATCATTTTAAACTTAATACGTTTGTACGGAACCCTCGGTGCGCAAGTCCGACTCGCACCTGGCCGGTTTTTTTTACATTTAATGCAATAATTTTATCTCTTCCTCTTGATTGAAAATGACTAATGCCTCACTTTAATATAATGGTTAATGGACTTTGTAAGGTTTCCGTAAATTTCGAATATTAATAAATTCTAATAGTCGCAAAAATTCTAAATCTAACAAATAACTTTAAAAACATCTCCTTAGGAGAACCCTGCATAAATGTGTAAATTTCACTTCCTTTGGCATGCTTCCTAGCGAAATAAATAAATAAACTAGGATGAGATTTAGCCATTATTATAGGCGAACGGTTGCGGTATGTAGGTACACTCGAGCGGGCGCGTGGCAACCGACTGGATTTTGTTCGTTTGGATGAACGCGAGCCGTAGCCCGGTAGGTACGTTAGTGCATGACTTCGAACGAGTGAAGGAGGCCTGCTTTTGTTTTTTAATAACATTTAATAGCTTTTACAATTTCGCATGTAATTGTTGTTGTTGTATTGTAATTTTGTATATAAGCCAAATAGCGATATCTAACTTAAACAAAAAAAAATCAACTAATAAGTTTGGTTCTTGTCAAACATCTCTCTTTGAAATTGCTAAGAGATTTCGGCGATTTTCTTCAAAACTTTGAGATACCTACCTAGCGCTTTTCGGCCCAACAGGGCAGTCTAGTAGGTACTCTATTTTGTACATTTAAGTGACCAATAATCTATCCATGACACAAATCAATCAACAATGAAGTGGTAGGTAGGACCTTTAGGACATAACATCGTTGCGCAAATTGTTTCGTGAATTGGCAAGTAGGTAAGTATGTAGGACAATCCTACATATTTACCTACTTGCCCATTGCAATAAACTATACAATTGCTATTTTGAAAATTTAGATTGATAAATTACGTAACTTTATATCTACATACCTACCTATTGTAATGCGACCCCGAAATGATCAATCGCCATCAATTTATATTGTAATATAGTAATATTATCAATCGCTCGGTACGTAAACGAGCTATGTGCAACAAACACGTAATAATTTATAATCACGATTGATCATTTCGCAGACCCCTAAGTTTTTACAGTGAAGGCAAATATTAAGTAGGTATCAATGTATCACCTTATCACATCTATCACCTACTTATCACATAAATTACATTTACTTGTATTATTCGATGCATCATATGAATAATGGCGATGTACAGCATCTCGTTTCGGTTTTGGCATTTTGACAAATTGTTCAACTTCACAATTCTCGAATTCACACCGACTAATTAATAATATCGTAAAACTCCGCAAAAGACGTCCAAGTTCAAAAATCAAACAGCAAAAATGACAGCATTTGTTTGGTACTTGCAATAAAGTAATAAACAAGAACAGAAATGAAAAAAAAAAAACAAAATAATATTAAGTAATTTCGGTATCCGGCCAGCAAAGCTAAAATGAACTCTATTTCACGTTCAATAAAGCTCATAGATCCCTGTTTACAAGCAGCTAGGTAAGTAGCCACAAAGGCGCCGCCGCCGCAAAGCCGTGGCCGGTCAACGCATGCTATATGCTATTCCGTTTTGAAACCTTTGCCCTTCAGCGAGAGATCATATTACCATGGGGTCTAAACTCGAACAAATTATAATTAGTCATGTAAAGAAAATCATAGATTGCAGCATAGGTAACGATTATGAAACGAACAATCACTAAAATACGTTAAATGGCTGATTTTGACTGAAGTAAGAGATTAGTAAAAATCTAAACTTCCTTGTCTACTCATAAATCACGTAATTTCTACAAAAAAAGATAAATGAAGCTCTAGATCAATTCGATCCCATAGAAGTAGCCATCTGTTAATCATTTTCTTTAGAGCTCTTTGCAAAAGATGGTGTTTTACTGAATATGTTATATGTCACATAAACAGCAGCGTGAAAGCTCACTCACACAAATGAAACTGTTCCGCCAACTCGAGAATTTTTTTGTTGTTGTTTTGTTAATACTTGTCCTTGAACGCACGGTGCGATGTCCTTCATACTCGATTTGGTTAACCAAAATGGTCCCTTAGCTTAGGCCGTTCAAAAGAGTTATCCAAATATTATGGGTTTGTGACTGTTTAGAAAACCCTATCAAAAACCCATACCAAAACGGTCAATTAAGCTGGTAACCAAAACGATCAATTAAGCCGTTCAAAAGGGTGACCCACACCACATCGTAAGGGTTTTTGATTGACTGCTAGAAAAACCCTATCGAAAACCCTTTCAATGGGTAGCCAAAATGGTCAATTAAGCCGTTCAAAAGGGTTAGCCACATCGTATGGGTTTTTGATTGACTGCTAGAAAAACCCTATCAAAAACCCTTTCAATAGGTAACCAAAATGGTCTATTAAGCCGTTCAAAAGGGTTACCCATATCGTATGGGTTTTTGATTAACCGCTTCGAAAAACCCTAACGAAAACCCTTTCAATGGGTAACCAATATGGTCCCTGGGGTCAACACACTGACCGCACCGCATGCTTCACACAACAAGTGCGTGAACCTCCTTATACAATGGCTACACGACTACATTATAATTACTTGTAATTTGTATTCTACTGCATCTTACTAACAACATTGCTGACCTCATTACTGACTGCGATATGAATATTTTTATCTTAGATAAGCTATAATTGTCACACTATCGTCCTTTGTCATAAACAATACTCGTGCCGTACGCCACGAAATTCCTCACCCTAGTAATGTCTAATGTCTTAAGGTATATAATACAAAACATTGTTTTATTATTTTAGGTACACAGTTCTGCGAAGAAGGCTTAGGTTGAAAGCTCATTCGATCATCAAGATAGTCTAATTTATTGCTAAGTAGACTGCAAAGCCGCTTGTAGGTCGTCCGTTTGACTGATAACGATAACCAGCGACCTTCTATAAACTAGACGCAACAAACAATCGGCTACAATTGTTTTGTATCCAGCCCTGCCGGCTACTAAGATGCGGTGTGATAATATCACATTACATAAAGTAATATCCTCGAGCTCATATTGCTTGCGACATAATCGCATTAAAAGCCAATCAATTGACTTGAGTGGCAATTCAGAGTGCAATGATCGTTATGAAAACTTGTCGGCGTTCAATTAAGCCAGGTTGCGCTGGGATTTCATGTCCCATATGACGCAACCTAATAATCCTCAGCAGGATGTTACACATTATTCAGTCATGTAGTACGAGTGTCCTTATGATATTATGCCATCGCAGGAAGCTTGTAAATGTACCGATTTTGGCATTAATTGCCTACCTTCTGCTCTTACGTATATCTGTGCCTTGAGGACACAAATACCCAGTTAAAGCATTAATCAGACACAGATACTCTAGTAGAGAGTTCTCAGTGAAAAGCCTGTAAAAGTCATTTTTACTGACTGTCGACATTAAACATAGCTATTATATATTACCGAAAGGTAAAAAAACATCGTGAGAAACATCTTACATATAAGGAATCGTAGTCTAGCTAGCTAGAGAATACAGTAATGGAAAGCGAAGAATCCCATTTATTTATTACGAAGAAAGTTATACGTTAGCAATACACAGCCTCTTGGCATTTTAGAAAATATAAACTATCTAATAATGGGCATGTATAATTATAAAATACAAATCACATACAAATCAGAAACTTCTAGAAGAATAGCATATTATCCCTAGTGATAAAAAAATGCATGAACCAATTAAAATTCGACACGGCTAAGTATCAATGTTTAAGTCTTGATAACATAGCATTCCAATACAATATGAAAAGTTCCGAGTTTTTTCTGTACCTAGATAAAACTTTGTACATCCGACAAGTCACAGCTTGCTGATAGTTAACGATTGACTGATAACGGAAAAGTCATCCATTATTGCGACATTGCGTGCAGTTAATCTGCTTTTGTTAAGCGTGTTGACGCCCGTGTTCATGGTGAACAAAAGTTGCAAAACATTGTTGCAGTATCATCACGTTTGACACATACTGTATGATGAAATATTACCAGCAAAATGTTTCCAGCAACATAAATTCATGTTGCAACCACAATGTTGTGCAGCTTTTGTTTTGCTTCCACATGAACGCGGGGCTTCAGGCCAACCTCTCCAATTTCAGAGTCACGATTGTCCAAAATGTTCTGGACAAAACAGGCTGAAGAGAAAGTGGTGTGTATTGCATAGTGGCTTTTTGGCACTTGAATGACATTGTCAGGGCGCTATTGGTAAACATTTGTGAAATTGTATTGCACAACACTATGGCGGCGCTAGTTTTGACTATAAAAGGATCATGCAGCACTATTCGTAGGTAGTCAAAAGCAGTTATACCGAGCTGGTGTGCGATATCCCTGAGTAGCTGTCGCTCAGCCAGCTCTGCGCAGTCGGCGCCGGCGGCGAGGCGCGTGGCCTCTTCGCGCAGCGCTCGGTTCTCGCGTTCAAGCGCTCCCGTGCGCCTGCGCAGCAGCGCCGCGTTCGCGGCCTCCTGCTCCTCCGGGGATGAGACCTCCTCTGTGTCATTTGTTAATACCTGCACAATGTTTTGTAGATTGAGGAATGATGTGATAAGACGCAGCGGGTTAAAAGTTGTAGTGACAAAAAATGGAAAGAGTATACTAAGGTGGTTTAGTCATGTGGAAACGATGTGTGAAACGAGACTAACAAAAGGTTTTGTATTTACAAAGCAAATGTGCACCCTAGACCGACGACCCTATTGCTGCCGTTCTTTGGAAAGTTCAGGTGCGTAGAACTCGCAGCCGGCGTGCGTGTATGACCAGATGTATGAATGTGTACGAAGCAAAAAGAGTATGTAAGGATCGTAGCAGGTGGCGTTCTATAGATTATGCCTACCCCAGGTGGAAAATGCATAAACTTTATGAAATTTTGTACCGTGTTACAGGCCGGGTTTGATCTTGAAGGAATCCTCGGACGATCCTAACATTAATTTATACCGGTTTTGTAAACATTGTGATCCAAGTGGGTTTACCTGTTTGCATTTTTTTTTAATTTGTCTTTAGTATTGAGTGGCCCTGACTTTCCTCAAATTAAGCAGAGTCTGTTTCCCCACAAGATAATATTAATGTTTGCATAAAAAGATTTATTTTCCCTATAAGATGAATAGTGATGGTGATGATATCATTCAGGACAATAAAAGATTATTTATTCTTAACATGCGCGACAACGATGAGAATAACGCATTGGATACAAAGGTCAGAAGAGTAAATAAACTCTTATTGTTATTGCTATACAGAACCTTAACAAATCGTTCATTCTTCAACTCGCACACATTCACTAAACTTCTTGACGCTACAAGTTCGCGGAATTTTTTCCTCGATTTGTAGTTTTTTTTTTTTGGGAAATACGGTATGAGATTATCTTTTTGGGTTTACCTGTAGTAGATCCGCTTTGGCGTTGAGGTCGTGCCTCAGCTGCGTGATGTGATCCCGAGCGCTGCGCAACTCGCCCTCGAGTGCGGTGACTCGCGCCTCCAAACGACCATTGGCAGTTAGCAATTCCTTACCGATGCGAGCCGTTAGCTCCAAATCTTTTTCTTTCTGGGAAGAGTTGAAATATATCAATAAAAATACTGGCGATACTCCCACAATATTCCCTATAATCTGATAAGATGTACCTACAAAACTATCTCTACATAGCCCAAATAATATTAAAAAGCGCCAAATATTACAGCGATAACTTAAAGGTCCAAAACAAACAAAAGTTAAAAACCTGTACCTACATTTAAAATAATGAACTCTGAAGACAAGATTGTGTCATAGACCTGTCGACGACAAGGCGTGGTGGAGTTTACCTTGAAGTCCTCGGACTCCCATTTACGTAATACCTCTCTAGACGAATTACATTAGCAAAATAAATAGCATAACTTACTTCTTCTAAGAGCCGTGTTACCGCTTCGATGTCATTGTAGGTTTTTGTCATTTGGCTCACCCTGTTGCTGCATAGAACTGTAAAAAGAACACCACTATGTAGCAAACGACAACCCCGTCTATGCTATAGTAAATATAGCATTTCTAAAAAGCAAGCGCAAATTATATACAGCCTTATATTAGGAATGTGGCCAGATAATTATGTGATACAAGTAATCATACTTTAAATAATCTCTGGCGATGAAGAGATTAATCCTAAGTGTTTTTTTTTCATTGATAGTAATGGTGCTAGTAAATAGATATTTAATAAGAGTGTCTACTATTTTCTCTTTACCTTTGTTTATAAAGATAATAGATATTAATATTGCTTAGTCAATAATCGTAATAAGAATACTAAATATCAACTTCACAATAATTTATCTCACTTCATAAGCATGCTAAAGTGATTATGATTACTCTGGCCTATAGATTTTAAGCCTAGCTTAGAGATAACGCTACAAATAGTGAATCCGCTCATATAATAACATTTCGTTAACCGTATGTAATAAAAAGTTAAGTTGATTTTGAACGATGACTAATATTGTCGCACAATATCTTACAAAACATACTTGGTCAATCGATTACGTCGCTATCTTCCGCTTAACTATGGGTGAGTAAAAGTACCTCGGATCGATATTTCGTTGAGTAGTAAAACCGGATCCGGGACTGGGTTAGATAAGTACATTCTTGGGCCAGGTACTTACTATATTGATACCAAACACGATCAGATAGAGGTATCCAGAGAAACTACTTTCATAAGTTCAATTAAACTCAAGATATCGGGACTTGTTTCTTTTGACTAAAATGCTGGGTGAAACTGAAATGCGAAGTCGTAATGAGATTTATTTTATGTCTGTACGCTTACAATGGATGAATGAGTAGTTAACTCTTCGACACGAAGACGGCAGCTCAAGAGAAAATCTTATTTAGAAACCAATTATCTTATGTGCGATTTGTATTGTTATTCAGAAAGCAGATTGATCTATTCAATTTAGATAGTAAAATAGTGTAGCTATTACTGAATTTTCTAAATGTTTTCCCTGTAGTACTGTTTCTGGCACTAGTTCCAGACGCTATTAGAAAGAATCTGCGTCTGCGCAGCATCACTCAGATAATGTTGTCTTTACTTAGATACTCATTAAATAAAACTCGTGATGCGGTAAAACATGTCTCAACCACTTTACATACATACATTACGTCAACCTTCAAAATTACCACAAACTGCGGTTACATTATCGATCTCTTCATAATATATTATTGTTTAACTATAAGGACACCGATTCAATAAATTAGCAGGAGTAAGATATTTCAGATTCGTTATCGTTTTAATTTTTGTAGTCGTTTCATTTTAACATTTAAAAATTAAGTCTATTTCTTTCGGTATAATTTGTATTATGCTATGATTCAGGTACTTCAAATAGTTTACAAATAGTTTATGATAACCTTGCCTAAAAACCAATATTTATTATTCTTGAGATAGCGAGCTAACAATCTATTTTGGACACTTCCAACCCGTTCGTAAACTACAGAGTATTCCCAAAGGGGCCACAGTGGATCAATATTTTATATTTGAAAGTACCAAAATAGCGTCAAGACTAAATTCATCTGAAAGCTGTCCTTTTAATAAAGCAATCGATTGGATCGGTGACCTAGATGTAGTTCGTATTTCGTAGACATAAAGGTTCAGGTTGTATACCACATCTGGATTATAACAACTGAGGATATTTTATTGGTATCTAAAGAATGCAGTAAAAAACAGGTGAGATAATGGGCGTTAATTGGTGTGATTCACAGATGTGCTAAGAATTTTGGAGTTTTTCACGAGTTTTCTTCGTAAAGAATTCTTCAACCAAAAATATACTTAAATGTAGAGTAGAACTTTTTATTAAACCTGTTGTTGTATCAACCCTGAACCTTTTAAACAAAGAATGTAAACAAAATGTTGAAGCTTCAAATGCATAGAGTATATAACCACTAGAGAGCTTATAGGCCGATTTCTTCTAAGTACACGACTCACTACCGCGGGCCGGGGGACGAGGAACAACGCGCGGCTGCAATTGGTCAGTTCAAGGTCAACTTGCATAGGTATGCATATCGTTAGGGCTGATCTATTTGATTAGGGGAAAACAATCGATATCGATAAAATGGATTTTAACATTATGAAAAATACTCAATTAAAATCGTATAAAAATAATGATATTTAATCAAAAACAATCGAATACAAAAAACATGTATTATTGATTTTTAAAATGAATTAATTTGGTAAATGTTTTTCGAATTCAAGTTTTAGGGTCCTGAACGTATTAATTGCACCTTTTTTTTAAGTCGGTTAAGAGTAGATAGGTATTTTATTGCAGTATTTGAATTGAATAACATTTTTATTAATTTAAATTTTATTATTGTCGATATCAATTTCGGATAGTAAAGGCAACAGCACGGGTTTCTACTATAAACACACAAAGGGAAAGAAAGGGATAAAAGAATTAGAATTGTCTAATGAAAGAACGAGACATTTCCAAAAGACATCAACGCGGAAATCAAAACGTGTGCTCTTTCACCCAACCACCATTTTAACGAGACCTCTACGGTCGCTCATGATCTGATTAAATCAAAAATAATTTTCTTACTGTTTATTTACCGGTGAAAAGTCATGCCATCCTTTTTGTAACTAGATGTTTAGGAATGTTTCCCACACCACTTCACCGCGCATGAAGGCATTTTGATGCGTTATAATTGCATAAAAAGTTTAAAAAATTTGAATAATTTAGCGTGCACACAGGTCTAATATTTGGTCACAACTAAAATGGTTACTAGTACCGTAGCCTATATGTAGGCGACAAAACACTAATCGTTTTCGAGCATCGGGGCACTGTATGCGCAGTCAAGTGGTTATATAGTCTTTGTTCAAATGAAATCTTTTATGGCATATTAGACATGTAGAGGCAAATACAAAACAAATAATATGTAAGGATTGTTGCTTGGGTGAAGCATGGGATTTTCAAGCCAGTTTTCTTTTTCGTTTTAGTTAGGTAATTTATTAGGCCTCAACATACCTGCTTTAAAATGGTTTTTTTTTTTAATAAAAAAATGTTAAGCTTTAAACGAATTTGAAAGGCTATATTTCATTAAAATTTAAATCTAAATAATCAAATATAAACAAACAATATCAAACCGGTATTAGTTGAATAATGATTCGGTGTTTTTATATTAGTGGTATGTCCACCCGTAGAGCCTTTGTAAAAACTTTTACACACTAAAAACATTGTAACTACAATCTCGACTTCCTGTGCATGATATTGCCCCCTTATTCGTGCAAACAATCACAGTAATACACAGGCACAATGGGCGGATAATTCGATACTATGCACGGTACTTAGCGAACTCAAATCACTAAGTATCGCAAAACATCGTGTAAGCACGCACTGTAAACACCGAATAACGTTTAGTTTCGCCGCTTGCCCGCTTCAATCACATTGATAAGATATCGCTGAATTTTAAATGTTGCGCTCTAATATTTACAATTCACCCATTGTGATTACAATTACTTGTTCTACTTATAAATTATCTACGAACCCGGGAGTACATCACGTGTGTTTGGCCTCTGGGCGTTCATCGAACCCCTATTGTTCGATCACTAAATGCAACATTACAAATGAACTAGCGATTCGAGGAATGGCACTGGCTGGAAGGTACATCGATGAACCGCACTGGCTAGTAACGTTGGCGACAAAGCGACAAATACGAGCGTGAAGTTCCCGATCAAGTAAGTGACTGTGGAGCGCGAGTACTACGCAATGGCGTGTGGACTCCATGGCGCTCTTGTGGAGGGCACACAAAACATACTTTTCTATTGTATCCAATCTGTGGGAACAGTGGATTACAAAACAAATACACATCGAATTTTTTTTACAGTTAACTTGATAATTTTTAATGTTTCACTAAACACATTGTTTCAATTAATTCGCTTTCGATTCTCACATGAGTCTTAGTATTATTGATTTAAGAATTAAATACCTTGTGTTAGTTAGTCTTGTGAGGGGATCAAACATAAACGTATATTATGTCCAAAGAATTTACTAGTCTAGTTTATTACACTTTACACTCATAAGTGTCAAAGGTGTGCAAGAATTTATGATGATGAGTCTTTTTAACTGTATACAGCATAAACATGAATGAGGTACAAAATGTTTTAACGGCGAAGCTACTTTCAAGAATAAAAAATTATGGGAACTGACTGATATAATAGCTCCATTGAATGCGATGCGGGCGCAGGTATGCGAGTGTTTCCCACTCTTACCTAACTCTAAGATTACAACGGATATTGATTGTGTTCGTGCTTACATCTCTCACACGATACTGAAAGACTTTCGCAGTTTTTGTTGCACCCACTTCCAGCAGTACAAAACCTAATAGTGTTGCCATATTCAAGACAACAGAACCAACAAAATACATTTTATGATCGGAGACATAAAGTATTTTTACATTTAACCATACAGGATGTTTGGTAGAAGAATCAACACATTTCTTAAGGGATTAGGGGTGTCATTTGCTAGCACAAAAAAGAAAATTTTTATTTAAAAATTGGCAGAAAATTGGCAATTTCATTTTTAGAAGAAAAAAAAACATTTTAGATAACAACAAAAGATATGTTTTGTACCGTTCTATTACAGGCATCTGCTATTAGCGAGACACTGATGAGGAAGAAAACTAGGATATGACTCCCTAATATTAATAAATTTGTCATTTTGTATAGTCCCTAAGAAAATTGTATCCGTCACACACTACGAGTGGTATTTTGAACAACCTAATGATCAGGGTTCTTTATGTAGGTAATTTAGATAGTGAACATACAATAAAGAGCCTCCCGATTCTCTTAAAATAATTAATTCAACACATTGAAATTTATTTATAATTAGAAGGAAGGAAGATCGAAATATGAAAACTTGGGGATTTGCCTTACCCATAAAATACTTCACTTCCGGTTAGAGTTCTATAAAACAAGTTAAATAAAAGCTTGTAGAAAGGCGATTCGTGGAATCTGCCTGGCAACCCTATGCAAGTGTTACTCGTGGAAGTCATAATTGTTAGGTCATACATAGAACGCGACAGGAACGCTTTTAATGAAAGACTTCTTACTACATAACTACAAACACATTTTTTTTATCAGTACCTTGTTCCAAGCATAAATTAAAAGTATCTTTCTATATATAAGAGAGTTGAAGAAGAACACATTTAGCGACATCAATTTGGGAAGCAATGAAACGGGTTGGTTACATAAATGGGTAATGCAGAATTTACAGTAAATAAAAGATTTTATATTGTCCAGGTTACTTGCTAAACTAAATTCATCTAAACTTGCTTAGTGATACTGATTAGGTTATTGTTATTGACTGGCCCTTTATGTTAAATTGTTAAAGTGATTACATGACAAAAAGCACAAATAAAGGAAATGGTATGCAAATCACCGCTTTGCAGAGAAGAAGAAAAGCGAGAAGATGGTTAGACGACATTGGAAGTGGCAACGAGCGATGAGGTGATCGACAATAATAACCATACCGATCTACATGATGATATACCTCGATCAAGGAGCAAGGTCCTGATGACGCGAAAGTATAGTCGTCCGAATTTGTCCCTCGCGACGTGGTACAGGAAGTCGGGGTACTCTCCGAGACACTCTTTGAGCTCCGCGTCGGGCAGGTAGCTCAGCTCCTGGAAGAGCTCGGGATCGAAGCCTGGCGGCGGCGAGGCGCGCGAGCCCTCCGCGCACCCCGCGCCCGCGCCCGCGCAGCCCTCCGCCGTGACGCGCGCGACCCGCGACCATCTGCTCCGCCCGCTTCACGCCGGCGACGACTCCCAAGCGCTGATCGACTTCCTTCTGTTTGTCCACTTTTACTGTATCACTACGACACCTATGCACAATGTCTCCGACGTAAAGTCACAAACGAACTGAACTGACAAACCATTTTACACTCTGCTAAATAAAACCAATATTTATAGTGACGTAATACCTGTAAAATCACGACAATCGTGTCGACCACTCACATGAGGATGTAATGGAACACGTCTGACAGGATAGTGTAAGTAGCTGGTGGATATCAGCAGCACGCTCGGGTGGCCAAGCGAGCTGCTTAAATTAACTCTCTTGTGAAATTCATAATACGCGAAGCCCGATTTTAGCGCTCACGCCATGTAAATGTCTAAAACCAAGTGTTAGTTAAGTGAATGAGGTTTAACTCTGATGTTGGAGTTATCGATTTATACACCGAAATGAGGGCAGAGTTGGGCGCTCCCACGCCTTCGTTCAGGTTACGTTAGATTTAATGAATAAGGTATGTTTCATAGTGTTTAGTTAACAAAGGAAGGCCTTAGGAAAAAAAACAATATTAGTAAGTACCAAGTTTTTAAGCACTCACAATTCTATCTGAATGAAAAAGATAACCATTTGCATTTATAATTTGACGACAATTTCAGGACATGTTTATTATTTTTTTTAGCTTTTTTAAGGAAATAATACCTTAATTACTTATTTAAAAATTGATAGATTGACTTTACAACCTAGAAAATAAATAAATCTATCAGCGTTAGTAAAACGTTTGAACAATAACCTACACAGACAAACAATTCCTATTCTTCATGGTTCGTGTTTATCTTGCTGATGCAAAGTACTCGTACTTTGGTATGTAACTATTGACACTCCCAAGTGTCAATAGTTACATACCGAAGTTGATTAATAGAATCGATGAATGTAAAACATTCTATGATCTTTGCAAACCCAATAGTCTGTTAATCACCAGTATTTTACTTGGTCGCATTTTCACGGTCAAGTCAAAAAACAAACGCATTAACGGTGTAATTGCCTCTAATTTACTAAGTAACCTTAAGAAGATGAGCCTGAAGTGCGCTACTGACATTGTTTAATGAATAAAAACAATAAGTACAGCCAAAATTACCTTAGTTTTTAAACGGGGCGTTACTACAATATTTTCCTATGAGTGTTCTCTGACCTGTTTTTTGTCAATTGTACATAGTAAATAATTAATGAATTTGATATTTCTTAGTTGATATATTTGTCATTTTGTATAGCAGTTTTCCGAGTTGCTTGAGAAGTGAAGGCCAGGCTGCACGTGATTCAATATTGACGTCGAACAACCTCTCCGAAAGGCTTTGCACCACAACCGGTAAGGTACAGGTGTACTGTACAAACGACACTGCACAGTGCACGACTATTGAAAATATTAACGTACATTTACCGTGATTAAATTTAGGGTACCTAGTAGATTAAATTAGTGAATGTTTTAATGCATTCAATGACCTCACGTCGTTTGTCATAGCTCCATCGGCTTCATCAATTTACGACATACCAATTTTTTACTATTCTAATATCCCATCTCATGGTCACGGTCATTTTTATGGTCGTTTACCTTCGTCTCACTGGTTTTCCGAACATCAACTCGGTTGACTCAAGACATTTTCCTTACTCTACGATCCAGGCGATTTATTGGACGGCAATGCCTTTTTATAAACTCGAAGCAATTAGTCCAACTTCACATATAACATAATGTTACGCATGAACAACCTGCACGATTACCCGAAAAAATCGCACATAGGTATCTAATCGACCGAGTCTTACTGGTTTAAGTTACCAGACCGAATGATTTATCGGTCTGTGTAATTTATGAAATTTTGCCTGTCACAATTACTAGTGTACTTTATAAATTAAAATAGTTGCTTTTCATAATTTATCTATTTCAACGAGATCAATAAAATGTGAAAATGTTATAAGCGTAATTTTAGTTTCAGTGTACAAAATTACTATAGATAAAGACCGTTAAATCTTCAGACGAATAAATATATTACGTGCTTATTTATCAATGGCATTGATCTTAAATTTTGCTATAAAAATTACCTTACAAACTTTATAGTAAAATGAAAGTAGGTTAACAGAATCTGACGTAATTTTGGCCCTGTACGCACACCCGCGAATACACGCACACCAATGAGCAGACAATGTCAGACGCGCTAGTAACTAGCCACTATAAGTGCCGGGGTCTGTTTAAGTTCGGTGATGGTGTGTAATCAGGGGACGCGTCACGTGACGACCAATACATCCACCTCCAAGCTTAACAAGCATATCCAAGTGAAAGGTATTATCACCGGTATTATTCGTAAATATAGATTTCAATGTAAATAGTAGGTACGCCACTATACATACTGCATGCATACACAACACATGATTCACATAAAATACCGACTATTAAAAAAATCCAGCACATAAAATAAATTATCGATAAGCTTTTGAATTAAGCCACACAATGACAATATAAATTCCAATCTAACCACTGAAATTACACACAAAACAACCTTTATCTCAAAACAAGGCGATTTCTTTTAGTAACGGTTCCAGTGTTTGAGGCCAGTGGTAATAAACTTTCACGATCAAGTGCAGGCGTCTGCAGTACGGAGGCAGCACGCTATTTGCACGAACACGACACATATGAACGGTATCGAGACAGATTCGCGCGGCGAACGACCGGCCACGTCCACTTCCGCCGATACCATACCAATAACTAAAACTAAATTAGTATTCTACACTTACGTTTAAGTCATACTAACATTACTCACTACGCCGACGTGCACTATGTATATGATTAAACGGCGCTACTCAAACACACTACGACCGACCAATTTAATAAGATAAGCTGTCTGAGATAACGAGCACGCAAGTGATACGACAGAAATATTAAAATATATCAACGTGCGATTATTATTAAATTATCTACATAAGTATGTAATGAAGACATTTCAGCTACCTACATGAAATAAACTGACTAAATGCAAAGCTAGTATCGAAAGCGTCATAAATTCATAATTTTCACTTTTTTTTAAATTCTAGATTTATTTATTAATAAAATTGAAATAACTAAGATTAATTTATAAAATTGAAATAACGACACATAAATATGTTTATGAAAAGTGTTAAATGTTGTGTTGAATAAATAGAACTGACGAAGGTCTTAGGTTAAATAAGCAAGTTTCCTGACGAATACATAATACGGTCATACACATTACACATAATAATAATTAATTTTTATAGATCTAATGAGCAGAATAAATTAAATAGATGTGTACTGTGTACCTACAACCGCGTCATGTTACTAAGGCTCAATCTGAATTACAGGAAGCACCTACAACTAGGACTTTTTATTGTGAGATTTTTTATAAAAGATGATGGCAGGAAATGAAATCGATCGGTTTATTTTCTGGAATTCTTGGTAACGTTCCAGTCTTTGGTGTTGGGGGATTCAGAAAACCTGACTTATTGGGGGAATCGGCTTTTATTAATCCTCTCTTTAGCCAGTTTCTTACTCGGGTTTATCCCGATTTTTGCTTTTCAAATAGTAATGTTGCATGCTTTAGTTGAAAATCACTTGTACTCAATGAACGTTCAATCGCAGACCCGTTACGCATAATGATTCAGGTTACTATATTTCCTAGTCAGTGGTTAAGTGCGCACAGCTTAATAATATTCTTTTTAACTGTATTGTGGCAAAACTAACGTTCCTTTTTTATATAAAAACGTAGTGAATTAAATGCGCAAGTTCGAGCAACGGTAGAAAAAAAAGGGGTTTTACAAAAAATATGTTTTGTTGGAAATTGAAGCTGAACGCCGGATATATAAGCGGAAAATGTTTCTATACTGAACATGGATGATGTCGATTCGATACATCAGAAGAGAAATAATAACATGAATCAATATCTAACAGGTCCCATAAATAACCGAATTCATGTAGGCTTATAGGATTATTTCAAAGTTAAACGTCTGATTTCCCCACGAATTATGTGCAATCAACCTGCTTATTATTTGAATCGAAGATATATCGTAATATAAAGATTAATCAGACAACTTCCCATTTATAACTGTGAATGATTGCGTTGAAAACAATGGCTTCGAAGACTGTTATACGCATGCCCACAACTTTATGCTTCAGTCTTGCGGAATGGCTGAAGGGTGGCCAACTATTTTTTTTTAATTGGGAAAACAGTGTTAACACTAAAACATATGTAAATACGTATGAATAATACAAATAGATATAATATACGGATGTGTATACATAGATAATTGGGTAAGAAAGCATACGCTGCCGGTAATTTTATAACTTGTATTCTATAAAACTGAAAGAAACAATAGAATAACTCAACCTCAGTGTTATTATTTAATGGACTGCTTTACGATAAAGTTATTTAATAGAAAACATTGCGCTGAAATTGTAATTTTCTTGAAAGCCTAAATACACTTAAATGCGGAAAACAGATAGTTGCTATTATATTTAAATTTTGTAAAGTACTACACAACAAAACAATGAACATAATAATAATTATGCTCTCACGGTCAAGATAACAGATCTGGCTCACAGCTGTTGCGCGGTGCGGCGCCGCGTCGCCGTCGCGTCTGTGACCCCCGACTCCCAAACCACCCCTAATCGATGACGCACAGACTTCCTAATTTACCTTCTACAGCATGCCGAACATTATATTGGTATTACCAAAATGTTGATCAAAATGAGAAAAATGTAAATCACTAATAAGGCTACAAGCGGAATGTTTCACCCTCTTACATAAGATATTAGTATCACAAATACAGTCTAATATTAACACGAACGTAAAAGAATTTGGTTTTCCTAGTGTTATAGGTACCGGTACTTTTGTCGGCAGGATGAGGCACGTGTGATAAAAAGCGCTTAGGTACCGGGTCGGTGCAACGGTGCACCTCTACTCGCTAAGTTTAGCACGGCTCGGGGCGTATGATGCGCGATGCGTGCGGCGCACGTCGGTTTTCGGCGTCGCGGTATCGATCGGGCAGTTGCGGCGCGCGGCGGGCGATGAGGGAGCACGCGTGCCGCGTGGCTACCGGCGCGACCGGCACTGGTGGTCGCGCGTCTCTATGCTCGCGCAAGCGCAGTGCTGCCACAGATGACTAGCATACCGACCACCCGCCGGACAGATACGTCACTCACCCACATAAACAATGCGGTAGACTCGATAATATACGATAGAAAATAATTCAGTAAATGGTTAGGAATTCGCGGGTAGAACATAGAAGTAACAATATACCTCCCCTGTCATTATGGAAGAATGTATGATGCAACAATAGCGCTTAAGCTAAATCACATTTTAATTCTACTTAACACTAGCCTTTACCAGAAGTTTATTTTTTTTCCTTTCGTCATTCGTTATTCTCTGTGAATTACAAAAAAAAAAAAAAACTTAAATCTACGCCTTTTCCCATGGGGCAGTCAGGCAGAAACTACAGAACGCAGACTACTAAGATCCTTCTCCTTTTGCTTCCTCCACGTTCATATATCTGGGGCCTAAAATGACCGCTTGAGCAGAATCACACCATTCGCGTTACACCACACATCCCCCTTAGCATTCTGATCTCAGCCACATGCAAATTTCTTTCATTCATCCCTGCGTGCATCAATGCATTTCTTTCTTTTGTGGCCCAACATTCTGATCCATACAAGACAGCAGGTCTAACCATGGTTTTATAAATCATCCCCTTGAGTTTAAGGGGAATGCGGGAGTAACCATTCTGTGTCTGTGACCATTTAAAAAAACGTGATTCATATTATTAATCCTATTATGATTCTGCTAAAGCGGCCGTTTAAGGTTTTTCCCCTTTTAAACGCGCATACACGCACGCCCTTTTTTTACAAACCCGCCACACTACTCTCCCATCCAGTGCAACTCCGGGAATCACCAATAGCCAGACAACGGAAGACCAGAAAAGCGCCCTGGCAATGAAACTCGACGAATTCCGGAGAAACGATTCAACTGTCTTGGAACCCGCACCGAATCAGAAAAGAACAGCAGAGGTATTAGAAACCACATAATTTTACGACGCTCCATATCAAGCAGTGAAGCAGGAGACCGATCAACAAAGCTTCGCATACAGGCATAAAGAGAAGATTATATATTATGATATAAGCCAGTTGCTAAGCACCACACGGATTAAAATTAACATTAATATAAACGGGTCCTCAATTTGTAAGCTGTTATATTTAACGCCGATGGCGAGTACTACGCACTTGACCTTTCTGAAGAACATCACCGATAAGGTCAGTGTATATCTTTCTAGGGCATCACCGGCCTTTATTTGTAACCTTTTTTGAGTCGCCTTTCATGCAACATGACCGATCTACAATGAGCATACTCTTTTCAATTTTCGACATTACATCTTAATTTAACCGCAACGTTGTCTAATCACATCATTCCTCAGTCTATACTATGATAATATTATTAAAAGAGATTGCGAATTTTGTACTCAAGAATTTTGTAGGTACTAGGCTACTCATTTCCGGGTAACACGCTGGCGAAACCGCGTACAGAAGCTTGTCTATCATAAAAAGTTTCACATAATTGGCAATGAACGTATTTCCACAGCATATATCCTATTTTCATTCCGTATTAATTCGAAAAAACCGGCCTTATTCCTTGTCTATCGACTTCATAAATTAACTTACTGTGCAGAATTTCAGCTTAGGGTAATTTAAGAAAAGTCACATAGTATTTGGGTGGGCGTTGATGAGTCACACTAAATGAGAAAGTCAAGACTTTTCTTTTTACTTTTAATTGATTTTATTTCTCAGCGTGTGAATGAATTATGTTATGAAAATATCAGGGAAATTCTTTTTAGGGTTCCGTAGCCAAATGGCAAAAAACTAACCCTTATAGATTCGTCCCGTCCGTCTGTCTATCCGTCCGTATGTCGCAGTGATTTTACTCCGAGATTGTTGGCACCACACAGTTGAAATTGGAGATTGGAGAATGGAGGTGTCTTCTATGAACTCCTACACAAAAGTGATGTGAAATTATGAAAAATAAAAATAGACATTGCCTTCACACATGTATGTAACTGCGGGTTGAAACTAGTACATTTTGATACAAGTGGGGAAACTTTGTTATTGCGGCCGAGGAGGAATTCACACACGAACCGCAGGCGAGGGCGTTATGGAGCCGAGAACTGCAGCAACAAATGCCCACGTGTATCAAACAACGGTTCTCAATACACTTTCGAAGAAATATAATAATAGAACAAAAAGTATTTTTGTCATGAACTATTAGGAAATTAAATGATTTGCTTTTTTTCGCGCTTTGCTTTCGCCAGGTTGAAAGAGAGGCAAAGGCCGCTATACAGCCTAATATAAAAAATGGAAAATTCTAATACTTTTTAATTTAGAACACAAATAAATGTTAATTTTTTTGATATAAGAAAATTAGTTTTATTTATGATATTCTGTTCATAAACACAATTTAAATTTTCATTAAATATAAAGGCTTTAAAAACATGCACTTCTTTGCTGTGAAAAAAAGCACCACCGCAAACTATAGGGAATTGATCAGTTATTTAAAATCAGGAAAATCTGTGGCAAAATCAGGAAATACAAACCCTTGTTTATGATAAACGAAGAAAAATCCACGAGTATGAAATACATTGCATGTTGAACCTAATCGTAGTGCGATAAGAGCCAGTGTTCGAGGAAGTGTATTGAAAAATATATTCTACAAATTTTATGGGTGGGGTGTCTATCGACAGCTCTTTTTGAAAACTTATGATACAATTTTACTTAAATCTATGATTGATGAGATATTCACTTTTAAGGCCGTAAAAATCGTGTCCTCTATTTTTAAAAGTAAGAGAAGGAAAATTCTGAAAAAT
The DNA here is from genome assembly GCA_964057025.1 of Standfussiana lucernea. Taxonomy (NCBI): domain Eukaryota; kingdom Metazoa; phylum Arthropoda; class Insecta; order Lepidoptera; family Noctuidae; genus Standfussiana; species Standfussiana lucernea. The sequence goes on along the minus strand of OZ059791.1, from coordinate 7,856,742 downwards.
TTGGGTTTGTAGAACGTAAAAAAAAACTTTCAACGAAAATTGGATTGAATCAGATTCGATATTTCGTTTTTGGGAGTTGGGATTTTTTCGCGAAACTGCAGCAGTAAGTAACTTTGTTTTTCAATTTTAACATCTATGAAAAACAAGTTTTGCTGATGAGTTTAAATTGCAGGGCAATAAAATCATGATTAAAAAAAGATTCAGATTTCATCATCATCATTCATTTGGGGTGGGCGCAGCATGTGTTGATTCAAAAAAAAAATCGGATTTATTTGATTTAATTTAATTCATTTACATATTCCTTTCCTTTTTTTATTTGGAACTCGGCTATTATGAAAAAAAAAATCAAAAAAGAATCAGCATTGCAGTTCTTCTAACATTAATTATCAATATTAGTCACATTTAAACGAAAAATCAACAAAGAAAAATTAAGAAAATCAACGACGTAAAATTGACAACAACCGTTTAGGTATTGCTGAAACGGGAAACTAATTTGGCTGCTTTCTCGGTGCCTGACTGAATTGAAATATCAATAAGCGTTAAAAATCAAGGTGGAAGGGACACCGATGTAGTAACGATTACCACGTGTTCAGTACATCATACGGGACCCGCCCCCCACATATAAATTTCTCATCGGCCTACACGGTCTGTATTGATGTTACATTGCTTGGTGCTACGGAACCCTTTGTAGGAGAGTCCGACTCGCACTTGACCAGCTTTATTTCACAACGTGGTCTAACTCAATTATTCAAACCCACGTTTTCAAAATAAAACTAATCTTTTAAACTTTGCTTCATTTATTGAAATCATTTATCGTTTAATCATAATTCGTAATTAACCAAGTATATTTCGAAATAGGTCGACCAATTACTGTAATGTAAAATCTACGGGATGTCTTATTTTGAGCAAGTTGCACTGCGGCATCTACCTATCCCAAAATACCAGATAAGAGATGGAAGACTAGAATAATTTTGATTTACACCATAGTGTTTGTACTGATGAGCGTGGCATAATCAGTTTGTAAGGATAACATTATTTTATTTCATTGTTTCCATAATACAACTCATTACATTACCATTGACATCAATTCCTCTTGTTGAAACAAACTTTCATGATTATTGCATACATAAGTATCTGCTTATCCTTTGATATAAAAACATTCAAAGACAATGCATAGTTTACGATGACCATAACTTATAAATGATGTAACATAATGCATACTCACGGAAGTAATTGAGAGTCTCCCTGATCTGGTCAGGAGTGAGCGCGAGGTCTTTGTCGCTCACCGGGAGCGCCGGGGATGGTATGAACCAATCTTGATTCTCGTATCCTGGAAAACATCAATATATTTGAGAACATAGCTATTATAATATTATATATTATACTATATATTATACTATATATTATACCATTATACTATATATTATACCATTAAAATTGTATCTATGGCAGGACAAAACTTGGTATTTTACACTTATGATAATTATGTGCTAGTACATAGTTCAATTTGTACCAATTGCTGTATATTACGCTCATCGAAATAATTACAGATACCCAGTACCGTATGAGCCCAAACACACGACAACGTCACAGGGCCGCTGAATCACACGTTACATCAACCGCCGTCAACCGCTTTATCCCACCACCAATTCAAATCTATTCAGATCGCGTCCTACTACAATGACTTTTAACTAAATGTCGAGAACTTCTCATGAACTAAGAATACATTGCTTTAATTTTACACCTGTGAGTACACCCACTTACTACAGACCCAGCGTAATTATATCATTACGGTTTTAAAGTTACACAACAGCATGTGAGTGCAAATAAACTAGCTGCCCGACTTAGAAGCCACTAAAGGTCTTCTTTGTTATGCAGTTACAGGGGAGCATAACGTAAGTAGACAGTATGATTAAACTTTCATTATGCAGTTGATTAGTAGAGCATTGGCTTGAACGGTATTTCCATTAAAGCATCTTAGCATCGAATAGTTATGGTGTTATGTGCAGTGAACGCAGCAAGATGACAGATGGCACGCATCAGACCGGTCGGGGACGCTACTGGCCAGCGGGCGATGACTCGACCGATGAGACACCATTATTTATAGCGTTAAGAACGGCGCCGGCGCCGGAAACCGCGACTCAAACACTTAATAAGACGGAACACCACATATAGCCAGCCCACACCAACTTTGTCAAATTCTTACCATTTCTTAACACATTTCTTTTGTATATATTATGTAAACAGAAAGATTTTCGAAAAGGAATGCTACATAAATATCGCTTCAATAACTGCTTAGACAAATGAGTCATAATATTTAACGATGGTCAGTCATTAGCATTACTATTGATTAAATATGAATTGAGGCTGCAAAGAGTAGAAAGTTCGCCTACAATTAACTTACAAGAAATATTATGTTGGTATAATAATCATTTTATTTATTACACTTCCTCAAGAAAATGGCTAACGACTGTTCCAGCAAAATGATTGTAATTCTGCTTTATAGGAACATACGAAGAATATTAAATGATAAGAAAATATTCCTAAATTACCGTTTACTTTCACAAAGTACTTGCAAACCGTATTCCATTTTGTTGTGCAGTCTGACATTTCGAGAAACTATTGTGCCCCTGTCTCGCAAGAGACCTTGCCATTCCGATAGAGTCGTTGCACACCGTCTTTCATTAGGCCTGGAAACTAAACGTTCTCGTTCATTGGAATGTATTGAGACTGATGTATTATTGTCTGATGTAATACACTTATAATACAAAGCATTCAATCATAGGCCTTATCACGTTAAGACGGTACAATGGTATACAGAGAATTAAAAGTTCTATAAAATGTTTTACAACCAACAAAGTATTACTTCTCCCAACTCAAACATCTTGAGCCTATCAACAATGTCGAGCAAAAAAATGCTTACAAGTAGGCTACGCCCTACTTACTGAACACTGACCTGATGAAATTTACGCAGAACTACTGAAACAAAACTAGGACGGCTCAAAGATGAATCTTTTTATTTACATAAGGCTTTGCGCATGCTTTTTTTTCAGATCATTCTAAATGTCAACTTATGAAATAATCGTTATTACAATCCAAAGCGACCATATTATTTTGTAAACACGTGACACTTGCATAACATTTTCAAATTGTGAAATAATACTTTTATAGGGAGTGAAAGCTCCTTGAAGCATAATTATGCAGAAAACGCAACATAAAAATATTAGACATCCTGTTTTATCTTTGATGTGTTCACAAATTCTGATTTTCTCGCATTTTTTATCCATGAACTTCCCAAGTATTAGGCAACGTTTAACTTCGTGATTTAAAGACATTTTTGCGTAGGCCCGCATCAAGCTGACAAATTAGTACCAGGTCGTGCCTGCCGCTTATTTGAACAAGGTAGCAATCAATGGCTTGCCCTAACGTTACCTGCGTATATTATAGAATGTAAGTTTAGGAAAATTTACAGATTTCAGAAAAGTATTTTTTCTATACCTTCGCCTTAAGGATATGGCCAATAATCTATTTAAACTTAATGGAAACTAACGTTAATTGAAACAGCTCGGCCTATTGAAATATAGATTTAAACAGTATTTTCAATTTAATAACGATTCCTCAAAACTTTAGTAACTTAAAAGCCAACTCTCTCTCTGTAGATTAACTTAAAATCTCGTAGGTAACCCTGTGAGAATATTTTGATTTGCTGTCTAAAATCCAGCTTATATCCTTATCCTTACTAATATTATAAACGCGAAAGTTTGTTACTCTTTCACGCAAAAACTACTGAACGGATTTGGATGAAACTTGGCATACAGATAGTTCATAACCTGGATTAACACATATCCCGTGGGATAATAGCCGAATTCCACACGGACGAAGCCGCGGGCATAGTAATAAAATAAAAACAGTGACTCAACTTCACCGAAAACACAAATAAAGCGTTGAAAGTCGGGAACTAATCTGAATTTTGAGATCAAGAAGAAAAAAAAGTCCTTTAAGCTTTGGAACGATTCCAAAATAATGCACAGAGCTTTAAAAAATACGTGACTCGACGATAAACTTCTAAACATCGTTCGGTCACAGGATACGCTCAATTATTATTTTAAAACAACTTTAGAGCACATAGGAACATTGTTCCAGACGCGTTACTCATACTTTAACAACACCCTTCCAGCTAATGATCCCCATAAAGCTAAATTTAGACGTTGTAAATGATGAACGTGGCCGTGAAAACAAGTATTGATTTTTGGGTGAATCCGACCCTAAATAGCAAAACTTCCCCCACCCTCCATTTTGACTTACAACTTGTTATAGCTGTAGTCGTAGTCTCGATGTTTTCACGATCTCTCTAAATTTTGATTGATCTATTAATAATTTTCCCAAATAAAGCTTTTGAGCGAGGATATAAAATAAAATGAAAATTGCAATTATGAAATGATTTTGGGTGATAATGATTAGGGTAAACATTAAACAACACTTGCTGAATGGTTCGCCAAAAAAAGCTCAGTGCAACAAAGCTTTGCCAGTTTGAAATTAATTAATGAAACAGTGAAAATCTATAAGCAAAGCTCATAAAAGTATCTGTACCTCCAAATTGTGTGAGACTGTCGGCTCTCAAGCGATATTTTGGTATATGTTCTTGTAGAAGACTGACTATCTCTACCTCGGGCACCTCCTCGCTATTGCACACCTCTGTTGACAAAAGAAACATTAAATGGAAATGTGCTAGCTTCAACAATCATAGTAGCAGATTTATTTACAATTTTCTAAGCAGTAGTAGGCAGTAGAACTGGTATGGATCAAGATAATGAATAGTTGGAAAGCTGCAAGTTTCAACGCGATGTCGTGACTAGAAAAGTTGAGCGCATTGCAGTATTTAACTGTATAGCTGCTTTGTATGTTGCAGGGTGTGTCTACTTTCCGTATTTAGTATGGGTAGGGCGCTTGCAGACGGAATCGATAGCTGCCTCCCGGCGCGTCGGCGGCTGACCGATCTGCGGGGGCATGCACTTCTGTAAATTCCTCGCGCGACCCTCCCTACTACGTATTTCGTATGGAATTATGTAATGATAATAGTATGAAATGATTTGAAGTAGGAATGCTCACACACATGCATTTTCGAATGTATGTTTATTACGTTTAATTAGCCACACAATGAATTTGAGTAAATTATGTACAAATTAAACCAACACAATAAAACGAAAGTTCCGTTTAGTTATTACCACCAACGTAATGATTTTTTTTTCTCAGTACGTAGTGTAGATTAATCTCAATCAAATGTATGTTACACTAATAGTGCATACACCTATATAAGTAGTATTTTCAGCGTTATATTCAACATTTATTTATGTGTTTGGCACATAACCGGTGCACCCTCATTAGGGCGACGAGTCTTCTTATAAATTTTATAACAAAACTGTTTGTTTTTACCTGTTAATTATAATACCACAAGTTGCAGGTAATGAAATAACCGTTTTTATTCAGTAGTCGACTGAAAACCAAATGCATTTATGTACTGACATTGAAAAACGACTTGCTATTAATCAAGCTCGTAATAGAAATGTATTTAGGTCTCGGAGCTGAGCTAATAGGTACTTGACAGTGCCGAAGGTCAAGTAAAGCTACTCTAGCTTGCCCTCGATCAAACTTTCTTGACCTAATAATCTTTTGCTGTACATGATACACAATATAGCATATTTTAAATGTAACTCATATACCATTAACATCGCTTCAGACAAGCTAGCTAATATTTTAAACAAAAACAAAGCTAAATAGGCACCTACTTGTCTCAATATAACTTTTATGTATTTCTTACTACCTTCCATACACAGTAATAACTTTGGCACATAAGGTCTCCCATTAAGTTCCAGCAAAAATATCAAGTGTTTGGTAACAAAAGCCAAGTAGTCATACATATATTTAAATAATATTGTATTGATGCTGAAACAAACGAAACTTTCCTCTTTTGAATATATTTAGAATGATGATATCAGTGCTGTGTCGTGTAGTTTCTACTGAATAATAATAACCCACCTCTACCACAGAATACATAATAGTACAAGCCTCAACTCGTGGGCAAGGAGCGTGGAAAGTAGTGCGATGGTACATCAAATGGTTCTCTTGTGGACTGATAACCTGCAGTTAGTATTCCTAAAGATTACAGAAGACGCAACACCGACGATACGTCATATCCTACGTAAAGAATTGATCTTTTCAGTCAATTTTCTTATCAAATACAGCCAGAGATGATCTTAATCGAATATCAATTGATACACATCGCATCCCTGCATATATCTGTGATTGCATCTTTTATGCCATTTTTAAATGGATGTTAAGAGCGTTTACGCCGTCCATGCGCTGTTTGACTCCAAAACAGTACTTTTCAAACTCTTTAATACCATCAACCCTTTATTTTACAAAAATGATAATTACTAATAACTTTAGGAAATTTCGTTGTCTCAATAGTTGGGGAGAAAAATATTTCAATTAATAGAGTATTGGTAAATTGTATCAAGATAACTCAACAGAGGTTTTCTTAATTTCCCTTTTAGCGTCAGTTTCGACGCTCTAATTATAGGAAACCACTGGCAAACCTAATTAGATTTTTTTTTTACCTATTGCTAAGATCCTAAGGAATATAGTTGGAGAAGAAAATTTTTTGATTTAGGTTTCTTTATATAAGAAATTAAAGTTCAAACAATGTGAAATATTAAGGAATTAAAATGATTTTTTCACCGATATATCTTACTTGATTTAATATAATAATAGCATAATATAATAGAAGAACATATGCTTTAAAACATCCAATTTAAAATTTCAAATAATTTACAGTGATTATTTTTCTATAAATATTTGAAAACTACTATAAATCACTGCGCGCGAGCAATTTCAAATCAGACCGCCGCGAGGCTTTCTAGAGAGAGGACATGTCGCTCGGCGCTCTGCCTGACCCGAGTTGACCTTAGTCGTACTTGGAAGGATAGCGGACGTTTATAGTGCGATTAAAAAATCTTGGTACTTTGATGATTAAATTTTTTTATTATTATTTTTGATGACTGACAATATTTTTAGTGACAACCAATATCTACCTAATTTTTTTACATACGAATTTTATTTATTAAAACTTTTACTTATTTTTTTGTAAATAAGAACATAAATTGTTTTTAAAGTTAACGCCAACCTATTGTATTTCCCTCATAAGAGGTGTCACTAAGAGGAACATCGCGTCAGGTTAAAATATAATATAAAATAAACGTAAGTAAATCCGTATAAAGTGATTTATTTGAATAGAATAAGAAATATTTATTAATCAGTCACAAATCAATAATAATTAACGAAGTTCGGTTTCTTTCTAAAGTTTAGATCAACAAATTCATGTTTGAATAACTAAAAAACGACTTTAATATTAATCATAATTATAGCTATACTTGCAATATATTATTGAATACTTATTTTATGCACTCGTACTTTAGTAATCCGTGTACGTTCAAATTCAAATTCAAATTAAATTTTACTACAACAATTGCACTCGAACGGATCATAGTGGGTTAGTTTGACTATAGCGCGCGAGAGCGCGCCAGCGCTATACACACAGGCACGCGCGCTTCTGTGTGTGTAAAAAATGCATTGAATTACCTAAACTTGACTTCGCGCGATAGACGTAAACGCTCTTAAGGATGAATATCGATAACATCCATTTAAAAATGTGTATCGTATGTCACACAAGTGTATCGTATACAAACGGTGTATACAAGTATGAGAAGCTACATTGAAGCCGAATTGAGGAACTTGGTACTATCATTTATTTTAGCACCCCAAAACGGAAATTTACATTTTTTAAAGTCAAGATAAACATTTCAATGCTATCAACTGAATTAGAGCAAGTTTGCGACATTCAAATAAAATGATACAGTCCCGACTACTTTATTGATAACTGATAAGGGTATTACCGGTGTAGGTGACAAGGTATATTATGCACGTTACATTGACGCCTTTTTCCACGTGTATAGCAATATCATTCAGCAGCAATCAATTGATAACATCGATTCAAAGTACTTATGACAAATGTGCTTGTTTCGTATTTCAACAAAATATTATAAGGTGTTATCGAACAAACAGTAATATAGTTTAGGCAGAGACGCTATTAAAATATCACATACATCATGTGCCCATTTCCTGACCAATTTTTATTTTGGTGTATCTGTTGGAAGTTGCCCAAAAAATATTATACGCACTTGTTTGAGTTGCTCGATAAAATATGTAAACAAAGAAAAACAATATGTGACTTAATTTGAGTATTAACAAGACCTGATTACATGTACATATATGAAAAGGAATGTGCCGAAATTTCCCACGCGAAAACATACCCTTTCGCTTTCGTTACTTAATAAATGCAGTTGATTGTGTATCCGTTCTTGCATAATTGAAATAAAGCGAAACAGGTGCACAACCGATGCTTCCGTGTGAGTACGTTGTAAAACGCCTGCGCTACGTCCACCAGCAATCGATATTTAGGAAATTAGAACGAACCTCTCCGCCATTCTCATAAGATGAATAGCAGTCGGTATACTCATAACTTAATAGAAAGTGTAGGCAAGTTCTTACAAAGGTTTTTGTTTCTATTGAACAGCTACATTTCAATGGCTATCTCTTACTTTGTGAGTTACACTTACATGGTGCATAAAGATACTACATTAGCGAGACCGGAGAAAATACATTTTCTTTTCGTGCGAATAGTCTATAACTATAGTTATGTTATAAGCAGTTACACAATGCTCCTTCTTAAATCTATGCTTATGCAATAGCTCACCATGACTCCAAGCTAGCAGCAAATCCTGTTGCCTCTCGTGTAACTCATCACGACGCCGCGGCCGAGGCCGGTGTCTTTTTTCAGTCATAATCCGAACACATATATTACACTAACTTATACTATTATCACATCACATTGCACATCTTTCAGGTATCTAAGAGGAACATCACTTTCACCATACATCTGCGTACGTGTACCGTGTAGCGGCCTACCAAACAATCAACGATGTAATTAGCTACAGATAGGAGATAATGTCCGCAACGTCATAAATCCGATAACGAACAGCGCTAAACCGATCGCCTACAACTAGCAACAATGATTGAAGAAAAATAAAAGAGTGAACGTGACTTATCGCCGATCACAACTATAACAATGATATTTCAATAAAATTATAACAATCCCTTTGTATTCTAGCCCACTGTTAAGTATCGCGCCAGGTAACTACTTAGTGTTCTACAGTACAAGCCAGTCGGTTGACTAGAAATTGTTTGCACAGACACCGGTTCTCCGCACTACAACGATGTCGCACCGATCACATGCAAATTTATCGTTGCATCAACGTTTCAACAGGCCGTTTAACAATACACATCTCTCTAACGAATACGATCGTCACGACTCCCGAACTTAAACAACTGTGCCAACATACACACAATGCAGATGACACTGATCGAAAATGGCAATATTGATAGATTTCATTTACACCAAATTATGGATAACGAGGTTATTAATAACGAAACGAACACCGTCATCTTCGTACTGTCTGCAACTTCGTATGAAGAATTTATCAAAAATAAAATGCTGTTTGGATATAGATAGCAAATACCAACCGTTACACATTTATCTTTACCGCATAATTTTAACCTGCATGCAGTTCTGAACTACGTGCGAACTCGTCCTAATTTCGTGTACGGAGAAATTCTACGGGCTTTCTATTTTTGACCGATAGTGGGATAATACATTTAGTTACTATTGACATGGAAAGGCCTGCAAATAGACACATTGCGAGGCCACACGCACAGTTCAGCGGCGGAGGCGGTACGGTCGACGTACTCATTCGAATAACCAATAAAAATAAGGATGTCGTCAATATGTTGGCATCGCTACCATAGTGGGGTCACCTCCGCCACGGGTTGCCCCGCTAACACGGTGACGCAATTTTGTGACCTTGTCACTTACAGCTTGAATAAGGGCCTTACATTATAACATAATTATCCTATACATTGAACAAGCCATAATAGAGAGAATGATTACATAACGGACAAAGGTTAGCTGTTCCATTTCGGCTGCCATAGTTTAATTCTGAAAAACCTTATACATAGTACAATCGTAATGAATGACTAATACGAAACAAATCAGTGCGAAAATATCCATGTGATTATATTCAGATTTGAGATGAACTGTGCATAGAATTCATTACATAAGGCTGACAGTTCATAGCGCCGCGCCGCCACGATGTATATACTCAATACAATAGATTAATTGGCTCGATTTCTTTGACGTTGTAAACTCACTTTCGATTCACTTTCGGTTTTTTGACTTCTCTTATCAGATAAAATGAAAGCCAAATAACACGATTAATTGGTTTGATACCGTTACACAGACTTTGTTCAACAACAAATAAATTTACCGTCGACAGTCTATGAAATAAGATGTTCAAGTATGACTTTTAGGGAAAAATTAAGATGAGTTGTGAACAAATAAGAATTGTTAGTTTTCAAGAATTTCTCTAGATTTCATAATGTTAAGTGCCTTTAAAAGTTATTGTGATAACAAATTTTCCTTTTATTAGACTTGTTAATCATTTTAAATCAAAAGTTCACAATTACAAGCATGCCATTCAAGACAAACTGTAACTTGGTTTGTAATACCTTTCATTCTTGTATTAGGTTGAGTTTTCAGGTTGTCATCAGTAGACCTTGATGGTAAATAAATAAAAAACACTATAATTACATCATCAACACAACCGATTGTTATAAAAACTGTGAACAATACTACTTCGAGAGTCCGTAATGAATCTTAATTAAACGTACAATTAATCGCAATCAGTCAGCACACTGTTGGTAATTTAAGGACAAACCCAACAACCTAAATTTGTAAAAAAAACTGTTATATCTAAATACAAAACAAGATGTATTGAAGAAATACCGATAAAAACGTCTATTTTGGGGTATCGTTTAAAAGATTTTTCAACATGTTCCTTACTTTGAGTAACCGTTTTTTTATTATTTATATGTTAGCTTAATTAAAAACAAATAATCAACGAACGGTAACAGTCTCCTAAGCTATGTATCGTGCTAGCGAGTTCCTCCCAAACAGTTGGGAGGTAGAAACGCGGCGATCGACTGGATGCGCGCGCGCCGCCCGCCCGCCCAGAATAGCCACGATCTGGCACCCAGCCAATCCCACGCCTTCATTACAATTTTACCCCATTCATAATCAACTTAAAACCCTTTAAGGAAAAAAAAACGCAGACCACCTCAAAACGTCTCATGTACATTAAATGCTTCATTGCTCCATTGTATTCCCAATTAGTCATACTAATTTACAACACTTGAATACTCGCGTATTTTTAGACATGAAGTTTTGCTAAAGCAATAAATTTTGTAACATAAATCCTTTATTCCTTTGTTATAAATGTACAGAATAATAGAGTGCAGATTTTTTCATGATGTGATAGTTTTAATAGTTACTTCCTAATCACGCTCCTAGTTAATCTCATTTTAAGATTGAATTAAATATTTTGGTAATAATGTTTTTTTTTTACTAGGGGCTGATGGAAAACTACAGGAGCGCGGAACCATAAATGAGCTCTTGGTGCAGTCTGTCCGCGGATGAGTAACTATTGTTTATAATCCGAGACCTCCGCCGTACCTTGAAGCCGTCAGTTCCGCCCGGTTGTCTTAGGAATATCCGACAGTTAAAACAAGGCTGGGTGGATAATTGGTTTATTTGCTAACTGCTAGACTGATCGTTGATAACTGTATGAACAATCATCATAACATATACTTAAATTTAGAATCTAAGATATTTACATTCCATAGTCACTCAACTATCTACTTCAGCGTTATTTAGTCAAAGTTATTTGCTGAATGACCATTTGTAAATAAACGGTTTTAAATAATTATTGGTTGTGGTGGAATTTGAACTTTGCCTTGGACGCCACTGGGTTTTTTGTTCCAAAACTTGAGTATGATCTAAGATTCTTAATTCAAGTTTATTTTCCGCACATAGTAGGGCTACTAAAATAAATGCTGGGCATAATACCTGTGATTGTGGCGACGTGGCGAACGCGCGGTGCTAGCGAGGGCGCACGAGCCGCATCCTGAAGGGCCGCCAGCTTGACGATCTGCCCTACAAATATACAAGACAGTAAGAACAAAGAACAACTACTACTAAAGGAAAGTTGAAAAAATAATGGGGAAACTACACTTTCGATTGTTTACCTAATCCTCGGCACACTTGGAAAACTTAAACAGTGTCAATGTTATTACACATGATCACCGTAGCACACTGCAGCCACTTTCCCTCAGATAAGTTTTATGTAGATTACCAGACTATCTTTCAGTAGTCCTTTACTTCAATAGACTTGCTGGTATTGATAAGCCACAAATCAAATACATATGTATAGTAGTCCTACATGCTTTGTAGCACATAGACGGGCTGTTAATACATTGCGATAATTGTGTGAGTAGATACAGCCTCGACATTATTACAGACCATAGCCTAGTGCTGCTGATGGTTTTATTAAAAGACTAGATTTCAGATGTGGCTATGCCTGTATTTTTTAATTTAAAAAATATTCCCAGCGGAATGTGGTACCGGGATAAAGTATCCATTGTCCTAACCAAACTCATAGTTTACCTATGTGCCAAAGTGGTTTGAATATGTAGGCCTGCCTAATCTATATCTCGAAAATGTGACACTTTAGATGATTTTGCCTCATGTAATAGTAGTTTGTATTGATACCAGCTACTAATAAGTGGTAATTATCACTTGCTTCGGTGAAGGAAAACATTGTGAGGAAACCAGCATGCCTGAGATATTTCTTGATGGCATGTAAAGCAAAGTCAGAGGCCCCTGGGCGGCATAAAAACTCTGACACCAGGTTGGGCTCTAACCACACGATAAAGAAGAAGAAGAATAAATAGTATACAGCATTTATGTGTGGCTGCTATTATAAAAATGAAATGTGGGAAAGTTAGGCAGGCCAAACTGTAAGGCGTGAGAAAAGAAACAGAAAGACAGACAGACCCAAAAACAGACATTATATACTTATTTATAATATTAGTAGGGTTAACGAATAATGCATGTTTTATACCAGAAATGGTACACCATTTCATTGACTTTTGAATCCTGATATGATTTCAGTTCATATTCACGAGATAAGTGTGAACGCATATCTACTTAAAATCATTAATACACATTTACTTAGACAGTTTTGCTTTTACAATCTTGCTTTTACATTATCTTATAAGTAAAAAGATAAAACTAATCAATAAGCCAAGGTTTGAAAATATTATAATTACTCACAGAATCAATTTAGATGACCGTAGCAGGCATGTATTAATTTTAATTTCTGAAAAAATAAAAAGTTTTCATGAGAAGGAATCTGCAAGGATTTTAATGCATGAATAACGATCATTTATAAGGACACAAACCCCTATAACTGAACAGAAATTAAACAGCATTGTTTCTTATTAGTGTTTAACATAAAAAATGTTCCCACATAAGGCTCTGCCTCTTTCATACAGAGATCTTTGAGCCTTCATTTCTTTAATGATATTTTAATGGTAGAACTGTATCACTACCATAATAATTTTGAACCTACTAGCTTTTAGCTGTGACTTTAACCACATGGGAAATAATCAGAGGATCATTCTACAAATACAAAAATTTTCTAAGCCAAATTCATTGAATTTTATTCCACATGAAAAGGTGCCTGATAGAGAGAGTTTGCTAATAGAGAGACTTTGCATTTATTATATTAGTATGAATTAATCCAGGTTAAGGCCCGGACACCACCAAAGTGGAGAAAAGTGTGGGAATCAACCAATCACATTTGTTGAAATCTACATTTATCTCTCCTCATCTCTATTGTGATTGGTTGAATCTAGCAGATGTCCTCTCCACTCGTCTCCGCTTTGGTGGAGTCCGGGCCTTATACCTAAGTAAAACACGGAGTTAAAATGTGAATGCTCATTCAATTTATGTTTGCCAGCATATTTCAATAGGTACTGAAAACGAATGGAGTCTTTAACTTACTTAATGGTAATGATAGCATGCTAGAATAGGAAATTCAATTGCTTTGTTTATTTCATGAGCACCAAAAGGAGTTATGAAACTATTACGAAGATAGATGCAATTCAATTTGAACTGTACTTCTTTGTTTTAAAGTTGAAAACAACCAACTTCTAGCTACTGAATTGAACAAACAAATTATGACAAAATTGCTTGGATTTTCAACAAAATTGTGACTAAAACAGTAGGTATGTAAATATGATGAGGATAATTGAAGTTGTATGATTTATATAAGGTGCAAGACAACAATTTTATTTTGAAACATAAGTGTGAGTGACCTAACATGATTGATAAGACTATTATTTAATACTTCCCTTGACATTAAACAGATAAAAGGCGAAATTACTGTTAACGTGTGACCTGTGCATTCGTCACACTTGAACACTTATGTATTCGCTAGAAAAATGAGTAACAATTCCAGTCAAGTACTTACACAAGGAGTAGAAAGGAAAGCATATTAACATAGTTATTTATAAATCCTCTAAATATTACTTCTTGAATTGCATCTGTTTTACTATGATTACTTTGGAGACTTCAAAAAGCACACCAAATGAATCGCTGCAAAGCAATCTATAGAGTGCAACTTCTAGTTGCATTTTGAAACCTGTGGATTAAGTGACGTAATTTTTTTTAAGCACATGCTCCACTGCAGATACTGTTAACAAAACCAGTTATAACTTACTGTCATAATTTACATCATTGCTGCAACTATGACCTTGCTGCCAAAAACCCCAAAGACTCCATCCATCAGTCTTGTAACAGTTATTTTGTACACACGTTCACGTATTGAGTTTAAAATTTTCTCGCGCATAATATAGACACATACAACTATTACTTTATTCCACTAAATATCACTGTTTGCAATATTTTGTATTAGTTTATTTAGCTACAAATCCTATGTTCTGTCCCCGCGTTCCCCGTACGGCACTATCATTCGGTTCGTTCAGATTTTTTTTATTCATTCATCACATTCACAGAGACACAGCGACAGTCTAAAACAGTGTTGCAAGCTTTTTAATACAAAGCTCCCCATACATGACACTTCTAATCACACTTCACACAGCAAAGTATTTTAAATTTTCTAAAATATCCGCTGGTTTCACTCTGCCTGAATACATGTGACCCACTACGCATAACTATATTCTTACAAGTAACAAGTTGTACGCTGCACCAAGAGTAGTGAACTCATTTATTTTTGGCCTACAGCCAAACGTTCCCAGATCAATAGGCGTAAGGACTCTCGGAAAGTTGACCCAGGTCAATATTCCATAGGATTTGATCAAAACTGATCAAAACTTGTAACTAATTTTATATGAAACTCAGAGCGCGAGAAAAGAATTTTGATAGGTACCTACATATTTTGTAACTAAGTTAGCTAGGTGTCAAACTAATAGTAACGCGTCTTGACTTTATTTAACAGTATTTTAGTTAAGGTTCCGGGTAATATTAGAAACTCCAAAAAAAAATTAGTAGGTGTGCAGATGTTGTAAATATATTTTATTTATTTCAAAAAAATCTGTTCCCACTTTCCCATGAAATTAAATTTTTCGTAGGTTTTTTGCCAATAGTAGTTCGACTGTAAAAACAAATCTAATGACAATAAATATTTTGTGTCACTCTAATAGACTACTATCTCTTATGATTTCATATTGCTGCAAGAATCACTTTTAACAATAGGTATCTAAAGGTATAATTTTTGTTTTAATTTAATTCTTTGTCTTAACAATGAAAGAGTAGAAACAAAATAATAATATTATTTTGTTTCTAAAAGTGTATATTATACACTTTCACATTACTTGCAACCTAAGCACTATAAAAGCCATTGACCAAAATTGTTGCATTTTTTGGTCATTGGATTTAGAAAAATTTCGATCGTTCATGATTGTTGTCTTATTTTTTTACATGTCTAAAGTTTTGTTAGTGGCCACTGAAAAACAATAAGGCACCACAGCTTCATAAATTTTGTTCATTGGCCTTTGCGAACAATTCATTAATAAAATATGCATTTCATTTTAAAACAATAACTGAAAAGAACTGGCGCCATATTCCCGCAAAGATATTTTGTCTGTACATTGAACCATTTTTAACAAACTGTAGAATATAATAATAACTATACTTAGTGTACCTACTATTTAATACTAATTAACACAACAATATCATTGTCAGTAGTACTATTAATAAACTATGTTGAAAAAAAATAAACCAAATGATAACAACCGTCCTAATCTAAATTATGTATAATTGAGACTTTGTACTTTACACCAACTACTATCATTACAATTAGAGTGACTGTAGCAATAATCATACTAATTACTATTACAAGTACGACGAAAATGAAACCTGAAACAGAAAAAATAAATATGAAAAAAATAGCGTGTACAATGATTCGCAACAAAATTGTAAAGAAGCTTTTAGAAATAGACGCACAACTTCGTAAATGTGTATGTATCTTACCTTCAAATAGCAAAATAACAATAGCAATGATGAGTACTCCTACTAGTGTAATAAATGCAGCTGACAAAATAATAATGAATAAAATTATAAGCACGGAAAACAATGCCGTTGTTAGAAAAGGTCTCCTCAAGAAAAAACTTATCATTTGGAGCCATAGGTTTTGATTAATTTCTGTTATAATATGATATTTCTCGACGCAAGGTCCTGAAAGAGAAACAAAAAAAAACAAATCACATACTACATAGTTCCATTTTTAAGTACTAAACCAAAAAAAATAATAATCGGTGTTCTTACCGCATGAAAATTTGACTGCTTCTCTAAATGCATTTTTTATATTAATTTCCATTTTTTCCCCGGAAACTTAAAACTGCGGTACAAAATCATGCGGGTAAACTATACGTCTTATCACCTATAGATCACTTGATGAAATGAGGCTTATCGATATCGTATTTTTTGGGTACCTACATGCGTTTGCGTTGAAAAGAAATGAAAGATTGGTTTGAATCCAGAATTTTATAACGACATTTTAACTTGTCAGATAATATTCTAATCATTCGCCGCACTTTAAAATGAAAAAGGCTTTCACATGTTTATTCGAAATGAAATGACCCTAAGAATAGCGTCGGGTTTCCTTCTAATGTTTCTTGGATGTGGGAAACGTGGAATTGAAGTTGGCAGCACATTTCACGGCGGAATAGTATGACTGCTTTGGAAGACCAGTTTTAAAACCATTACTTTCGCGCCAAAGTTTGACAATTGACAATTTGACAATGACATTTTGAAATCTTTGAATGGATAGTGGTTCATTGTGTTGTTGTAACTGAACTTAAAATTATTTTATTTATAAACCAACATAAACATTCAATTGAAAGACATCAACAACTTTTTAAAACATGGTATTAAATGCACGACTATTCTGAAGGGGTTTTGTTTTAGAGAAGTTCCCATCAAGTTCTTTTTGTACTAACCAATTTCGCTTTTCCAGGTTGGTCATTATGATGAAAATATGCTGCCTGAGATGTTGCCTATCTATTACACTAGGCTTTTTCCTCAAAACATATTCTGTAGGTGGCTTACCTGTGGAAGTTCGCCACAGCCACTGTCGAACAGAGAGTTATCGTTCACACTAGCAGATGATGTTTATTTGCGGTATTTGTCAATTGGTAACCAAAAAGAGCTACAAACTCTGCTTCAGAAGAAGTGTCCACACAAGTTGGACATTGGAGCTGTCTACAATACTAAGTAAGAATAGTTGTTCCATGTACTTTTGTGTTTATAATGTATGTTTTCCACTACTTTATGCTAGGTTATTACACAGTTCTGCTATAATTTTACGTAAAGTTTTTATTTTGACAAGCTTTTATACATTTTAGACCTTCAATAGGCCGTCATGATGCAGTGGTACTATCAAGAGAACTGGTGTTTGATATAGATCTCACAGACTACGATGAAGTCAGAACATGCTGCCAAGAAGCAAAGGTTTGTGAGAAATGTTGGAAGTTCATGGTGATTGCCTGTGAAATCATTGATAAGAGTTTGAAAGGTGAATATTTATTGATTGTGATTGGAAACACTACAATATCTATACTTTAGAATATTTAATATAATACCAAATATTATATGTTGAATACAAAAAAAAGACATAACATAAGATCACACCTGTAATCCCTGAAGGTTTAGTTAATGTATTTAATACTACCCTCGTAACAGTAAATGCAGTACTTGCAAAATGGGAGTTTTGAGAAAAACGCTGTTAAGTGTTTTTTTTTATCTCTAACTTATTTAAGTTGAGATTTAAAAACAACACTACATTTCCTGTTATGTGGGCAGAATAGTACACCTATATTTTGCTAATGTTTAAGTTACATGTAATAGGGGTGAATTTATTGCCATTAAGGTACAAATCTGGACTCCTTGGCTGCTACTGACAAATTCCTGATGGAAAACCCAATAACATTTCACCAAATTAGGAATTGAACCCAGGACATCATGCTCAGCAGTCACGCTTATGACCACTGGCCCAATGAGTCAATAATACAATACTATTTCTATTAATAGGTTTTGTTGTGGTTACTTTTATACTCTTTGTCTGATGTAGGCCTTGTAATGAAATGGCAATAATTCTTGAATTTTCAGAAGACTTTGGTTTCCAAAGCATCCTATGGGTGTTTTCTGGTAGAAGAGGTATTCATTGCTGGGTGTCTGACTATGAAGCAAGGACACTGGACAGTCCCGGCCGAGGAGCAGTGGCCGACTACCTGTGCCTGATAATGGGAGGTGACAATCAAAACAAGAAGGTGCATTTGGGCAGTGATAACCTTCATTCAAGTATTAGGTAAACAGAATTTTGGTTGTTATCCATTAGGTCAAGTGTTGCTGTAGACTATACTTATCTATTGCAAATACATAAAATTACACCTACTCTAATTTAATTGAATTAGTTATGAGTAATAAGTTTCAATTAAGTAATTTATCATCAAGTAAATTATATGGCTATGTACACACTGACTGGTGGTTTGATTAGTGCCTAGCGAGTGGCAAAGTGAAACAAACATTCTAAAGTGTTCGCATCCGGCCGCACTCGCTTGGCGCCTTCGTTAGCCAAATCAGATGTTAACCTGTTCGCTGCGGCAAAACACACCTGTTGTGTTTGTACTAACTGAACGCCAGTGCGACGATTACGCAGGGTATGTGTTTTCGAAAAATCGGATACGACTGTGCGGCCATCTGTCGCTGCATTAGTATTTTTGATAAGACAACATTGTTTTCATTTACTGGGAAAAAGCTTTCTCCTTGCGTATCTCTTATTTGCTGTATAATCCTGTATTGGATTCGACACATATAATGTTTTGTACTCAATTTTCACTCTTCTTTTTTCAGGAGAGCACTGACTGTCATTGATAAATACTTTGAGCTGCTACTGCAGGATCAAGAGTTCTTTAGCACTTCAGACCGTTTAGATAAATTGCTGAAAATGATTCCAGATGAAACATTGAGATCACAAGTACAAAAGAGCCTGGAAAGTATGTCAGATTCTTCTCTAGAGAGATGGAAAACTTTTATAAGTGTGTATGAAAATTATAGTAGAGAAGTAAGTTGATTTCTGTTATTGAGAGATCAGACTGCAATGTTAGCATTATTACAACTTGTTCAAAATCTTATTTTTCAGTCTGGAAATAACAACAGGAAAATAAGGTATTTAGTAGAAGAAATTAAAATACAGTACTGCTACCCCAGATTAGATGTTAATGTTACAAAAGGGTTCAACCATTTACTCAAGTCACCATTCAGTATTCACCCAAAGACAGGCAAAGTTTCTGTGGTATTCAAACCAAATAATGCTAAGAACATGAAACTGGATGAAATACCTTCAATCTACAGTTTGCTAGATGACAGTGCCCCAGATAATGCTCAGCATGAAATCAACATGAGGACAGCTGTGAAAAACTTTCAAGAAGTAGTATTTTCTTTGGAAAAAGCTGAGGCAATCAGAAGAAAGAATGATGCTAGTAAGTACATAATTATATATGTTTTTTTTTTTCAAACTTTTCTCATAAATTCAACTGCTAGACAAAGTTTTATTTGAAGTCTATGCATGATTTCCTTGTCTTCTTACTTTGGTTTTGTGTCTGGTTGAGATGCAGATGCCCCAGAGGGGTGGTGTTGGCTTCCACTTATGTAAGTGTTCATGACTTGGAAGAGAACCTTAGTTCTGTTTCAATATCCCTGTTTTTAGGTCTCCTACTATATTTTGAGGGTGATATGCATCATATTCTTATACTGTTTTATTGTTTCAGATATCTCACTGGAATTTTGAAACTCAATTCTGCCCACAAATTTCTTGTGTGCAGTCCATTGTTGAAGAGAGGAGCATGCCATGGGTCTTTAAAGTTGTACTCTAACACCCAGTTAAAAAAACATGTAAAAGCCAGGTTAAGGCCATTGTTAAACAAGAAAACACAAATAAAACAAACAGAATTACAAAACATCTATTTATTTATTTCCCTTTACCAAGCAATAGCTAGCTTCGTCAATAACACTTTTAAAAGTCGATGTATAAAATTTATATTGCTCTAATAACAAAATTAAAGATATAATTTCATAAAGAGTGGGAGTGAAATATTGTAGTAACAACAAGCAAAAAATATTGCATTATCATTATTTGTCAACAATAAAATTAAATTGAGGTGGCTTATCTATGCCCACGCCATATTTCTATGTGGCATCTAGAAAGCGTGGCAAATCTGAAGTTGTTTATTATTAATTGTGTTGAAGCAACTCTGATTTATTAATTTAGTGCTTATTTACTAAGATGAGGTTGACCTAAGTTATGATTATAAACTGATTTTGTTTAAACTCGGAATTTTGGCAAGTAAATATATTCGAGATGCAGTGAAAACCATCAGAATTGCGATTAAGAACGTCAAAAATCATTACAACTATCTTGTTTTATCATAATTACATTATGCTTAGAAAATGTTAAGCAGTGAAATGTTAAATTAAAATAATGTGGAATATTGAAACTTAATAAATAAAATAAAGTTATTATAATCACTGCTTTACAAAGTGTGAAAACAAAGCGTAAAGATAATTGGTTCAACTCTATTAGGCACGTTGTTCTTTCTCTCATATAGAGCAACTCAGAGCCACATTGAGGAAATCTTCAAATCCGATGGTAACTGTTCCGTTCTGCTGTGAGTCACGAGCTCTAAATGCTTCAGTAAAACGTTGGATCTGCACACACAGAACAATGAAGTAATCCACTGAGACTTTCCCTTCCTTGGCGTCGCATCTCTTTGCTAGGAAGCTTATGAACTCCGGTGTGAAGCGGAAACCCATCTGCGTCAGCGCTAAAAGGTAAATGAAAAGAATACACTACAAAAAACAAAACATCACGCCTGTATTCTATAAAAGTGTAGTGTAGGCAGAGATGTATACATAGGAAACCAACGATTCTCCAGCCATGTTTATGTTCTACAGTTCGTACAGGAGGAGCTCGCGGCTTAATAATCGGCACGCAAGTGCTGGCTGGCGCAAGCATTTGCGTCCAGCACTGGCTCCAAACAGTGCTGCAAGTGAGTGAGTGCTGGAAGCCAGTAGGCAGACAGACAGACAGGCCAAAGTATTCTCACATTCCCAGTATTCCCATTTTAGATAAGTGACAATGCCATAAAGCAGATTGTAGCTGCGTCTTTTCCATTTTTATACAAAAATCTTTTTTTGAATTATTTTAGTCTGAGGCAACCGGGGGTTTGGAAGATACTAAAAAATAACTAGTGTATTGTTTCGAAGCTAATCATTATCCCAAGCCATTTCCCAGCTTTATTGGAGTTTGCTTCCAATCTCACCATATGCATCTGACTTCCAGTATTTTATATGGAGCTGCTGCCTATCTCACCTACACGACCCAGTTACTGGATAATATGATACCAGGGGTAGGGTGGCAGGACTGGCAGGTGCAACTTTACATAATAGATTTTCATACACAATTACCATTTGAAAGTTCTTTCTCCTCTATGCTCCCCGATTGATCCGTATCGTACGTCTTGAACACCGCCAGCCACTGATTAATGTAGGTGTACAGTTTCTCGAACTCTTCAACATTGATGTGTCCTGAACGGTCTTTGTCGAACATTCCTGTAAAAGAACACATGAGATTTATTAGAAGATAGATGATAAAATGATTCCGTCATTCTAAGCCATTAAAAGTAAAGGCAAGTTGTGCTTGTGCTACAAAAAAAAAATATTAAAAACTTACCGATCATTAAATTGCAAGCAGTTTCAGAGAATGTTTGGCCTTGAGCATTCACCAATGCTGCCTTCAGCTCTGGAGCTGTAATGAATCCGGAGCGATCTTTGTCGACTGCAAGAAACCAATTCTGGACTTGAGGATTAACTCCCCCTCCAGCTCCTATTGACGGGTATGGGCCATGTCCCATTTCCAGTTGCCCCGGTGGCGGGCCTCCATAGCCAGTGGGAGGCTGTCCTCCGTAGCCAGCGGGAGGCTGTCCTCCGTAGCCAGCGGGAGGCTGTCCATACCCTTGTGGCGCACCTCCACCGCCGTAACCAGGCTGGAAAAGAGTGAGATTTTTAGAATTAGGTAGTATGTTTGTTACACATGACATTTCTTGCCCTAAGTAGGTTCATATTATAGTCCATCCACACCGAGATAATTTTGTGTTTTGGCTAGATTGGTACAACTGTTTGCTATAAGTTGCTGCCCACTTACAAACGTTGCTCCATAAAAGTAACTTCTATAAATATACAGGGTGGAAACTTTCAGCGGGGTAGTAAGGGGAACTACCTTAACCGTTGCAGCTACACGAAAATGAACTTAGGAGAGTATCCATGATTTTTCGTGAAATTTTGATCCCCATTTACAGATTTTCAAAAAATGTAGTTAGCACCATTTTACACAATTTATTTTTTTGGTGCAAGTCGATCTTGTTTCTAATACTTACCGATCAAAAACTTTTATGGGACCAAAAAAAGTTGGAGTACTAAAAAAGTCAGAAATCGCATAATACTTTTCTCTTAGTAAGTACATATTTTGGTAGTAAATCATTGCAGATCCTAAAAAAGAATTTGACTTTTTTAGTACTCTAACCTGGGTTGGTCCCTTAGAAGTTTTTGATTAGTATTAGAAAGAGGATCGATTGGCATGAAAAAAATTGTGTAAAATTTTCATACAAAATGTATGGGTTAAGTTTTTTTGCAATTTCTGACATTTTTAGTACCTACTCCAACCTTGGTTGGTCCCATAGAAGTTTTTGATCAGTATTAGAATTAGAAACAGGATCGAATGGCATCAACATTTTTTGAAAATCTCTAGAAGTTTCCACCCTGTATAATATTAGGAGTTACCTATTAATATTCTATACTACTTACACCTATATTCTAAGTATCTCAACATAAAGTAGAGACCGGATTACATGCAAATGCATATTTGCATGTAATTTTCAAGCCAGGTACCTATTGCATATTTTTTCAAAAATCGGCTGATTGATGTAATTAACAAAAAAAAAATAATAAAGAAAAATCTAAAAAAAAAACAAAAATGTGCCAAACGGCAAATAAAGACCCCAGATTCAAAATTAGAACATAAGTCATAAGTCGCAAGGCCTAGCTATGTGATCACAAGTTTTCAAGAACATAATCATCTGCCTAGCCTTATCCAAATTTATTGGTGTCGGCTTCCAGTTTTAAGTTTTTCAAGAACAAAAATGATAATTATCTCTAAAATAAAGTAAAAAATTTGTTTGTAATTTATTAGTTTTAATGTAAATGCTTTTTTTTTGTCAACAGTAAATTAGGTA
Organism: Standfussiana lucernea; assembly: GCA_964057025.1. Taxonomy (NCBI): domain Eukaryota; kingdom Metazoa; phylum Arthropoda; class Insecta; order Lepidoptera; family Noctuidae; genus Standfussiana; species Standfussiana lucernea. The sequence goes on along the minus strand of OZ059791.1, from coordinate 7,832,862 downwards.
TGTTGTAGGGTATTTTGTTGTTTTTTTGTATATTTCGAGCATAGACGCATCTTTCTAGCATTTATGATGCAAATTTCGATCATTTTAATTTACATAATACATATATTCCGGTCTCTACTTACAAGCACAGAAGGTAAGGTAAGGTAAACACAGAAGGCCGACGTTCGAAAAGTGCTGATTATCAGCCTAATTTGAATGAATGACTTTTGATTTTAGTAGGTGTTTATGGTTTAGTTTATGGTGACTGGCCTGCTACTGATCATCGTAGTTCCCATCAAGCAGCATTACTATGTTCCGATTGAAAGGATAGCCTATTTGTGTGCCGAATAGATAAGCGCATAAAAACATTTTCATTCATTTCAATTTTTTTTTTCTAAGCTCGACAAAGCATAACGTTGCAGGTGGCTAGACGATACACATTTTTGTCGCTCCATTTCATAAAAAAACTTTTATGGAGGACTCATTGTCCAGACAGTCACATTCTTTCATTATTAGGAATGTACCTGTCTGGACAATATATACAATTACCTATTGTATATATTAGAATAAGCGATATTCGATCGTAACCCATTCTGTAACGGATGTTAGTAGATGGCAACAGGCCTCGAAGCTGTCCCTACCTATTTATTCAATTTAATAAATCGACCAGTCCTTATCGCATGTAGGTAATGTAATGCTAAGCCGAAATTGTAGTTCGTTGTGGCCTCAATCTAGCATTGCGATTGAGAACTACGGTTCGGCGCCTATGGCAGAGGCATCCGAAGTGGAAATGTAGGGGGTCTCTGCATTTGTCTGGTATTTATGTCAGTTGCATGAAACAGGGCTAAAACGTACTCGACTCAGACCTAAAAGATTATAAACACAATTCACATTGTCGGGAATCGAGCCCGCGGCCATTGGCATATACATATTAATGGTCGTGAGCACTAACCAGTCCGGTACATTATTTTTCAATATTTTTTTGTTTGTGGAGGTTTGCATCCAAGCAGTGGAAACAAAAAGGGGGCACACACTGCACAGCAAGATAATTAAATGAAAAGTTTATTTTTCTTAGATTATTTTATTCTGTAAAGTATATAAATAGTTATTACCGTATTTACACAGTATGAACAATAAAAAACTGCATTACCTATTACTATTTACTGATTTACACTTATCAATAGGTATTAATTAAGAAATGCAGCAATGTAAATTCTACTGTTAATAGGAATTAGACGAATAATAATGATGTCTTTCAACATTATGGAACAAAAATAAATCAGAGACTAAATTCAGTCTCTTGTAAAAAAAAAAATCAAAATCATGAAAACAGCATGAAAAGTACAAAGCGGGAACAAAAACACCTTTTGATCATTAAGCTTCTCGGTTTCCCAACCCAAACTATAGAAGTGTACGTTGCTCCAGCTCCCTCTTTGAGACAGCAATTTTTTTGCAACTTTTGACCGATCAGGGTCAAAATGTCCAAATTTAGAGAATGTGGTAAATTTGTTGAATAACTCATCAAATCACTATTTTTGTCATAATTTAATATAATAAAAAATCAATTATCAACATCATATTATGACAAAAATTGTGATTTTGGGTATGTTGTGGTCATCTCTGGTCTTAATTTGTTACTTAGAAATAAAACATATTTAGATTCTTTTAGTATTTTGTATTTATTGTTTGTCTAAGTATTAAAAAAGGGGTATGATGAGTTATTGAACTTTACCACATTCTCAAATAATGGACATTTTGGTAATAAGCTGAATTTCGATGCATTACATAATTATTATTAATACAATTGCTGCACTTCCTAGGTACGTAAGAAACATGTGTCTTTATAAATGAGCATTGTCTATCTGATATTTGACTTTCTAAGATAAGAAAGAAAAGGTTGAATGAATTTATGATTTCCTGCATTTGTTTACAGCAAGAAATTCAATAAATATTACCACTTGACATGCATTTCTTAATGACAATAGTTTGTGTGCCCCAAATAATAAATATCCAATAATCTCACTCCCACATGCTACACCTATAAACTTACACATTTTAGTAGCTACTTATATTACCTGCAATATACATATTATAACATTACTAAGGTTTGTATTGTTATTTATCTTCAAATTAATGACATTTTATGTTATATTTTATTCCTAGTTACATGTACCTATATCAGTAGAGGTGGATAACTATGGTAATATAATTTTAGGTGTTATGCCTAAAAGCACACACAAATCACTGCATTTTACAGTCAATATAGCACAAATCAATTACAAAAACATACATTTTTAACCTGACTTTGGTTTAATTATTTTTAAGTGCACTTCAAGTATTTCTCCAAAATGCAGATGAATTTCTAAAATTATAATGTCACATAATATACATTATATACTTATGTCTATATCAAGTTTCTCCTAATATATAATAAAAAAGCTGCTAGGTAAATCACATGACATAGCATCTAGAAAACTGTTATGAAATAACAAATTTAAAATTATTTATTGCCTATTTAATATTACAAAATAACAGTAATCATTACTTACACGACATTCAGTCTTTTACATCAAAACCAATACTGGCAAGTTTGTTACATTTTGTACTAAGCAATCAAGTTACATAGATGCCTAACTTTATTGCCATTTCACTAACTACACTATTATAATTTATAACTTTTTATATATATTATTTGTATAATAACTGGGAGAATAGTGACTAACTCAGTATAATACTTAGATAAGTATATGATAAGGTATGCAAATACATAGCTGCCCAATATAATATACAGTCTAGATTTAGTTGAAATACCTATATGCTATAGCTATAGGTGTTATGATAATTAAGGTGTGTTGAATTTCAATACCAGGAGTTGATTAATGATTCCTTATTTATAGACTTTATAACATTACGTATATTTTATTGAGAAGGAATAATTTCACTAAGTTATCTTTGAAGGGACAAAACAGTTTCACAACTCAATAGTATCTTTTTGTGAAATGACATTAAATGTCTGCAATAATATTATTGAAACAGCCAAAAATTTAATAATTTTATGGAATTATTAAATTTTTGGCTGTTTCAATAAAAGTTTCCGAAGACAAATGTTAAAAACATAATGAGTTGTTGTTCTAATTTTTAACTTGCCCTCTAAAACAAAATGGTTTAGATCAAATCTGTACGGACATTACCTATAGAAATATAAAAAGTGTAGGGTGAAATAAGAAGATAAATGTAATTAGTGAAACTGCAGGAAACAGGTATTGTTATACCTATTACATAATATTATAAACTATAGAAATATACATTACAAACTTAAACATTACCACTGTGACTAGAAAAACTATATGTAGCTGGTGTAACAGATGTATTTACACATACTTGAATTGAGGGTTTAAAAGATGATGGAAGAAGTTTATGTGCCTCAGGCACTGGAGAATAACTCTGGCATACAGTCTCAAAATGCACTTGTTCACTTCTATCGGTCGGCACTCCATCAAAGCTTGTTTGTTTAGCAGAATCACCAGTTCCACTATCTTTGCATGATGAGTGCTCCGATATATTGTCTGAAAACATTTGAGGTGAATCACTGTCACTATGCACCACATGTGTCATTTTTATACTTTCGGCGGGAAAAGTATGCACGGCTCTGGCCATGCGTCTACGAGTGTGATAAATGATTACTACCCAAATAATAGAAGTTCCTACAGCACAACACACAACTGTTATAATTATAATACCAGCCATATTTTCTTCATTCACCATAATGGCTACTGGAGGCAACACACGTAGCTCAGTCATATCTTTTTTTGTACCCAATTCATTAGTAATCTCACATTCATAACGTCCAGCATCACTCGCCTCGGATCCAATAATGATCAGCAGCTGATCATCATTTGTAAGGAAATGGCGTTCTGTACCAGTAATGGGTGTTCCATCTTTAAGCCATTTTATTACAGGCTTGGGAGATCCAGATATCATACATTGTAATACTACAGAGTCACCACTTGTTACTTCTTTATTTTCCATAACTCTGACAAATGAAGGTTCTTGCAATACTGTAAGTGTAGCATTAGCTATAATTGTGCCAGCTGGATTTTTAGCTGCACAGCTGTATATCCCCATATCTGTGGTTTTTGCATTTACTATAAAAAACAAATGGTCAGTTGGCATTACATTCATTCTTCTTTCTCTTGCAGCAGGAAAATCATTGCCTCCATCTTTTTTCCAAGATATCTCAGGTGGTGGATCTCCTGTAGCAGCACAATTAAGAGTTACTGTCTCTCCTGTCTTCACAGTAACATTTGTTGGAGTTTTTGTAAACCGTGGAAAAGTGACTATATTTACTTTAGCCTTAGTAGAGTATGTTGTTCCAAAATTATTACCAACAACACACTGATATTTTCCAGAATCAGCATGAGTGACATTAGGAATCACTAATACAGATGTTGCCCGTGGTTGACCATTAGGACCAATAGTGATATTTTCATATACCATAGGGTTGCTAACATTACCATTGTTCTTTCTCCACAAAAACGTCATATTGTTAAATGGGATGGATGTTGCAGAGCAAACTAAATTAGCTGATCTTCCCTTTATGGCAAGATGAGTTTTGGGATGTTCCACCACTTTGGGCTTGGGTGAGTCACCACAGTTTTCTTCCTTCAGTTTTGTTACTGAAACTCCTCTGACTTCAGATGGGTAGGCACAGTTAGCTGTAACATATTTTTGTTCAGCCTTTTCTTTTATCCATTTTACTATCCATAATAAATTGCAATCACACAGCAGTGATGAAGAGTTCAAATGTAACTTTCTTAGTTTTGACATAGAATCAAAAGCATGCTGTTGTATAGAGGTAATATTATTTCCTTTTAAATCTAATTCAACAAGATTTGACAATCCATCAAAGGCCCTTGAATTAATAGATTTAATATGGTTAACAGCCAGGCTAAAAGAATTCAAATTCTGCAATTTTGAAAATGGTCCAGACATATCTTCAACAGTCCAAGATATTTTGTTGTTATTTAATTGTAGCATTTGCAACTGGGTCATATAGCCAAACGCATCCTGAGCAATTGATGAAATTTTATTATACCCAAGGCTCAGAGTTCGAAGGTTTGCCAAGTGTTGAAATGATCGCCCCTCTACCTCTAATAAATGATTATGAGATAAATCCAAGATTTCCAGGTTTGTGCATAGTTCCCAGCTTCCAGAATCAATTTCTGATATCAAATTATTTGACAAGGATAAAGTTATCAGTGACTCCAATCCATACATCCATCCTTTAGAAATATTCCTTATTCTATTATGGTCCAATTGTAACAAATTCATAGACTTGAATCCAAAAAAGGCACCATCCATTATATTGTCAATATTGTTAAACCTCAGCTTTAATGTTGTCAAATTAGACAAACCTTGAAATAGCAGCGGGCTAATCACATGTAACTTGTTATGGTTCAATTCTAGTGTTCTCAAATTAGTTTGATACATAAACAAGTGATTAGGAAGTGATTTTATTTCATTCCTATTTAGTTTCAAAACTTCCAAATTTGTTAAGTTTGTTAAAGCTCCTTCCTGTATGAATTTTATATGGTTACTGTTTACATTCAGTATTCTGATGGAACTATTAGCAGGAAAGGTACCTGTGTCTATTGATCCAATGTTATTCCTATTCAAACTCAGTTCCTGTATTTGTTCATGATGCAGCAGACTTGGTATGAAATGAAAGGAGTTTTTGTCCAGCTTCAATTCTTGTAAATTCAGTAGTTTGTCAAAAGCCTCCGTTACATTTTCATTCAACCTATTGTAACTGAGATCCAATCGTTCCACCCACTTAGGAATTTTTGGCACAGATACGAAATTCTTCTTTGAACAATCGACATACTGTTCCAGGCAATCACATTTGTGTGGGCACTCAATGTTTTCTGCATTTATAGAAAAACATATCAAACGGATTATCGCTATAAACAACAACAAATGAGAGAGCCCCATTTTCATGCATTTGTATAGCTGCCCGATTGATACAACAAACGACGATCTCTTTGTTCTTACATAATTCAGGACACTAATGAGACACACACAAAGTCTTTAGTAAAACACACTTTTTCAAAACTCATTTCTGACAATATTCGCATTGTAATTGTGATAAAAACGAACGATTTGAAAAATAACTCAACATATTTACGGCGACCCACTCGACGGCCATTTTATTTTCTTCATTGTAGTGATGTCCAATACGCACTATGGTTGATTTGTCGATTACCGGTTTTTACTTTACAACACCGTTTTAAAATGAAAAAATTGTCTATATTTAAAGTTTTAAGAAAGGAATATTTGTGCAAAATGTGAACAATAGCACACATGCAGTAGTTGTTGCGCCATTTCGGAACATAGAAGATAAAAACTACTGTAAACAAAACAAATATTAGTTTAGTACTCTTAAGATTAATTTATACGATATAGAGTGATAGGTACAAATTGTAGTTTTGATCTAATTTTACGGAACGAAATGCCGTACACGCTTGCTTGCCAAATGTTGACATACCATTCGAGTGTTTGTTTTGTGCATAAAGCAATGCTTGCGGCAAGTGCGTGCAAGAGCGGGTGCGTTTGTAGTGCGTCTGGTGCGCCAAGGCCTAGGCGGCGATGTTGAAAAAAAAATGAGTATCTGTGTCGTGTGAGAGTGGGACCACACACAGTAACAGGCTTCCGTTATTCCGTAGTCAAAAAGTTTGTATTTCATAAAGTAATGCTTTGTTCAGACACAGGAGGTGGCGATGGCAGACAGTTTGAACCTTGACAGTAACTGGAGTACAGACTTGCTTCTCCATTAGGTGTGTGTACTGTCGCTTCCGCTTGTATATGAATTTCATTGCTAGCCATAATTTTATATATTTTTTGTAAATAGGAGACATTAATGCATAATGAATAATTACAAAATATACAAAAGGGGCATCCTTTTCTGCGGCTGTTTTCTAGTAAGAATGTAGGAGAAAAATATGTTAGAAACCTGTGCAAAGAAAGAAAAGAAAACAGTAATTTATCACAAAACCTGCATTTATATAAATGGTATATATTTATTTTTCCTAAACACATCTTTTGATGGGTAATTCTCTAGTCGAATACATGCGTTATCGTATTAATTTTGTGATTAAAATCATACTATAACAACAAGGACATTCAACAGTGCTGCCATCGCATGAAGTTCCAGTTTTCATTAAGATTTCTGAAAACTGTCAGTGTGCAAATTCATCAAATTTTTTTTTTTCATTTCATATAAATAAGTATGAATTATGTACTTACCTACATTGATCAATGAGAACATGGCATTGGGACTGGGGATACCTTTAACTAACAAGGGTGTCGCCAGCTTTTTTGACACCATGCCTAGGACATGTTAGAATTGTTTGGATCCGTCATAAAGGACACACGTGGTCTTCTGAAGAGCGAGCGGAGCGAGCTCGAAAATTTTTTGACACCCTACCTGTCTTAGAAGGTTAGAATTGTTTCGAGTTTCAACCTACCGGAGTTACTTGGGCCACTTATAGACTAAGTTAAGAATCAAGAGAAAGTAGGCTGCAAGAGCGAGAGAAGCGAGCTCAAAAATATTTAAATCTTGCCTCGAATAAATTCAAATATGTTATTTGAGATCATAGTTGATAGTTGGCAGTCAACATAGTTGCCATCGGGGGAAAAACCTGAATGAGGCTAGCACAGGACCATGGAGATTGGCACAAGAAAAGAGAGGCCTATACCCAGCAGTGGGTGAATTAATTTAGGCTGTGGATGATGATGATTTGAGATCAAAATGTCCAAATTCTCCATTTTTAGTCTTGTGTTTGCCATAATTGCCTATTAAGGCCTCGCGCAAGTGGACACGCCACAATTGTGGCGATAAGTCACCTCTTTGATGAGTGGCTGGAGAGGCGTCACGGCGTCCTCGCCTTCCGCCTGACGCAGGTCCTCACTGGACACGGTTGTTTCGGGAGGTTCCTGTTTTGGATAAAGCGGGAAGAAACGCCCGGGTGTCACCATTGCGTGGATCGCCCGGAGGACACGTTGGAGCATACGGTGGAAGTCTGCCCAGCTTTGGCGGAGCACCACCGTGTCCTCGTGCAGGCAATCAGCGGTGGCGATCTCTCGCTTCCGGCTGGTCCAGGCCATGGTACGGAGCGAGTGGGCATGGGAAGCCGTCACCTCCTTCTGCAAGCAGTAATGCTCGCGAAGGAGGAGGCGGGCCGCGTGAGGGAGAGGCAATCTCTGCGCCCTCACGCCCCTAGCCGCCGCAGGAGACGCCCCGGGCGTCGGGAATCCCAAGCAGATTCCCAGCCATCGTAGGCGCGGGCTTGCGGACGGCGAGCAATGGGTAGCTCGCCGTCCGGTAAGGACCAAGCCCGGGTCGATGGCACGTTGTGTTCCACGTGCGCCTCAAAGAGATGTCAGTACAAACTGACGGGATCCATTAGGACCGATGCCTGCCAGGGTTGCGGATTTGTGCGTAAAAGTTACCGTGGCCCTTGGCACAGGCAACTGAAGGAACACGGGTGGGTTTTAGTCAGTAAGAGTCTGACACGCCCTCCCGCTCCACCCAGAGCGGGAGTGGTCATTTGATGATTTCCCACCCCAAAAAACAAAGGCCTCGCGCAAGGGGCTCTTAATTAATTTCAGCCTCTGTTTATACCGGTTCATCATGCGAAAATCCAATAGGCACAATCTTTGATTGGTCCCATACATGTTTTTGATCAAACTCAAAGCATTTATTTCAATTAGACCATTACAGGCACTTTTGAATGTCAAAACACAAAAAAATGAACTAAGCTACAGTCCCAGTCACAGGGCATAATAACTTGTGAAAGTAAAGTAGTTGCCCATTCGAAAGCGTAGATCCTATGGAGAAGAATGGGCAAGAAACTCCATGGACACTTTTTCAAATCAATATGTTTTTACAAAACCTTGGTTACATCATTCATGTCGAGATTATACATATAATATGTGAGAACGATGTAGAAAGACGTGCGAGTAAGAGCGTCCAGAGTAAAAAGTATATATATATTTTTTTATTTCTTAAATATTAATAGGGGGTTTTTATCCACATGGATACGTCAAAAATCAACAATTCAAAAATACAATAATCCATATGTCATGCTCCCTGGCGGAACCACCTTTGCTTTATAAGTATGAGTTACATAAAATAATTCTATAGAATGTCTAAAAAATTCTAGTCCTATTAAAAAAAGTCTATATCTCTAGTTTCGACATAAACTTTTATTTAGAGTGGTTGCGCTGCGGAGTATCCTTCCATGCGAAACCACCATGATATATCATATTATAGTACATAGTATCAGCAGATATATAGTATCAAATAATTCTATAAAAATTCTAGTACTGTACTAGTACCCCAAAACTGAAATCTAATTTAAATATGTGAACAAAACGGTGCCTCAAACTTTCTCTTTGAAATAGTTGCCAAGTGCCTAGATTAAAGTTCTTAGCAAATAACATTTACATGAAATATCATACAATGTTCTTCCAGGCGTTTAGTTTACTAGCATAAAATTAACAATACCTTTTCTTGTTTTATATTTTTATAGTCCTTTTACTGTGAGAAAGTGAAGACATAAGGTGAACCATTCTTTTTCAATTTTGAATGTTACCATTATTTACAATCATGACTGAATATTATAGCTACATCTACATGTATTAGTGGTTTTTTTTTAATTTAGGTTTACATAGAATACCAGAAAATATATTTGAGTGTCAAATTATAATAATTTTAAAATAATTCCTGAAACCAACTTTTAACCACAGATACAACTTACTTTAGAGGAACAAGTTACATATTGAAAAAAACAGTAATATTTCATAATAATTATCTCTTTTTCTTTTATTCTTATTTAACACGTTGGGTGCGGCCGAACAATAGCCGAGCGAGACCCGTAGTAAAAACACAACAGGTGTGTTTTGCCGCAGCGAATGTGTTAAAAGTTCTTATTATTGTCCTCTAAGGCAATTTACTTCTCTGTTCTTTGTTTTTGTAACTAAATAGGCATTTATTACCAAAAGGTTTCAGAGCTACTTTTTCATTTTCTAATTGAGTTGTTTGTGTGTAATAAACATGTTATTTGACGAAGTATTTCAAGGGTTCTTGAAATTAAGGAAGTTTCATAACTTATGATAATTTGATACTTACATTATGTGCCATCACTTTTCGTCAAACCTGAAATAAATAGAGCAGTACTATAGTTGTCAAATTATTATAAATAAATTCCCATTGAATATTAAAACAAATTTACAGATTAGATTAATAATATTATATTTTGTTTACTAGTTTTTATGGAACCAATACTTACTTCTGGTGCAAGTAGGTGAATGATTGTTTCCTAATATGTGTTACTTTGGTTAAGATAACTGTAATTCACAGAATTTGCCAATAAACTTTATTGAAGGAAAGATTTCGGGCCCCACCAACAGATGAGTAGCAAACCAACTGACAGACTGACAGACTGGACTGACAGTGGCAGAACAAATGACAGTGACACTAGAGTTATGGAACTAATAAGTATACTGTAGTTTTACGTCCCCAAATCCAACGTCCCTCGAGACCCGTTTAGGGGGGCTGGAAGAGGGCGTTCTCCGCCCTCCGCCGACGCCCGGTACGTCTGCTGCGGATCGGGACAGTGGTCTCGACTTCCCTCAACCTCTCCCCAGCATCCTTCTGTGAAATGACGGTTTCACAGAAGGAGATCACCGTATCAGCCACACAATATAAGACCTGTGTCAATCAATAGCTGGCATTAATACAAACGAATATTTTAACGAGACAAAATGTTCGTAGGCGTCACATTTCCGAATTATAACATTTCAGACTAATGGCGATGATTATAACTTTGATATGTGACGCTTTAAAAGATTTGGTCTCACACAAATAACTTATTTGTATTGATACCAGTTATTGATTGATACAGGTTTTATGGGTGGCCGCTATTTTGAAAATAAAATAAAATAGCGAAAATTAGCCAAGCCAAATAATTCAAAGCCCTTTGAATTTGAGGTATTTGTGAATGAAACTGTTTTGGACTCTTGTGTTTCATTGGCCAAGTGATTTGTACAATAAAAACCTCTTTTCTTTGAATTCCTATCTATTCTCAGCCTGCATAGCTATTCACAAATCACAACCACTCGATTCGCTGTCATATCCAATCGATCGACAGTCCTATCGAAAAAATCCTCTAATCGCTTTTCACAAAACCGAATCGATTCGATAGTGATTCGATATGAAGACGTCAATCCTGTCAACAGCTAATTTGCTGTCGGAAGTGCCATTGAACCACAAATAAAAGTTCTTTTAGCTAATTTAGGCCTTTTCTGAAGTAAGCTACGTAATTTATGTAAAGTTTTACTATTGTTTTGACCGCTGCATAAATATTTGAACAATTTTCTTGGTTACATACGATTATTAGTAATACCCTTAGATTAGTACTAGTCTTTGATTTAAATTATTTGGGTAGATGGAGTATCGGGTTCTGTCATCCAGGGACAGCATATCAACCATTGACTTATAAATATGATTTCTATGTCAGTGATATCAACAGAAGGAGAAATAGTCTCTTCAACAAATACTACTCCGTGGATGTTATGGCGCGTGGCCATAGTCGGAACCACGACGCCATCTTGTAGATCCTATAAGAATCGTTGCGGATCCATTAATTAATAATCTCATTGTTAATTGTTTTTTAAATATATTTTTAGTTACTTGACGGATATTCAATCTATTCTACAGTAAAATTTATAGAAATACTAATTAAAGATCATTTATATATTCCACATTCATCATTTTATTTTCATTCATTCATTTTTGTTCGTCTACCATGCTGATCGGATCTGCGAACAGCGTTTTGCTCGTTCTTCGATTCAAAAACCAGACAGGCGAAAAAGAGTCATATTCGATTCGGTTTCGATTCGATTTTTTGTGAATAGTTATGGCTATCTTATTAAAAAAAAGTAGGTAGTTTATAATGATGCTGTATGAAGGACTTCCTTTGCATTTACATTTTTTTTTGTGCACGTCACGTCACGTCACTAACGTCAGTCGTCAAAAGCTGCTGCCTGCTATCAAAATACTTATCCCAAAAATTTCATTGTTTTACATGATAAATTGAATTGCAGTGGAAAATGGAATCATATGAAAGTGTTATTCTTGTTAAGAATGAAGTATTTGTGTTCAAAATACCTCCTAAAACTTCAAATAGAGGGTATAGGTAGGTAAAATAGTTTTTTGTATTAGCGGGTAATTGTTTTATAGGAAAACGATAAAACGGTGGGTGTTTTTAGGGCAGCCGATTGGAACTTACAAGAGCCGCAATGGACGGGGCGTATGAGGCTTGTCGCAAAAGCAGAAGAACTGATAATGAAACTGGAAGACAAAAGTTCTGGAGAGCTGTTTGCCAAGTGCCCTATTGACAAATATCCGGGATTGGCTCTCGAGTCCGTCACTGATAGTTCACGTTACTTCGTTGTCAGGATTCAAGATGATAATGGCAAGAGAAATTTCAATTTTATACATTTCACTCAACCTATTGTAGCCTAATATAATAGATTTTATATTATTGCTATATTATTTCAGGTCGAACTGCTTACATAGGCCTAGGATTTGGAGATCGATCAGACTCATTTGACCTAAATGTCGCTTTACAAGACCATTTCAAATGGTTGAGAAAAGAACAAGAAGGAGAGCAAGCTCCTCAGCAGAATCTTGATCTGGGCTTTAAAGATGGAGAAACAATAAAAATTAACATGAAGATCACTGTAAGTACTTTGAATGTATAGTTTTGTATGTGTAGAAATCATGTTACAACAATAAAGGGCGACTGAGTCAACCCTGCTAATGTAATTGTATAGTGAGTCATCTAATTAGATAAAAAACTGATTGTTGCGTGAATGGTACTATTTCACAATGGGTTTTTAATGTACTGTGGTCTTCTATTTTGCAGAAAAAGGATGGCAGTGAAGGCAGCCGGCCACGTCGCGGTGTCGGTGGAGGTGGCGTTGGGTGTCTGCTACCACCTCCACCAGGAGGCTCGCGACTGCCGCCCCCTCCTTCACCACAACATGCTCCTTCTCCAGCCGCTGCTGCACCTGCTCCTGCTAGTTCAGAATGGGGTGACTTCAATTCTGCCAGGTAAATGCAATTGGCAATGTTTTCCTAAAACTTTCTTAAAATGAATTTGCGGAATACTGCTTGTAGCTTATTCCATGTGTCTGTTTAGTTTATTGAATAAAATATACACACATCAAAAGTATCTAGGGATCAACATATATTTTTGCAACAACTTTTCTCCTGATTGATATTAATTAAAATTTTCTTTAAGGATTCATCAAATAAAGTGTTTTCGTTTGTCACAGTAACGATAAACCAAGTCACCTTTGCATTAATAAAGAAATTTGCCATTTTCCTAATAAAGGGATTTTTGACATTTGAACCACTAACATTAAAGTTCGAAAAAAAGACTGAAATAACAGTTTTCTTTAAAATTTTATTGGGTAACTTAAACAATTAATAATCCGTGTTTCTACCGCGAACACTAACAACACAAGAACATCGGTTTGGCATACTCAAAATGAGTTCATCCAAATCACGCTGTGGAATGGCCGCCCATGTTCGTTGCAACAACAAAAAAAGGTCTTCTTGCGACTGGATACCCTCCATATTCGGCAGAGCTCTTCTCTGTAGCATATCCCATGCATGCTCAATCGGGTTCAAGTCTGGCGACTGAGCAGGCCAGGGCAGGACATTGATGTTAGCTGCGGCGAGAGTCTGTCTTACAACTCTTGCGGTGTGCGGTCGTGCATTATCATGCATTAACTGAAATAAGGGACCGATTTGCACTTGTAGAGGAACGATGACGTCTGATACAATCGTCTCAGCATAAATTTGAGCGTTGAGGTTGCCTCTGATCCAAATCAACTCAGTTCTTCCGCCGATCCAAATACCCGCCCATACCATGATGGTTCCACCACTATAAGGATGGACTTCCTGGCAGGATTTTAATCGCTGTTGGCGTCCAGGGGTTCTCCAGTGTCGTATACGTCTTGTATCCGGTCTCATACCAAAACGAGACTCATCAGAAAAGCACACGAAACGCCATTGTTCTTCTGCCCAATTTCTGTGTTCAAGAGCCCATTGATATCGAATCCTACGATTGTGCATTGCTATAGGTGGTACCCGTAGCGGTCTTCGGGAATGAAGGTTCACTTCATGCAAGCGGTTTCTGACTGTTTGGTCGCTAATTAAGTTCCCTGAAGAGTGATGAAGCCTCACGGCTAACATCATGGCGGTTATTGTTGGAGCTCTTCGAGTTAAGATTTGAATGTATCGGTCTTGTCTCCGTGTGGTGCAGCGATACCGTCCTCCATGGCGCTCAGCCACGGTACCAGTGCTTCGGTAACGTGTCCAAAGTCGACTGATAACACTCTGACTTGTATTCAGAGCTAAAGCCACAGTACGTTGCCGGGAACCAGCTTCTATCATTCCCACGGCTCTGAGCATTTCTTCCCTGCTTAAATGACGTCGCCGCTCCATAATAACGTTGGTTTTAATCAGTAGTAGGGAAACAGTAGCACTAATAATGTCTTCAATGCGTTGTATGTTTTTATAGGGAAAATATTGACAGCTTATTTTCATCTTTTACTCGAATTTGATTGAGAGTTCCTGATTCAAATTATGAAATGCACCAAAAAGGATCCATATAAATTTATAAAATCATAAATTTATTACAAAGCCACATCTCAATCTCAAGAAATCCGCATAAAAATGCTTGATCCCTAGACACTTTTGATGTGTGTATTTACGATTGTCTAAAATATATCTGTTTGTTTTAATCCACCTAGTAAATAGAGTCACTCACATAAATTTAGAATAATAATTTAAACATGCTTGGTAAATATATAATTGTTGTGTTGTTTCCAGTGCTCCCAGTCAACAACAGCCAGCGACACCTGCCAACCAACAGAACTGGGTGCAGTTCTGAGCTCACATCACTACTATATTATTGTGATTTGGTGTCTGTTGTAGGATGGCACTAACGTGTGTTGCACAATACTTAAAATTACTTAATAACATAGGCATACTATATCAATAGCTCTCGTATTTATTGTGTAGTAAGTTAAAGTAAAATATCATTATCATTGTAGGATAAAATATGTTATTGTAACATTACTATTAGATGCCAGATCACAATATAAGTTTATGCAATAAATAATATTAATAATTGATGTACTTTACTATCTGTATATGTTGTAACACTTGTATAATTACTTAGATATGTGGTAGAATATTTTCGGCTCTATAATAATTATTATTGTTATCGTATGTTGTTGAAAAATGCATGTCATAGACAGTATCTATGTAAATAGTTGAAAAATGAATACCACATTATTCTAGTTGATATTTAAACTATTCTCTATAAATCTATATCAAACACCAGATCTGTATCTTTGGCATTTTTGACAGATGTACAAATAAAATGAAGGTATAAAAGTTAAAGTAAAATAATATCCTTATCTTATGTTTTCTGTTTTCCTTCGAAGAATATAATAGTATTAAATGTAGGATCAGTTCTTTAAGAAATAGCTAGTGTCTGATCGATATTAATTTTAATTGTATTACTTAAAGATCATACATAACTGTATTAGTACATGGTAGCTACTTATAAAATCGATGATAGAAGAAAATATTGATGTAACCAGTGAGTTTATTGTATAGTCTTATGAATGAGAGCTTTGAACTCAAATCCCCAGACAGCTATTTGCTTTGATTTCTTTACACAACAAACAGCAAATTCTCGAATAAGATATTTATCTACTACTTATGTCTAATTGTTTTAGGTTCAGAGTTACAGAATGAAATATAAATTACACCGTTTATGTTTGTTTGAATTTTAATATTTATAAACCTTAAATGAGAGTCACTGACCAGCATTGTTTGCATGATCTTTTGTTATTAACGTTTACTGATATAAAGCACTAATTTATACAGGCTTAATTTACCTATAGGTACACAATAAATATATTAATGTCAGCATCTGCTTTGATACGCAGTCTATATGGTGTATTGGCGTTGTTCAATCCAGCACCAACGTTCGTTAGCCTTTGCCTAATCGGTTATCAGTACCTTGTCTGCCACAATGATCAACGGACGCTAGTGTAATTTAGGCTTTACGTTTATATGTTGGCTTCGTCTGAACGCGCTCTATTTTACCTCTATTCACAAAAAACAACGATCGGCACAGTGGCTAAGTGCAGTGTTTTGCGCAAAAGGTCGTAGGTTCGATGCCCGTACCGCACAAATATTAATCTTTCAGCACACGACTGCCGATTGCGCAACCTGGATAGGCGCCAAAATATCAGCCGGTAATTGCAGCATTGTGCCTAACGGGTCTTTTCTCTACGAGAGTAGGTACTCAGGGTAACTAGAGTACTTAGAGAGTAGGCTTTAAAAACCGACGACAGCGCGTTCGCATTAAAGCAAAAAGGACTGGGATTGGGGGAAACCTTATATGTTAGTCATGACAGGAAATCAGGATCCAAGTCTGCCGGAGAGTGTCGTAAGTCAGGCACAGTCCCTTGCCAACCCTGACCTCGTCGGACTCCTACAGTCTTTTCAGTTTTCTCATAAAAACGTGGTTGTGTATGAAGGCTCTACTTGTGTTTATTCATAGCTTTATTGACAATATAATCACACCTGTCAGCTGTCACAATCCTATCCACCGAAGGGGTCGGCACTGAACAGAGACGTGTTACATAGGTACCTACTTACTGTATACTGACATGTAGGTACAGCTCTCCATACCCCTTGGGGGTCATGGGTGTAGAATATAGAGTACCTAAGTCGTAGAAGTATTTAGTTAGGGAAATCTACTTTTTGCCGTTATGTTTAACCTATCGAATACCTTATCCACCTCAAATTCCATAAAAACTCGCTTTACCTATATACCTATCAATAGCTATTACTTATTTTCACGGACTTATGAATTCTTGTGATTTTCGCGCGTGAAATTGAAATTGTCTCAGAGGGCGGCATGTCGGGTAAATATTATCTAAGGATTTACCCTATATCACCCCGACGGAGTTATCTTCGACAGTTTTTCGGTGATTTTCTTGTGAAGGACTTGTACTCTGCATAGCTTATCTACCCACTGATATGAATTATTTGTGTTATTATTTGAACGGTTGTTTTAAAAGGTACCAAATTCTTTATAGATAGATAGAAAGTTCTTCGTTATGTACACCATAGAAATATATACATGTCGCTTCTTTGGATAAACGCCTACTCTATTTGATGGAGCAATGACGAACCCACGTAAGTTCGAGGCAAGATATTATCATGTTTGAATCAGCCTGTGGTATGGCCCTAAAATAGAAAATGAAGTAGGTAGCTACTATTGTAAATAGATTGGGATAGATAGGTTCACTTATCAACCTAGGTAGGCATGTTTGAAGTACTTTATTATTGTTTTATGTCACAACACTTATGTATCTACCTACTTATTACAGGTACCTAGGTACCAACAGATACTTACTTACTTACCTATATAATAACTTATACAAAGGTTGAACTCGTTAATATTGCACAAGAGTGTTTACTTCAATGAAACACTCCTAGAAAATTGAGATGCGACATTGAATTTCCATTACCGAAGAATAACTTATGGAAGGCGAAAGTGCGCTCCGAATTTTAATAGCTTCTTATCATGTCTGCGGTTTATGTAGGTGTTGAGAATAAGCTGTGTTCTTAACACATTTAGCTTTGAATAATAAAGGTAGGCGGGTAGGTATAACAACCTACTTACCGTAGTCTAGGTACTTAACTCTCATTCACACTAAGCCGAAGTTATGTGTCATATACGGCAGTCCATACGTGGGAAAAGGTTATCTAGCAGTGGGATAACGTAAGCTAACAGTAACAAAGAATGTGCAGAAATGTTACACCGCACATCGTCTGTTCTCATCTTGTCTAGTTCAAGTTCCGCGTACGTTACTTTAGAGTAAGTACTTAATATACTCACTTACTTTGTAGTCTTTGTCTACAATATGGCATGAATAGTTTACTTACCTGAATAAGTATCTAAAATTCCAAACAGCCAAAGCTCCTGGGATGGAAATATAAAATCGAATCCATTTCGATTTCAATATTACATTTAAGACGATTGGTTGCGGTTCAAAAGTACTTTAGATTGAACGCCGGGAGCTTTATTTCTATTACCTATACCAATTTTGAATTTAATCGATTCTGAAACGATACTGATTGTAATAGCCAATTGTAAATAAATAACCATGTGCAGGTTCGGCGGAAAAGCTTATGCTATCGGAGGCCACTGCTATTTTCCTGTGGTAAATCCTCATGCATATATTCGGCCGTGGAGCGGATGGAGGGGTCTGTCAGACTCCTACTGAGCCCAACCACACGGTGTTCCTCCTCGTCAGTTTTGACTGGGGTACGGGGACGCATTTGCAATCTCCACAATCACCTCAGTAATTTCTGGACACGCCTCTCCCAAGCTGCTCCACAACACCACCGTGCCCTCCCTCCGCCATTCGTAACCAATCTGTCCCAGTCATCGTATACAGCTCATCTGGCTCATCAAGGGTGTCCCACGCTAAGCTTACCTACCTACCGATGGGTAGGTATGTGGTCTTTATTCCAGGACTCATTTGCTCTTGCATTGGCCATCGGTCCTTACTGCAAATATTGCCAATTCAACTTGCTAACTCTGCAAGCTATGTAGCCATGTCAGCATCTGATAATATCTAATTAGCTATGTTCGTACGCACTGAAGTAGAGCACTTCGGTGTTTCAGTTAGATTTACCTATCTATAATTGGTAAAGTGTTAGGTAGGTACTATCATTATGTTCATATGTTATGATTCTACATCAAACCTCCAACTAAGTAGGTAAGTAAGGTACCTGTGAAGTAGGAACCTATAGTTATAATCAACTGTAGCAAAGTCCACTTTGCTACAGTTGATTATATAGGTTCTAAGTATAGTCAATAGCCATACCCGAATCATATTTATATAAATAGATAAAATTGAAGTGTCTGTTTGTAATTTCAAAATAACAGCTTTTTACTGAATGCATATGAAAGTATACATATAGGTATAGTACATATAACAATTTTTTTTTTTTAATTTTTGTCTATCTGTCTGTTCCGGTTAATCTCCGAAACGGCTGAACGGATTTTGACGGGACTTTTATTGGCAGATAGCTGATGTTATATGAAGTAACTTAGGCTTGTAACTTACTTTTATTTTAAAAAAAGTTTTAGGATTCCGTGAAAAAAAATTAAAACCCATGAAATTGTTAACAAAATCCAAATTGATTCAAATAGGGAAATAATAATAAATTTCACGCGGACGAACATCGTAGGCAACAGCTAGTAGAGCAATATAGGTACTTAATGTAATTTTATGACGGCATTAAAATAACAGCTATTTAGACCCTTCGCATTCAGGAGCACATAAATGTTGGTAACTATACCCATGTGGTTGTATAAATTGTGGAACATAATCATCAATGAATATTATATTAGCATCTATTTGCTATCAATTTTCATCACTGAAAAAGTAAATGTATTTCTCGTCTTTCACTGAGTTGATCTATAAGACTTCGGCATTACCCATCTTCATATTTCTTTTGACCGACTCGGCGACGAAACAGTCTAGCGGCCATCTTCTTCTTTACCGTGTGGTTAGTGCCTAACCTGGTGTCAGAGTTTTTATGCCGCCCAAGGGCCTCTGACTTGGCTTTTACATGCCGTCGAGAAATATCTCTCAGGCATGCTGGTTTCCTCACGATGTTTTCCTTCACCGAAGCAAGTGATAATTATAGGTACAATACGAACATAATTCCGAAAAATCAGAGCTGCGTGTTTTGGCTTCGAACTCGAGACCTATGACTTGGCAGTCCAACGGTCACACCACTAGACTATCACTGCTCACAGTCATAGTCAGTCACGTCTCGTAGTCAGTGGCCATAGTCTCATACTTTTCAGTACTTACGAATAATATTTTTTTGCCTGATACGTTCCTACTGTTCCTAGCACGGTCATGGTATGATTATGATTTGGTGTAGTGGGCAGACTCCTTCACTATCGTGAATTTGATGCAAAAAACTTTTTTCTATATTGTAAGTACCTACCTACTATGAGAAAACCGCATGTTTACACCCGTTACCGTGTTACCATGCCGTTTTCTATTTTAGGTACCTACTTTACTATAACACCCAATAACAATAATAAATAGTCTAGCACGTTCGCTAGATAAGTACTTTTTTGTTTTGTATTCCCTGCCTAGGAAAGAAAATATTTCTACGAAAATATCTAGGGTACCTACCTACTTAGTAAATAGTCCATAAGCTACCAATTTTGTTTTGTGACCTTCGGGACTGTTGTTATTTCAATTCTTGCAAGACCCTAATTTGTCGAAATAAATATCGTTTCTTGGGTCAGTCAGTGTTATTGAAACTTGTTTTTCTTGAATGAAATAGTTCAAGTTAATAATTTCCATGCATTACTTACATTTCTTTTACATTTTCATGACTAGAGTAGTACCTACCAAGGTAGGAGCAATTTCCTGAAGTGCCTATCATCAAGTAACATCCTTTTAGTCATTCATAGTTTCTCATTCCGTTGCGACAGCACTGTATGTATGGCTCCCAAAGGAGAACCACAACGCACTTGACCATGTATTATGTAACGATAAAGGTGGAGAGAATGGAACACTGTCTAACTACGTTGCAAATTCCGACAATATTGGATACCCTTAAAAAAAAACGTTGTAAATAGAAATCCAATTTACTATTTTTAGCAGCTAATACAGATTTATACAAATTTTGTTTTAACACTTTATCAGACGTAAAAACAGAAGTGTTCCTATGTTTTTTTTAGGTAGGTGTAAAAGAAATTCTAACTTGATCTCGCCTCTTTTTATTTGTTATAAGACTGTTACTCAATTAGTTATCTAAGCAACGCTCATAAATCTTTGTCTTATCCTTCAGATGTAGTCTAATGAAAATTTATGTCGGCATTATTTAGTACGAAACTCTAAAAAAAGTACTTATAAGTCACGTTGTTAAAAATGTTAATTACAATTAGGTATCTACAAATATGACTGACGATGTCATGCGTGTGATTAGGTACTGTAGTGATAAATAACTTTGTGTGCACGGATGCATACGAAATCTGCACATTTACATGCAAATATCAGGGGCATTCAGCGGCAATAACTTATTGATATTGTGACGATGTGGGTCAACTGGTTTTACGGGTACGTTAATCGTGCGGAAAATAGAGCAAGCATTTTTTAGACGTTTTTTAATGTTATCCGTGACTACAGGCTAAAGAATCTGTGCAATTTGGCGGAGATGCATCAATTTTCAGTAGGATATGATATAATGTGATAATCAATGTGTTTAATCAACAGTAAAGAAAAACCCATTGTGTAGAAAAACGCAATGAGTCATGAATGTACAACAATGAGTAATTACTTAAATTCTAAAACAAAAGCATTTTGGTAGTTTAAATCAGTTTTCAGAAGCAGCTATAAGTGGTGTCATAGTAAGCGGTACCTACATAAACTAATTATCATGATAGATGAGTATAGTAGGGAATACCTACTCCTCTTATCATCAAAATAATTACGTAAGTATAGCGAGAAATTATGGAAACAAAGTTTCACGACACCCAGTTTCATTTTATTGCAGAATCAGGCTTCTTCTTTGTAAGATCATGGCAATATCAGCGATATTAATTTTCAATCTCGACAAGTGTATTGGCAATCACATTATGATAATGTTAGATGACAGATACTGGATGCTGCAACATGGGTATTTCTCAATAGTAACAACTGTCTGTAAACTACACAATGGATGCAGTTTTCATCAACCGTTAGAGCATTTATTCCAGGTGTGATATGTGTACAGAAATGATGATGTTATAACATACCTGGTCATATCAACAGATAGATCGCATCATCGCTACTGTGCGGAGCAGGGACGGGTTGCTAGTATGTGCTTAATTGAATCCACGATTGCAATCTGTCGATTTTGGCACGAAATGCTGGTCGGCTGGCTGATTTTGATAGCGTTAATGTGAGCTAATCTCCTAAGTTGGCTGATAATTTAGGCGCTAACGGTCTTAGGTTTAGCACCCTACTAAGCGTTAAGTACTTTACCATATTGATTAATTCAACTTTGACTTTATGATTTAGTAATTATTTTTAGATACAGCGATGGTGTACTAAACACCTCTGCTCAATCCTTCGTGGAAAACACTCGTAATGTTTTGTTGTGTTGTGTTGTATAAAGTAAACGGAATCCCAATGTTTTGCAATATTATTTCGAAAAATGTTGAGCACAACTTTTATTGTTTCAAGCTTGGTTTCTTCTCTTACACGTGCTGTGTCAATAAAAGTGAACAAGATTTTTAAAAACAAGTCGTGTTTCTATGAAAACATCAAATGAACACGTTTTTTTTTGTTTTCGGGGGAAACCTTCAAAAGGCGACCGGTCTTTGGGCATAAGACCGGATAGTGTGGGATTTTTACCTCATTAAAACCACCCCGGTGGTCACAATCCATTCATGACACGAAGCAACGTTTCCTCTGAAAAGACCAGTCCGGAGCCCCCTCTGTGCAACGCCTGTTAAGACACATCCCTGGGGCGACTATACATATATGTCCCCTGAGCGTCGCTGTGCAAGTGTGCACGGCAGCACGTGACCACTGTGCTGCCGGTCATCTCTGAGGTCACTCAGTGAGCGCACAGAGTTCCCACTCTGAACGCCCATGATCTCAAAATCCCACCTGCTTTAAGTTATTACGTAGCCCACCTGCATGGCTTCACTGCAGTATCGCACTTCTAGGTACGAGTAATACAATATTTTCAATATAAAATTTTTATTCAATTAGTTTATGGAACCTCATAATCATTATTATAAACAGATTTATAACGAAGAGGAAATAAAAAGGTATTCGCTCCGGTATTGGCAGCTCAACTGCTCAACCATGTGTAAAGGATGTGTGGAAGGCGATTAACTTAAGGGGTTTTATAGCGCCCATATAACTAGAAGTGCTGACTGCTGCGACGAGATGTCCCTGAAACTCATAGACTGGCCATAATAAATTGTGAAATCCAGTAAAAATGTCAAGTGCGTAGCTTCGTAGCACATTTCGTAGATCCCTGCTACGCCCTTGCATACGCTACGAGTACGTAGGCACTACAAGACTCGTAGATATGTATTCAGTAGCCCGTAGCATGAAAATATTGAAGAGCGAGCTTTCTCAAGTGTATGCGTACTCACAAGTAATTGGTATGATATTGCAAAATATTTTTAGGATTATTAGAATCTCACATATTTTGCGTATTTCATGAACAGCTACTAGGTAAAATACGGAATTTGAAATTCTGAATCAAATTCAACTTATTTCAGCCAGTATTGTTTCAGTTGCTTTATGTACACGAACATGAATAATGCATTGGTTGCAAATCCGAATCGTGCATAAGCTACAAATCGCAGTCGGGGCGCGGTGTATCAATCGGGCTTGTCGTGTCCGAGAACAATAGAAACCTATTCCACTGTTCGCTTACCTGCTTGCATTTTTCAAATTGCGCGTGGGAAACATTGCTAATATAGTTGATTGTCCTTTGAAAGAAAGACAATGCATAGCCTGTCCTTATAAATGAAATACTTCAGTGCCTACATGCGAATATTTATTACTAAGTAAGTTCCCCGAAATTCTAAGGAATATAATATATATAAAGCACAAGGTCGAACACCGAACCGTATTCACATATTCATCAGATGACTCTCCAAGTACGTATAGACACGTTTATATAAATATTGATTGATTTTTCCCTCACAGTTCACTTCCGTGTCAATCGTGATAAATGATGACGAAACGTGGAGTGCTAACATCGCTAATGTTGCCACTTACAGGGTGAGTATCAAATATTTCCGCAGCCCCTTCATGTATAATGATCGGGACTTTATACCTGCCAACACTCCCGAGATTCAAAAGTGCTTCAAATAAGTATCATAATATAACACGAAGCTCTCCTGTATTCTTTACGCGTGTTCGAGTCGACGACGAGAGTAGTTGTTAGTTTTACTTTGGCAAAAGTTTTGAGGGTATTTCATCATGTTTTCTGACTGTGTCGTCTATGATGTCAAGGTTAAGTATTTATAAGTTTCGTTTTGTCAACGATATCATTTCGACTTTTGCCGGCCTTCTAAATTAGAGTTTTTTCAGTCGACGAAACTCAACTTTGATAAACTAGCTTTTATTCACATAGTATTATGACGAAAATACGACATCGTGTAATAAATATAATAATGTACAATAAGGATAATGATGTGTTCTTTTTCAGTCTATAAGTCGTTTGTGAAATCTCCTCGAAACCCTTACTCCATCGTTTCCTTAAAATCCTTCGCTTCGCCCCGTCTTTCTAATCCGCTTTGAGAACAGCAGTTTCTAACATATTGATCTATTGCCTGAGCTTTATATTCAATGGTTTTACGAACCTCCGGATTTCCTGGAATGTCCGGGCGTCAAATAAACTGTTTACGTTCAAATTAATTAAAAATTTGCTCGTTGTGCTCAAAAATATTCTAGTCTCACAGGAAGAGTACTAAACATGCTCGTAACTTGAGCTCATAACTTAGAATTACGCTGTAAAGCGCCAAGTGACGGGAGGATCACAAAAGTACCTGGTACTTACTATACTTTGTACGTGTGTAACAGGTATTCCAGGTATTAGGTTAAGCGCTGCCCTGTTTTGCGTGGACTTTACAACTCATTACACCCACATTTCGCCAGTTATGTTTTAGTACCATGTAATAGGGGCGAGACTACTGCCATCAACCAGTAGTGGTGAAATGTGAGTACTATTAGGTACACCTCTGCCTAACTCTTCGGCGATTACAGGCGTGATGTTATATTTACAAGTCATCCTGTTAGTAAAGTTGTACTCACTAAGTTAGTAACGATGAGATAATTAGTAGATACTTGTTGTGGGTATTTTTTTTATACCTACTTAACATACACTTATACTTAGGTATTGACGGATTTTAGAAATATAAATATGCCGATAATAGTTACATGATTGATCTGTTTTCCCAGTCGAAATTAAATTTAAATACATTTTGATTGAAGGTGTTAACGTGAACAGTAATTTTGTGGACGTTGGCGTTGAAAACGTTTTCCGCAACTGTCGGTTTGTGAGATTGTACTAATCACCAAAATGTCATTTATTGCATTTACATAAAGATGAGTTAAGGCGCTTATGATTTCGTGAAATCGTAGTTTAAACAAAAATCATCTCTATGGAGTTATTTATTTTCCAAATTCGAAGCGAATTTTATTAGCACAGTCAACTTCAAGCTGTTCCAATTTGAAATCAATGTTTCATTAAATATTGGCTGATTCCTAATTTCTTCTGTCCTTAAAAATTACGCATCAATTTTTTCATTTCATTAGATACACAAATGTTCGCGTGTTCTCAATGCGACCCGGTGAAGCTGAGCGACGGATTTTGATTCACTCATCCGGCATTATGTTCGTACATATGGAACAAATGGGCTCATGCTTGCAGGCGTAGATCGATAAATAGTGGGCACGGCTGCAGCATTTATGTAGACACCACTCACACAGTATTTGGCTGGGATTTTCTTTTGAACACGGATTTTGATATCTTATGATTTAACGTATTCGGTAATTAGCTGTTGTCCACGACATTCGTCCGCGTGAAATTATTATAAAAATATTAATTCCCTATTTGAATCTGATTTTGTTAACAATTTCAAGGGTTTTTTTTTGCACGGGACCCTCATCCATTTAAAAAAATAAAAGCATCCTAAGTTACTCCTTATAACATCAGCTATCCATGCTATGCAGCAAAATCGGTCCAGCCGGTTTGAAGATTAGCGGGAACAAACAGACAGACAGACGGTCAGAAAAACAAAATCCGATTCTAAAAGGGAAGTAATCTTTTATTTTATTATTTTCGGAAAACTTACAGCTAGGCAGACACAATAGTTTCGTTAATAATAACAATATGGCCAATTACAAGTTTTCACAAATAGCTATACAATCGTTAAATAAACAAAAAGGAATTAAACTAAAAGACAGTGGTAAGGATTAGTACACACAAAAACATTAAAGAAAAAATAACACAAATTGACACAATACACAATGCATTGTACACACGGCTCGCCCTAATCATGTACGAGTTTTGTCTGTAATTAGTCCTTGTCGTTGGTGGGTGCAACAAACGAGATTTACGCAGAAACGAACAAGGTACACGGAACTAGGTATTTTTATCATGCACTTGATGCACTTATTATAAGGAAATCATTTGTAACGGGTTTTTCAACAAGAACTTTGTTTTTCAATTTGGGTAAGACCAACAACATGACAGTTATGCCATTTAATTTTTTGACGTATTCTTAGTAGATGCTTTGGCAATTATTACAATGAATTCAATTTTTTTCGAAAATCATTACAATCGACTATGAAAATGGTGGTTCTGTTAAAGTTACATTTCGTAAAATTCGTGATATTTTCGGACAACATAATCGTCCTTCTGAGACCGCTATTAAGAATTTGGTCGCTAAATTTGAGTTGACAGGCTCGGTACAAAATATGCCAACACCAACGCGTGTTCGACCGGGTCGTTCAACTGAAAATATCGCAGCCGTGAGCCACAGTGATGATGAGGCTGGAAATGCGGTAACGGTCAATGGATCACGCTATCGCGAGATGATAACAACTCAGTTTTGGCATATTATTGATGATTTGGATATCTCTGACATTTGGTTTCAACAGGACGGTGCCACATGTCACACAGCCAATGAAACGATCAATTTATTGCAATCCAAATTTCCCGATCACATAATTTCACGAAATTCAGCAAAAATAATCCAGTGGTGTTAACCACTGGATTATTTTTTGTGGGGCTATGGTAAGGACAGAGTCTATACAGAGCCAATCGAATCGACTGCAGCCTTAAAACTCAAAAACCGTGATGTGATTAACGAAATAGACCCGCCATTTTGCCAAAAAGTGATTAAAATTTTGGTGAAAGAATTGACATCTGTCAGCGTGGTGGTGGTGGACATTTGCCAGATATCATTATTTTTTCATTCTTATTTGCCAAAATTTTCTCTTCGTAATACAATAAAAATTTGAATCATCTTCATCTAAATTCTTTGTTTTATTTTGTTTTAGAAAACAAAGTTCTTGTTGAAAAACCCAGTATTTCTTAAGTGAGTAATTTTAAATTGCCTAGCCTTTTCCCAATTATGTTGGAGTCGGCTTCCAGTCTAACCGGATGCAGCTGAATACCAGTATTTTACATGGAGCGACTGCCTATCTGACCTCCACAACCCAGTTAGTACTGGGTAATACGATAACCCTTGGTAAGACTGGTTGTCAGACTTTCAGACCACTGACTACATGTAGATTTAGCATTTCGATCGTTTTCATAAAATAAATGTTTTTTTTTCACATTTGGCGGGTTCGATTCCCGGATTAGGCAGGCGATTATTAAAAAATCTTTGAACGCAGTTTAAATTATGGAGAAGCATGATGCTTTGCAATAAATATGTTGATCGTTGCTTATCACTTATCATCGCTTATAAATACCGCAGGACATCTGCATGTTTTGAAGTGGCTGATAACGTGCAATTGTTACTGCGAAACTGGAGTAAAAGCTCGAATTGCTGCAAGTTGAGTAGTCGGTGATAGAATTATGAACCCTCTATTTGTTGTAAAAAATCTCTGCCTAACTTAAAATACGAGTGTGGAATACCTAATTATAAAATTATATAAGAGCCTATAAGATACCACTAGGTATCTATGTAAAATAGCGGAAGGAAATGCAGAAGCAGCGCAACATTCAAAATATGGCGATGTCAGAAGACGGAATAACCATGATGATTCCGATAACATGGACCACAAGTACCGTGGTAAGGCCCTCATTTTTACTCAAGACATATATGACGAACAACTAGGATTAGATCCAAGAGACGGCAATGATAAAGATTGGCAGACGCTGGAGAAATGCCTAAAATAGTTATCATTTAGTGTTGATGTTTTCTCTAATCTAAAATATGCAGAAATTACCTAATTGTGTGTCTCATGCATATTTGTATGCAAGAGATATTACAAAGCGGAAAATTTGTGGTGTGGTTTTACCGAAGAAAACTGCCCTACACTTGCAGGCAAGCCGAAGTTGTTTATTTTTCAAGCTTGTCAAGGTGAAAAATTAGATAATGGCATTACATTAACAACAAACTGTACCGAAACAGACGGATGGTTTGAACCACACAACATTCCGTTTCATCGTGACTTCTTACTGGCACTTTCTACTGTTCCTGGGTATTTCTCGTGGAGAAATAGCGACATTGGTTCTTGGTTCATCCAAGAACTATGTGAGGAGCTGGAGCTGCTGGAGTACTCGGCGGCGGAAACAGATATTTTGACATTACTGACATATGTGAGTCAAAAGGTTGTCTTAAATCACGAGTCGCTTAGAACTAAAAAGGTATTTTTTTGGTATAAAAAGGAAGTTCCATACTTTTCGAGTATGCTGACTCGTCGTCTCGCTTTCATAAAAAAAAAACGGATAGTTCAATAAGTCATGTGGAGGGGCCTTTGCCCGGCAGTGGGCTAACGCGGGCTGTCAGTAACAGTGCAACTTCAAGCATTAAGAAATCATTTTTTGGGGATTTTGGCGCTTGTTTAGGTTTTTGATATGTTCCAGACGTCTTCAATCCATACAATTTGAAAGGAATGTGTACCGCCTTAGTTATATTTCATTTCACTGTATTATTATTTGATATTTTTTTACTGACCCAAAAAATAAATTATGTTAAAATGTTGGAAAGAGGGTCTTTTTCTTAACTGGTTACTCATATTATTTCCAACTGACTACGCTATACTTAGCATAACTTCTGTGGCGGTTGTTTGCGAAGACAAAGTCAATTTAGTCAATTAGGTCAAAAGGCATTTTTGGACGACAAACTTTTAAACAAAGTAAATTAAATTGAATTTATTGCCATGTTCATAGATACATAATTATGTAGATATGCAGTAGGTACTTTACTTAAAAACCATCGAGCTATCGCCGATCGTGTACAAGCAGAAGCTGGATATACCATCGTAGATTTAGTACCTAGATTACAGCCACTGATACTTTCTGATATGATATGCTCGGGGACTATAATGCACAACCAAGTGGACTGTTCGGAAGAGAACTTTTATACTTTTCGCATCACTCATGGGTCGGGTGCGCGGCAGCCCCAACAGCCTCGTGGCTATTGTAGCCGGTAGGGTGGATGGCCAAATAATTTGTCACTGGATTGCGGCACACAGGCCGTCTTTTAGATATGTAAGGTGAGATTGTAGACGTGTTTTAGTTAGTAAGTACCAATTGTTTTATGTTATTTTGTTATCGATCTCGGGTCAGAAAATATAGATTTATTTATACTGAAACGACAGCCGGGGGCGGTAGGTCTGGTTTTTAGTTTATCTCCATATAGCAGACGGGTTCTACAACTTTACGCCATCGTGAAGTCTGAGGAAATCAATCATAACATAATTACACGCCTGTTGTCCCTGACGAGTTAGGCAGAGATGTCCCTTACAGAGCACCCATATCTCGCCAGTTATGTTTAAGTCCCATGTAATAGGGGGCGAGCCCATGGAAATTTTTCATGGAAAAATCCAATAAGTACTACTTGCCCGACCTGTAAAACGAAGACCAGACCTCATGCTTAATAAAGGCTCTTGCGACCAGTAGACCATCGAAGAGGAGGTCTGAGGTGACCTACAAAGGAAAACATCTAACCTTACACTCTTATTATATCCATTCATAGTATTAAGAAATAGGTAATGGGCAACAACCGCCATCCATCTCACTGTCTTCCAGAATATTCTTTCGCATCGAGAATGTTAAACACGCAAATTCCCAGAGCTATCGTTACAGCTTCCCGTTACGTCACGTAATAGGATAAGGTAAGAGGACACACGTCAAACAATAGCAGTTAATACAGATCTGCATACTAACTTGTAAATTGCTTACGGCAATGTTGTTTTTATTGGCAATAGAATAGGAAACGTGATGTGACTATGAATATCCTCGTGTTTGCTCTGTAACGAGAGATACTTCCACACTCCCACGTTACTATGTTCGTAAAGGGTTGTTCTATGGGTCAACGCTCGTTCATAGCTGAAAGGATTTTTAAATAAAATTTCGTTCTTTATTTTCGAGGTAACAATAACAAGTGCCGCATGTTCGTTAGTTTTTTTTTGTGAAACGCAAAATTGTATGCAGTGTCACAAAAGAAGCTCTTCATAAATACAATTTATTGAAAAAAGGCAGACTGTAATCAGTATCAATATTTCACAATCATGAACAAAGACTGCATGCATCATTACCCGCAGCTTTTATAAAACCACCGCCATAAGCCGCCATTGTGTACAAACCTAAAAAATCAAAACTTTTTGTGTTCCCTTGTAGTCCGCTACACAATACACACAACATCAGTTTTATGTGTGTGTGTGACACGTCCATACACGAGATTACAGTTCCACAAGCGTGTCAGGCAATCAATCACGCTCCCGTGCCGCGTGTGTCCCACCCGATAGTAATCACACAGCAAATAAAAGTATTTGTGTACTTTACAGTCCCGCATTTGTTCAGTGTTAGCGGTCCAATCTGATACTGTGTATGTTCATAGACATAACTATGTAGTTTTGAACGGTAGAGGATTACTTCGTAACTGTACGATAGTCTGTACGCATACGGGTCAACGGGAAATCGGCTTTCTCCGCAGATAATAACCAAGCATACTACGCTATCTTGCACAGTTCCGTCAGCAGTTCAGTTATAATGCGGAGTGATATATATACCTAATCCCTGAGTCAGCCCTTCCTGTATCTACGGGGAATAATGGCCCATTCGTGGTCGAAATAGTTTCCATTCAACCTTAGGGTTAAAATATTCATTAACGATTGTAATAAAATAAATAGACGGTTGTTAACGCTTAGGGGATAATTAAGTGGCCAACCGACACGTGTCTGGAATAAAATGGAGCAGGAATTAAGATAAATTCTACCGTTATTACGAGTACCTATGTCTCGTGTTACCGAACTCAAAACAAAAGTAAAACGAAGGCGATCTTGTTTTCCTACTTACTTTGCGCTTTTCCGATACTTTCTAATCTCTTCAATATCATTTGAGAGGAAATAGACAGTTGCAACGGAGGCAAATGAGATTCTAAACAAAAAAAGAAAAAGAATATAAAATGTATAAGAGAAAGGCGACGCAACTGTAACGAGACCGAGTCTCTACTCTTGTTTTTCGATCAACTAAAAGTTTTGGGTTTTCAGTTCGTATTTACATTTCCAGCCGAACGGAGCTGATGTTTTCGCAGTGGAAATAAATGATATATTCCGAAAATTTTGAGCTTAAAGTTTGTGTCAAAATATAGAATGGTTAAAATGGGTATAGCTCCAGTTTATTAGTGTCGTAGTTGGCTCGTTGCAGCGTGCAGCGTCGGCAAATTGCATTTCACGGCTCGCGAGCCTCGAGCGCACGCTCCGACTGACGTCGACATGGTTCGCACCGAAACTGGAGAATTTTAATTATATAAGTATTTACACAATGTTGTCACCTCGTTATCTATTAAGATTATATAATGTATCTTTTATGTCTGGTTAGGAATTCAGTGATAATGTTATCTTGGGATCTACGTGGTAGTGTAACAAAGTATCAACAGAAAAAATAAAGATAGCTAGTTATCGAATATATTTGAATCAGCAATAGATAATTATGTCGGATCCGGTCATTAGTTCAGACATAAATTAAATCGCAAGCACGCCAGTGGTAACATCACCTACTTACCAGTCTACCCACACCTACAGCGTGCTTCTACAGAGTCGTGATGTTTTAAGCTCGTGGCGAGGACGACATTCAGTGTCTGATCGCAGCGGAATTAAGACGTCCCGGAACTGTAACCGATTCATTGTACTCAGTGTTATTGTGTTAAATGTAATTACTAGTAATTTGTTAGATTAATAAAAGCAGTGTATGCACGAAGACCATCTTCTACTCACACGATATCCGAGTTTAACGGAATAAATCCTGATAATGCACATATTTATTTTTATTTTCAAATACAAAGAAACAATCCAACAAAATAATTAACACCTGAAGTTAGACAAAGAGTCATTTGGAGCGACAAACTAACTGAACAGAAACACTTCACAATAGATTTTCATTAATTCAATATTCAGGACAATAGGGTGATGATGAATAGCAAAACGTGTAGTGTCGTCGGTAGTCAGAAACGTTAAATATAGATTTGTTTTGAACCTTACCTACGTGTAAGTTGACAATAAGCGACCTACGCTTCGAAGGTACTCACGAACCCACCATCATAAATTCTATTATAGGTACCTATATACCCCACCCATTCCAAGACAAATTATAGCGAATATCTGTATTGTTTCAGGATCACACAGGAAAACAATAACATCGTGTTCGAACCGTTCGGACACACTGTTATTATTTAAACCTCGTAAAAAAATTGTTCAAAAATTGCTTAAAAGAAAATGAAACTGGAAATTCTATGGGAAATGGAATTCGCAAATTCGCTAATTCCTCACAGAGTCACTGCTGCTCAAAATGTGTTCTGAGCATGGTGTTTATTGCAACTTTATCAAAACGTGCGACATTCCGCTGAACGTCGAGTGTCGCAAAAAAATACACACCAAAAATAGTAACCCTCGAGTAAGCACTCCAAATGTGCCAGAAAATGGTTACATAATTCCTTAGTAAAACAACTCTTATGATAATATGAATATCAATGTGATAACGTATCTTGTAATGATCACTATTACGAATGGTCATACATACATAGGAGATAATACATTACCTACCACCATGACTGCTGTTGGCCATTTTCCCAATTAGATACTTGTTTTTTGGAGCATCCTATTGACAGCATCCCTCAGGCTTTATCTGCGATATCCGCCGTTGTAGGTCGACGGTGGCCTAATTTTTAACACGTTTCTGGTTACCTCCGTGTTTCCCGGGAATATTGTTGGCTAAAGATTTTCTTTTTTTTTCTTTTTGATTTTTGGTTGCGTAAACAACAACATGCAGCCGTTAGATAGTATTCAAATTAATTGAAGTGGCATATACTGACATACCTACATATATACCTATAGAAAAAAAATAAAGTATCACTTCCAGTGAAATGGCTGCAGCGTTGCGGCCCGCAGGCACTGTCAATATTTGTGAAAGTTAACAATTAATTTTATAAATGGAAATACGTATCAATAAGAATTGTTTTTATTACACTTACATTTACAGTGATTTTGATCTTATCGCTTGAACAAATCAATC
Organism: Standfussiana lucernea; assembly: GCA_964057025.1. Taxonomy (NCBI): domain Eukaryota; kingdom Metazoa; phylum Arthropoda; class Insecta; order Lepidoptera; family Noctuidae; genus Standfussiana; species Standfussiana lucernea. Next base: position 7,799,417 of record OZ059791.1, on the reverse strand, counting down.
GAATGTAATGTAATTTAATGTGAATGAATCTCTCTCTCTCCTACCTACTCATTATAAATTAATTGCATTTCAGGATTTTCCATTTTCACTGAACATGCTTTTAAAACGTTGCCAAATCCGACGTGAGTTTACAAACAGACCACCCATGCATTTTCCATGATCACGTGATTATTTAGTACCTATATTTTTTGCAAGAGTTTATGACTTATATAGCTGATGATTAGATAGTATAATTCTGATGCTTAAAACACGGGAAAGTTGGTTCACAAATCCTCATCGAGGCTCTAGCTAGAGATAGATACCAACGTAGTAATAGGAATTCCATTCCATGCACTATTTATTCAGTTGGTAGAACAAATTTACTAATAGTTTGATTGCCGTAACTCCAGGAATGCTCGAAGCTGGGCCACGGAAAATTAAAGTGAGCCTGCTTGTTACGGGCCACCGAGTTCCGACCTACATTTACATCATTACTTACTTTATTACGCGCCGCGGCGATGGCTACAACTTGCACAGCTTTGCATTTTATGTACAAGTTATTTTCTATGTACGTTTTAATGGAGCACATGAGTTTATTACTATACTTCTTGACCTTTTACGTACCATCTACCAGTCGACACTTAAATACAATATCGGCTCACGTTGTGCTGCCAGCTTCGCTTAGGCAACCATCTTCCTGACTGGTCAATATGTTTACCCATCCATGAGCTACTCGTACGTAGTATCCGTTTAGTCTAAAGATGAAGATGAAATATTGTATTCAAGCGTGAATGTACTAGCGTGCGACACTGCTACGTGATGTATCACACAGACAACTTAATATACGACGATTTACGTCGGTAAGGAATATGAGCCAAGGGGGCTTAAACTTTTGCACTTTACAACTCTACCACTCGATGACAACCACAATACTTAAAAAAAGGAACTAATTTTAAGTACCAACAGACCAGTTTATGCGGATCTCTAATTGTATTGGAAATCTATACAAAGCGTGGCCATGTTATACTGGATATGTATAGTTGGTGTGTCGCCGTGTGAACAAACAATTGCACATCCTTGTAGAACACGTTGTTTTCTACAAAACCGTACGCGCGGATGCGGACAAAACGTGGGAAGTAGCTGCCAAGGTAAAGGTATCGCTGGAAAAAGAAATTGTCTTCCCATAATATGATTGTCCATCTCGTATCTAGCGTGCTCGGGAAAATAATCGACTAGTATTGTCGAGAAATGTCTTCATAGTTCCGTGTAAAATTTAGAAAGCATTCATTCATTACGAGTCCGTCGTAAATTTAGAGAGAACATGTTGTGATGGAAATATCCGACAATTCCGTGTGATTGAAAGATTAACCATTTTTCCTTTCTCTCTTCGTTCTTTGAAAAAGGATTTCCTGTCAGGTGTTGAAACATTTTATCGCAAAGGACCGCTTAATCCAATGCTACGGAGTATATCGAGGTGCGATTTCAATTCGATTGGTCTCAGAACACATCTTCGTTTACTTAAATTTAATTGTAGTGTTTAGTTTAATATCAACAGATACCAACATATTGCTGGCAAGAATTTTTACGAGTTCTAGAATATAATTAGAGGTCTTCAGAACTAATGCAATTCATTAGCAACGGTTACTAAGAAAATATGCAGGTACTTAAATAGTTTACACGCAATATACCAGAGTTTAGATGCAAAGTCCTCTATTGTTGTTGACTCTCTTCTTACATTGTTTACTTGAGACTATGGTGCTCAGCTAAAGTTCCTCGGCATGAATGGTTTGTGAACATTTTCTCTCCTGGATAAAAGCTGCTTTAATGGAGTTGAAGGGAGGGATGAAGGGTGTTTGGTGCAGTCATTATGGCGGAGCCCGGAAATATAATACTCTTGTGAAGAAAGTCAGATTCAGAAAATATATTTTTAAATGTTATTATGTTTGCAAGTTCCTGAATCCGTACCTTTCTTGTAAATAGGTACATAGATACACGAGGTGGAAGAAGGGACACCACCGTACCGAAAACCACATACTCAGTACCTACATACATCATTCTAAATCCCCCCACGGCGAAATGATTCGTCGGTTATTGAAAAAAAAATCAGCTGTGTCCTACAAACTACACGGTCAAAATGTATGGAACAGCAGTTTTTTTTTAATTACCGATGATTTTTTTTTATTTTTCTTTCCGTTTACGGTACGGTGTCCCTTCTACGCTGTATACCAGGTGTAGTTTTGCATCCTCGTCAAAATTCAGGAGGTTATCATAGAAGACGTAAATGATCAATTAAATTACTGTACGTGGTCAATAATAATAAACGTTGCTTTTTTTAGTTGTTTTAATTTGACACTATTTCAGAATGAAGCCCTTCTCAAAAGAAGAGAATCACCCGTTTATCGAATAAATGTCTACGTGTGTTTTTGTGTGAAAGCGCGGTTATAGGGTTAGTATTAGACGGGCCGCGTTTTAATACGGGTGGTGTACACTTACCGAATACCGTTGTTAAGAAAAAAAAAATACCTACCCATTTTATTATAGATTCGGGTCGAGAATCATTAGCATAGTTACCACTTTGAATTTCACGAGTATGACAACATCTTGTTTATTTATGTACATATAGAATACCTGATACCTCCGATAGCATGATTGAAAGAGAGTCGAAATTAAACCGAAATAAGTACCTTTCGGTACAAACGCGTTAAAATATTATAATGAGCTCAATTTTTCAGTGTTTCGTACGTGCCTCAGATCGGCGAAGATTATTTTGTTATTGACGTTTCCCATCTTTCCGAGAATATTCAATGCCAGACAATTTTATTTATTTACATTATAGTATATTGAATGTCGAGATCAGGCTGGCGTGAAAGTAAATGTACACGTTGTGTATATTTACTTTACTATTTACAACTTCCCCTTGAATTAATTTAGCCGCAAGATCACATTAGTATATTTTATTATCAGGAACCGGCTTCTAATAGCTAACGTTGTAAAATTTTACATCTTATTCTAAATTGAATGAAAGACTGGTTTCAACATCAATTTGTCTTTATTAAAGTTCATGGTAACTAATACTTTGTACTACAAGATTAAGTTTCAATATGTACAAAATATTTTCAAAACGTATGCGTAATCTCATAACGTTTAGTAAAATAGTTTAGATTTAATAAAAGATACAGAATAATTAAGTAATTAAATAAATAAATGAGATTTTAGGCACTGCACGTGTTTAACATCATATCACATTTATGGGTTCTATACAACGTACACCACATTTATTATTCTAGTAAGCGTTTCCGTTTTTATAACAATTTATTTATCAAAGATAATTTTTGAATTTCATTTCTACTAGAATGTACATTTAATTAATAATAAGATTTATAGTGTTTTGGCCCTACACTTGCGGGACCATAAATAACTTTGTTACTCCTACTTTCGAAGTCAAAACAAATGCCTAATAGTTCCAAATGTTGTAGAGTTCATCAAAGTTTATATCAATAGTGAATCATTATGAGGCAAAAACATTTATCTGACAATCTCTATCTACTTATATGTATAGAAATGTTTGAACCATAAAATTAACAATAATAATGTATCTAGGACTACTAGGTATTGCTTACGAACAGTTTCAGATAGTATTTATACAAACAACATTTACTGTCATTGAATTTCACTAAATTAGCTGTAATCTTCGTAATATCGTATTTCAATTTTATTTTTACTGTTGTTTAATTCTTAATGAAAGACAAATAAACTCGAAAAATAAAATCCTCGAGAAGAATCATCTCCTACGGGGGGCTCTTTCAAATGTTTTTGAGAATGCAGTGCTTTGTCACACTATACTAGTCTATAAAATAAAATACGCGTTAAAAGACAGTGCCTATGGAAAGTATCTCATAGTTGTAGTTTGACATGATTGCTTTAGTAACACTTATTTTAAAAATATAATTCAATTTAAATTCTCTTCATTATACTAATTTGGTCACAATGGAGAGGGCTCAAAATGTCCTAAGTATCTACAAATAATTGTCCTCGTAAAAAACTAAATAGCAATAGTTTGCTGAACTTTATGAGAATAGACATTGTTAATTAATTTTGTGACATTGTCACGAACATTGCGGGTTTTGGCACAAAGTTATAGTAGACCAGGCAGAGACAAGGCAGTTACCTAACTCATCATACACACCAGAGTTAGTTTACTGGTTACTAATAACTTCAAAGGAAGACTACATCGTGTTTCTATAAATAGATATAAAATGTATTTTGAGATCAGAGGGAGATGTGGTACGTAGATGAATTATGTTTAGTATTGTCTTACATAAACATACCAAATCATCGGCATCTTTAAAAAAATATTTAAAAAATAGAGAACAGTTTTATGAAAATACGTATAAGTGTCTGACATAAACGTCTTTACATTTTTACAAAGGAGTTGCTTCAAGGCCATCTTCTGAAACACGTTTTTTTATAAACGGTTCTTTATTCCATTTCGTTAAGCGATGACCTAATACGTATTCGCCGAATCGAAACTTTGGCCTGGTGATACCTGTCTCTATTTTAAGAAAACTGGCGGAATCAATGTTTCAAACGATCCATTATCAGTGTAATTTGACACGACCACAGTTTCCACTTTACAAGTGTTACAAGTAAAGTTTCCCGCGGGCCCACACAGTCAGAACTCAACAGTCTGTTGGTATATCAATATCAGTTAGGTACTAATGTATCGGATTCAAGTCAGAAATAATTCCCAACGTCTCTCTCTTTCTTTAAGCCTACACAGTGACTAGATAAAGTAGTTTTATAGACTAAGCTAACAATTAAAATTTTTCATAAACTTGATATGTACAATCGTTCAGTATGTACTTTCACTTATACATACTAACTAGGAAATATTCGTAATGATATAGATAGATTTCGTTGATAGAGAAGTAATGATAAAAATTACAATAGTAGGTAGATTTATCTAAAAGTAACAAACGAAATACACTTACAAGGTAGAGTTTAAGGTAACCAAATGTACAATTTAACTAATGGCATTTATTATTTGAAGTCTAAAGTCTAATGAGCATATTTAAGACGAAATGGAATCATAAACTTAGCTGTTAATGTTAAACTTGAGGGAGCGCGTGCTGGGGTGCGTGGAGCGCGTGGCCAGCAGGCGCTCCGACGCCTCGCACAGGTCGCTGGCGGAGTAGCGGCTGCGCCTCAGGGTCGCCGGGATATTCTCTTTTTCAGGCGTTTTCTTCACTTCATTTTCTATTTGGATTTCGAGCTCTCTGACACTACTGACACTGCCACTGGGGCTTTTAATCTGTTCGATTTTCTCGCTAGTAGTGCTAGAGGGGGTTTGGCTCCCCGTCTCGGACTCGATGATCTGCTCGAGCGTGCTGGGACGGCGGCCGCGGGTGTCGGTGTAGTAGTCCACGGCGCTGGGCATGAGCGGCGTCAGGTTCGCCATGGGGTCGATTCCCAGCAGCAACATCACAGTCGCCGGGTGCTCCATGATGTACTGCGTGACGAGGTGCAGGAATGGCTCAGTTTGTGTACACTTGTGTACTTTCGGACGCTCCGGGGTAAGCGGCCGATCTTGCTGTTGGAGATTTTATTTTCATTATCGATAAAGTTTCATAACAATTATGACAATGCCAATATACTAATATTGCTTCTCACAATTGTTCTACTAACCTGATCCCAGCAGAACACGTCAGGCGGATGGCTACAGCTTCGCGCGAGCTGATTGGGTGGAGTACTCCACTGGAGGTTAGGATTGGAATGTGCTGCGTGCCACCCGGTGGGCGCTGCTGTCATCTCTTGCAGCGCTTGGATGGCGTGACGGACCTAAACGACAAACATAACACTCTCTTAATCGCAGTTTTGTTTGGAGTGCTAAAGTTCTGCTATGCTCGAAAGTTTGTAGTACACTATAGAGTCGGAATTTCACAAGAATGTGCAAGGATCCAATTTCCCAGTAATTTGAAAAACTGGTTTGAAATAGTTCGCATACAAAACGTATTAGGTCATCACAAAAAGTAGGTCTATAGAACGGGGTAGGGGAAAATAGAACTTCATGAGATCATTAATCCTTATCTGAAGACTGAATGATATCATTGCATTATTAAGGATAAGGATCTTTGTCGTGTGGGTTTTGACATGTGGGTCAGCGTGGGATTAGAGACGTGCCGTCATTGTACACTTGCCTCCATGCTGAGCGCCGCCACGTCGTGGTGCAAGCTCGACACCTGCGTGTCCAGTCTGTCCACAGACGACCTCGTATTGTGCACTTCTAAATTGAGCCCTTCCAAAGAATCAGCTCTTGAAACTTTGGGCGCAGCTATAGAGCGCTGTCTTTCTATTCTTTCGCGTAACTCTTTATGAGACAGCCGTGGTTGTCCATCCGTCCTGAAAACACGTGTTTTATGATTTACATAATTAATATTTTAGTTTACATTCGCAAAATACATGTAATACGAGTATTCAATATTATTTCGTAAAAAGAATTCCATTTGTATTCACAATGAAAACCAATTCCAATCGGAAAACATTGGAATGCTTTGATTATTTAAACCAAACACGAGGTAATATTTTTTGTAATCCGGTTAAAATTATTTTCATAAGTGTAGATGGCATTAAATGAAATAGAACCTGAATTTCTGATGGCGAGGGCTATTTGCGTTTGATCCCGGTAGTTTTTTGGGTGTGAGTGCTGAGTCCTCAGCGGCGTTTTCATCGTCTTCTGATATTGAAGGCAGTGTTAGTGATGGATGACCGTTCCCGTCAGACTCTGCCTCAGCCTCATAGCCCTCTCGCAAGTTGTAAGTCAGGTCGTGTTGGATGTCGTGCATGAACTCTTGCTGGTACTCAGGATATAGCCGTAAAGCTTCGCCTAAGCCACCCATGTGTATGCATTTTAAATCACAGTAAGTTAGAGCCTGTTGGTATGAAAGGAAAAAAGCCGTTATTTTGAGAAAAATACTAAGTGCTACCGTATATAAATGGCAACGGTGCTTTAACAGCGGGAAATGAATAATTCAGTCTACCTTAACATCACTGCTCGATTTCACCACAACATCGGGATTATTCCCCTGTTGGTGCGACGAACCCGAACCGTTGTAAGCTTGCAAATGGGTATTCATGTCGCATCCCACCAAATCTCCTTTGCCTATTTAATAAACGGTTTATGAATATTTTTACATATGCTGTGTAGGAGTAATGAGAGAGGTAGAGGTAGTTGTAGGTGTGTGAATGCTGCGTGGGGCGAACAATGGGTTCATTTGTGTGACTCACCCAGAATAGCGACGACCATGTCGTTCTGCATCACTTCCATAGAACCGTTGCATATGTAGTAGATGTACGTCAGCGCGTCCCCTTTGTGCACGAGGTACTCGCCGGGGGCGCAGAAATTATTCCGAATGTGCAGAGACAGCAACTTGAGACAGCCCTGCGACGCTGACTCGAATATCGGAAGGGATAATATCTCACGGTGTAAATGTAGCGACACGTCTCCCCTCAACTCCTCGGGAAATTCTTTGAGAGTCTAAAAATAAACAGACCCTTCAAACACAGCTACTGGAAATAATTTCTCATATGACTTCAAAGCCGCAGAGATTTGCAGCGACGTGAAGTCAGACCTGTACTTGTAAATGAGATTTTATAAAAATATAAGGGCCCAGTTAAAATATATTTAGAAAGCGGAGTTAAGGAGATTAAGTTTATCTCATTATATTTCGTTTCCAACCCATTTAGCACGGTTGGGGTTAGGACGAACTTCAAAGCTGTGTTATCTTATCCGCACATCTCCATTTGATACTTCCTTACCAACTTTTATAAAAATACATCATTTTTAATACGCACCGGGCGTATTAAAAATGATGTATTTTTATAAAAGTTGTATATTTTATCTTATTTTGCACCAAATCGTTGACCTGTCGGTGTTTGGTACATTTATTACACGTAAAATCAAGAGAGCATTCGTTGCTAGATTATACCAACCTTTCTTTTTACAAACTCAGTCCACTGATTGCCAAAGAGAAGTTAATTAGCATGATGAGTTATCTACCCGTAATAGTTGCTAATTAATTACACTGACCGCAACAGATACACATTACATAGATAATCAGAACAATAAACACACTGTGTTTGACATATTAATTTGGGAGTTCTAGAGATGGGAGTAAGATCATTTTCAAGTATATAATTACCTCATGTATATCGATGCCGTGGTTCAACGACCACATTGTCTGGAAGTAGTCTTGCATCCGCTGCTTCAGCTCCTTGGGCACTTGATTTATGCTAAGAAAGTCTTTGAGATCGCGCCACTTGCTTTGATACATGGACCGGCGCGAGTACATGCGCTGTATGATAGCCGTCACGTTACCGAACACTACGGCGTGCATCAGTGCTAAAACAGTGGAAATGTGCCATTTAATACACGTTTTACCGTTTAAAGTGGCGACGACGTTGACGCTGCGGTTTCAAGTTCGTTATTTGCACACTGCTAAAAGTTACCCGTGTTATTAACTACGTGCAAAACACATAATTAAAACATACGTTATGGTGCGCCATATGTTCCACTTCAATGCATTGAGCCGTTCCCAAATTAGAATTTGACAGTTCTGTATCAATCTGGATATACTTAGTCAATGATCGATCAAAGAAAAGGAATACTCTGTGATGGTGATTATTTTTAGTCTGTAGTAAAGCATGATTTGCTTGTAAGCGTTCTGAGTTGTGTAAAGCGATCACTGTTTACCTTTGCTACATGTCAATACAGGAATATTATACAAAAAAAAACATAATTTCCAAGATAAACAAGATACGAGTGAAATGCAAATGTGGGTCGAAAAGTTGACTCGATAGCGTAACAGGTGCGAAAAGGCGAACGAAAAAAGATTATAATGTTGTTGGGAGCCGAGTCTAGCAGTGAGGGATTCGACGATAACAGTGATGATGATGATTTGATGAATAATAATGATGGCAGGTGACATACCTCCGATGAGCATGGTGATAATGCTGAAGATCTTTTCGGCGAGGGTGTTGGCGGACACGTTGCCGAAGCCGACGCTGGTAAGCGAGGAGCACGTGAAGTACAGCGCCGTCACGTAGCTCTCGCTGTGCGAGATGTTCGGGATCGGCACTTTCAGCCTCTCCGCCAGATTGTTTATCCATCCTAGAATTAAACAACTCCACTTTACCCAAACGAAGCAATAAAAAAGTTTTATCTCCGAGAATCTTATTGATGTATCTCACAGCTGAAGTTTGCACAAGTTGAAAATCGGATTGCTGAATTTATATCGAGTAGATTTATTTAAGCGTATTTTATCGTGAACGTATTTACTCGAACGACCTTAAAATAGTGTTCTGTTAAGGTCATACTCTAATCTTTTTCAATATTAAACTTTAAATCAGTCTTGTATAAAATTACCTAGGTCCCAACTTTCGTTTTTGTGAATTTCAATCTCTTTGTCGGCTATAATGAACCAAATGCACGCGAGCCAGTGAGCCAGCAAAGTAAAAGAGAGCATTAGCAACGTCAGTATCAAAGCCGAGTACTGCGAGTATCGATCCATCTTCTGTAGCAGCCGGGCGAGTCGCAGCAGTCTTGTTAATTTGACTAAATGCACGTTCCCGTGTGCCGACTCCTGTGCCAACAAAATAAAGGATTAAATAGTCATATCTTCAAGCGAAAACTCAACAAATTTATAGCAAGAGCAAGAAAATAAGGAATGGTTACAACCTTTCCGTATTCCGAAGGGTATACCAGAATGCGGCGGAAACTCGCGGCCATTTTGGTTAAAAACATAATTAATAACATTAATTAGTGGGTAGTGTTAACTCACCGCACCGCTGTACACATCGGACGCGTAAAGTAGGTCAAACGGCAGCGCCGCCAGGAGATCCACCACAAACCAGCTCCGGATGTAATTAAGGGCTATCGGCTTAGAATCGGAGACTACTTCTCCTTTCTTACTTACGAATGTCGTCCGGAAATTAAGCACTATATCTGCAAAACGCACATATAAGGTGTAAAACTTTTCCATAAAGGATATTAAAAAGTTACTGAAGTGATTTACCGATAATGAAGAGCGCTTCTACCACGACATCACTCGTCACACTAATCCTGGGGTGTCCTTCGTCTACGAAACTGGCATTGTACGGGACTACCACGGCCACATAAAACGTGGCTATGAGGATCAGCCAGTCCCAGAATGTTTTAAAGACCCCATAGTGTGAAATTATAAATCTAGACTTTTTTAATGCTGACGTTTTATATTCAGGCAACGGAGGGTCCGATGAGTGTAATAGATTCTGAAATAATTTACATAATTTTATTGCAGCACTCAACAGTCAACTGTATTAAAATTATTTCGGCGTCCGCGCCATATTTAATTCATGAAAAGTTTTCACGAGTACTCAGGAACCGTCAAACCGGAAGGATCGGAAGTGGGCGCCCGAGTACCTACTGTTACGGAAAACTAAAAAGACTCTCGGTTGAAAAAAAGTTTACCTTACTAACATTGTTGAGTTTTAGTTTTGTCTTCGCTTTGTCCGGTTTATAATGTCCTGAAAGCTGGTATAGTACCGCCCTAGAGCGTCGCCTGCCCATGTTCGCGGGCGACGGCGCTTCGGGGTCAAGATTGCCATTCGGGTCTGGAAGTAGGCAACTAGATTCAGCGCGGAACCGGGCGCCCAAGAGTGCCGCTGCGGGTACAAATGGGGATAACGCTAGAGTGACCACGCCAGCCGAAGGCCGCACCGCGGCTCCTGCATGCATAAACCACCCTGTTACACACTGGACCACTGGCTCAGTACCAGCTACGAGTAATGACTACTTAGTGTAAGGAAACTTTGCCCCTTGAAGGATTTTCTTAAAAAGCCGTATAAAAGATATTTCTCGATTACTCTTAATTAAAGTAAACCTAATTAGCTGTAAATAACTGAAGTAAAATATATCAGAAAAAGAGAGTTTCGATGAAAATTAAATTAGATAAGTACAAGAATTATCTTTCTACATTTTATTTAAGAAAATTTTGTTAGTAGGCAGTGCTGCTTTGATACCCGAAACTTCAAAATACCGAAGTATAAAATTATCGGCATTTCCATAATGCGAAAACTTCGATTGGATTAATTATTATCAAGCTATTTACATTAATATACCGACAAACAAAGCGGCCGTGATAAACTTTATTAATATATTGATACGTAGATTGGTATTAAACTTAATGATGCGGTCTTTGTGATTTTGAAGTTTCGTGAATTTGTATCAAAAACAGGATGTCGCCAGAAATGAAAGTAAGCAAGTACCAAGCAGCCTACGGTGCGACAATTGAAAGATTTGCTGATCATAATCATTAAAAAATAAATAATTACATTATGTAAATTAAAAAGGAAGAGGATATACAAAAAAGTTAAAAATTTCAAAAGCACGAGGAAGCGAGGGTAGATATCTAAACTATTTGGATCTAAATCCAGTGTCTAGCTATACTTAATATTTAACGATTGAAAGACTTTACTGTTGTTCTGTTGATCTTATTGTCATCAAAGGCTGTTTACCTTTAGATATAGACAGACATTCTCCTTGATAGTGTCGGTGATAAAATGTTTTGGCCGAATTAACCGAAAAAGAGAAGGTTCTCAAATCAATCTGCATACTTTTAATACATCTATGTTCTCCATTATTGTAAAATATTAAGCTGTCCCATATAAAATATAAATACCCGACCCAAATGTATGAGATATCTGATTATGGTTTGCAATGCGTTCTACTTTTCCGAACGACATAATTGAAATATAGGCAGGTCTGTGTACTTATTCGATTTGAAAAATGTTTGTGTTAGTAACTAACATTTCCACACTATGTTAAGTAACTACAAGTACAACGACAATAGCCATAAGATAACTAGACATTACCTAAACTCTCTGCAGGTCAATGACCGCTACAACTACTACCTACCTGTAATTAAAAATAGATGTAGACTTTTATGTAAATATTTGATTAATTAGTAAAAGTTTTACCTAAAATTTTCTCCACAAAAGGTATTTGAGAGCATAGTCAGCGCTGCTCACTTAATCCCCAATTTGTAGACAAGCACTCTTCTGACGTGAAAACTTTTTGTAATTACACAAAATTGCCACATTCTGTACAAAGACGTTTAGTTTAAATCCTAAATTGTGTTAATTAAAAAAAAAACCAGTTTGGCCCACTGTTAAACACAAGCAGATAAATAGAAAACTTTTAGATTCAGTTTACAGTTTTCATGGAATTAAAACCTAGTACGTAATGGTTTAAAAAAAACTACTATTACTTACCAAATGAAAGTTTTCTTTAGCTACTCGAAATTGCGCGTTTCATTTTTGCCTTTCGAGATCATTGAAGCGACCAAAAAAATATCCGCTGAAATTAATTCCCTAGATGGACGCAGACTAACACATTTAGCTGATTGAAACCAGACAGAGTGCTGCCTTGTGTTCATTCGTTCATTTTATTCATTCAATAAACGTAGAAACCGATATGGGTACCCAACAGTTTCGTTTTGATATTATTTTCTTGTCGTAGTGTTTGTTATTTTGGGTGTGGACTGGACGTACCTAAAACTTACTTGGATATCTATAATTCTGTTCAAACTTTATGGCAGCTCGGAACATCTAACGTATAGCTGCGCAGAACACAATAATTTTAGGTATCAGCAGCGGGGCGCAGAGGATGCATTGTCTTGACTGTATAAAGCGCAGACCGTCAATCGCCGCTAACTTCCGAGCAGCCACAAACTTTCAACAGAACTATATTTATAAATAAGTGCAGTTGTCAGGAGGGCGCTGTTGGTAATCATAAATGTGACTTTTCTGTGGAAATCCAATTGAAAAAACAAGATGGCGGCGTCAGTGCCACTGCCAACCATGGCCACGCAATATGTATAGGTAGCAAAATTCTGCTGAATAGGTATTAACCTTTGATGACATGTGTTTAATCAAAGGTATTAATAAAGGAAAATTTAAAATACGTACAGTATTAGCGATGTTTAAAAGTAAAAAAATTATATATATATCAAATTGTCTCTCCTGCTAATAGTAGTAATGTTAATAGTTTGATTAAAAACAAAAATTAAATCTTCGTGGTTCGGTACCATCAAAAAAATGTCATAGAGACATTTAACTGGCTACATTATTTAAAAATAATGACGTAATGCCATTAATGTTTTCTTCTTTCATGTTTTTTTTTTTTACTTATTATTTATGGCTCTCTTCTTACCTCAGATTTTTACCACAATGTCCAGCCAGCTTTATTTTAAATTTCCTAAGTATAAGTTTTTATTCGAAAAGAAGCAAAATCTGAAATAATTAGCTCAAAATCACGCTTGCTACTGTTTTAAGCTGTTACTGATATTGAAGATTCGTCAATAGCGACATTGGTTCTAATGAGTTTGGTTTGTTATAGAAATAAAACCTTTGTAGTTGAGTTCCGACATTATTATGTCAGTATTCAACTACAAAGGCTTTATACGGTAGCCAGTTAGTTGTATTCTACTAACTGGCTATCGTTTTACAAAATAGGATATACCATTTATTATTTTTCATCTATTATTTTTTAATAATTAATGGTTTTCATACATTTTTCTGCAAACTTAGCCAGATTTATTATGTATTATTAGCCGCGTACAAGCCTTTTTGATAGGATTTGAAACGATTTATCTTTCATAAATTGAAGTTGACTCATAATCATGCCTCTTTTAATTGATTTTAGACACTGAATGGGTAAACATCTCTATAATTCAGTTAGTTTTCAGAAATACACAGACGAGAATGCTGTTTATTGGAATATAATTTTATTTTAATTCTATCTACACTAAAAAACGAACGAGTTTTATCAAAGGAAAAAAAAACATTGATCCTAATACACAAAGTTTATTCAACTTATTAAGCATCATGCTTGCCTTAGCCAATCATTTTTTTGCCATTTACATCAACACTATGAATATTAATACAAATTTGTTTATTCGTACTACAAAGCAGATGCTGACGGATTAAGCATAATTTAAGTAAAGCCTAATCAAAACTGACGCTTAAAGTTTCATGCCATATTTTAAAGGTTGAACAGAAAAGCCTACCCACAGCTTTAACCTCGGTAAAGTAACGGGTAAAAGTAAGTCAGATTTAAATTATTTCAAAATAACGCAAAGTGCATGTAGAAAGTTAACATGCAATAGTGCATGCAGTCTGCAAAAGTAGGAGAGTTTTTATCTGTCCAGTCTAGGGTTTAGGTTTAGCATGGGTTTAGCTGAAAATACAGGCGGTTAGTTCACCTCTGAACCTTAAAATATCTAAGAATGTTGACCCATAAGGAGCATTATCAAAAAACAAAACGAATCTATAGGTAGATACGGCATTGCAATTGTTTGCTGTGCACGTATCAATAATTCGATTCTCGCACAGAATAAATGTTTGCTTCTCTAATCTGGCTTTGTGTGAAATTTTTGTTTTGAAAAGTGGGTACTCATGATACAGAACAAATTACATTTTTTTTTTGAATAAAATGACAATTTTATGGATAATTTTTGTTTACCGTGTGATTATAACCGCCTGCATTCACAGCCACGAATGTTTGCATAAGTAAATGTGCATTGAAGAATGTTTTTGTAAAAAAAAAAACTAGACAATGAAACATGTAGAATTGCGCAGCGTATGTATGGGCCATGAAATAATTCATAAAACGCAGACTGGCGACATGTTCGATCAAGATGTATTAAACAAGGGGTTAGTAAATGCTGTAAGTTATTATGGTTCCTCAAAGTTAAATCGAAATACAGGGTGGTTTCAATTAATTTGATATACAAGTTGGTGGTATTCAAAGGGTATTTGAATTCTTGAACAAACAGCCCATGCTTCAAGTTTTATTAAACATTGCTGGTACCGAGCTGTAGCGGGGGTAACAAACTAATCTGAAACTTCGCGAGAATTGTAATATTAAGGAACTCTCAAAATATCTGTTCGGTTAAAACTAACATTTTGAAAACAATGTGCACGTTTGACAACGTTTCCTTATGAGCAATCCTTTAAAAAGACTATTTGTTAAAAATAAGCAAAGGTATTAAAAATATCATTAAAACTAAGTAGAGAAAGTGTTGCTGTTAAGCTTACACCTACATACAGTTATCGAACGAGGTCCTTTGCTAACAGATCGGCGCTAACTTCATCCTCATTAACGTATACGTGTTGAGTCAATGATGCATTTGTAGATACAAAGAAAAACAATAGAGTTATATTCGCTACAAAGTGTATACTTACAAAATCTATTTCTATCTACTCAGACTTATTGCCTGTCTAGCTACAGACTAGTTTTTAAAGTCTACACAGTGGGTACGATACAATACTCGTAAAGGAACTTTACCGTGCGGTGATGCTCGACTCGCTATGGCAACCGGGAGCTACAGGAGCTCAATCTAATGCTATCAATCTTATAGATGTACCTAGAGCACTAGAACAACGTGCTGAGTGATGAGTTAATACAAATGCACAACTGTCAGAATCCTCGAAAAACATTTCATTAAGTATTCAGAAGGCTTCGGAAAAAGGTCACTATTTGGAAAGTAGGTACTTATTATAATTTTTGGGGGTTGCAATTTGTTAAGAAGTTTCGAGTGTCATCATTACAAAGGCACTCACCGCTGTCGAAGTTCTCATTAGTGTTCATGGCGGCCATCTTGGTGTTGGTGATATCCTTGAAGGAGGCGAGAAATAAAACCACTTCTCGTTTCTCATTCTTAATTGGAACGATGTCGAGCAGGCACCAAAAGGGAGATCCTGTAAAGTTTAATGAATGTTAATTTCGGTTGAAATTCAAAGGAAGGAACGAGTGTCTTAAGAAACATTGATTATGTATGAATGAAGCTTGAATTTTTGTGAACCGGTGTTCGAGACTTTAATGTTCCGTAAAGCGCTCGTCCGACGTCATTTTAAAGTGGGTCCTCAATATGGTGTGGGTGCTCCGAAGAGCGTCATTCTAAAGGCAGTTAATGCTGCTGACGAGGAACAGCTGGCTGCTTGTAAAAGTTTAATTTTGTCGAATAGAATCGTAAACCTCTTATTGGTTTTGTTTACGATTGTGGCATGGACGGCGTTTTGCAAAGCCATTAATACAAAGGATCGAGGTTCGAATGAAAAGTTTTTCTTTCAGAAAGAGGACGTTTTATGACTCTCCTATTTAATTTATTATAATCTCACTATGTCTTTAGTTATTTTGTCACTAGAGCGTATGACGTTTACGGTGCATGCCACTGCGCAATTAATATTAATAGATGAGCGGATCACTTATGCACATGTGGCTTAGAAAATAGGACATTCGAGGAAAAATAACACAATTTCATTTTATGAGTTTATCCTTCGATAGGCCAAATCAAATAAAGGCACACGTTTGCAAAAAAGTAACATTGGTTGCGGACCATGAGTATTCTGATTACAAAAAAAAACTGGCACGTAGGAAACTTCGAAACGGGCGAAACTCGAAAGTGCAAAGCTCATAAACGTTTTCGTTGCTTTTTCACGAATGCAATTTAACGGGAAAGCTTCTCTCCGATATTGAGTTTTGCGCTTTTATAAGGCAATTCACTTAATGGGTAATGGTTATGCTTATTATTATAATGTACATGTTATATTTATTTTCATTTTGGAGGCTTCCAGAAAGTATTGGTTCAGCAGTCAGCTTTTCGCAAAATATATATTAAAGTAAAATATTTCGTCCAAGTTTAACCGAATTTCTAATCATTCGAATGGATGACATTTGCACTAGTAAGTAATTAAAGTCAGCCACAAGGGAATGTTCTCAAGTTGGTGCAGCAACCAATTCAGGATTAGGAGACGTCTGCTATTGGCACTTTGAAATTCTCTCTCGCAAACTGTCTAAGGTCAATTAAGACGATGCGATGATTTAGTGCAAACGGACTGATGGTTACCCGTATATTGAATAAATCAACATTCATTTGGGTACCTAGAATAGGATTTTAAATGACAATGAAGGTATATTGTACCAAGGGCAAGAGAATGATGAACGATTTAAATACAACTCACCATTTTTCTTATAAAATATAAGTTCTAGTTTAAGTTCGTGCTTGGCTTCCAGCGCGGTGTCGATCTCGTGCCGGTGCTCGTCCCTCGTGTCCGGCCCGTGCAGGAACTTGCACGCGCACCCCTTCTGCATGATGTGCGCGCGCGCCCAGCCTGTCAGCTCGCAGAACCCGTCTGAACAGTACACGATGGGGTAGCACGGCACCTGCGCGTTGCCCAGCACGAAGTTGCTGTCTGTTGACAAGAAAAAAACATGGGAATAAAAGACGTGTCCAAAGTCAATTATTGTAACAGTATTGCAACGAACCTTATACTTATAGAGTTTGGTCCAACTCCAAGTTCTTACATCGCGAACGTACACACGCATATCGGTTGCGAGTACTACACACCTGTACTTTCTGAAGAAGGTTTTCTTAGGTCAGTAAATGTATGTACTTCTAGGTCATCCCGACGCCCTAGAAGATGTAAGTGAAACCTCAAAGACTGACTGAGTTTTCACTCACATCTGCCTTGCTAATACCGTTTGTTAGACGTCTTCCATTCTTCCTGATACTCAATATTTTTGTAGTTATCTTGTTGTAGTTAGCTCTATACTTCGACAATAACGATTCAGTACGGCCACAGCGTAATCTGTGGCCACAGTAACGATAGACTTTACGGCACGTAGTTCTTGCTACTATCGACTATTGGTTAATGGGAAAGACACCGCTGATGCTGACGAAAATTGGTTTTGTATCGTGAGCAGTGTCCTACTACAGTACACACGCACACCACACACACACACACACCACACAGCGTGCACAGTAGTATGTCGTGTACAGTGATATTTATGGCAATCCCCCGTTACAACGGGGGATTGGCAGTGCTATGTCATAAAAGTCATTTTCGTGCATACATCTGAATTTCCTCTGAAAACAGAGGTACACCTCAGGGCATATAAAAAAATGGAGTACTTTTGATAAAGAGATTCTACGTAACTCAGTAGCATAATGGGTGTAAAACTACGCTTAACGAAGCGGAAAGGCACTTGTTCACTTGTTCCGTAATTGCGTTTTCTTTTTGTTCTGGGGGTAAACTAAAAGGTTCCCACTTGGGAACCTTGTAGTTACCGAGATATTAGACGTCAAAGTGCCAACTTTTCAAAAGTTTTTTGTTTTAAATACAATTTTTAATGTTATAAAACATTACTTTAAATACCTCCATCATCCCTGTACTATTCAATGCACCCATCAGCACAATGTTTTGAGTTCGTTATGTTGAGCCCTACCGTATATCGTGATTTTTCACCCCAAAAAAAGAAGTCGTTCCCAGCAATAATTATTGCGTAGAGTTACTTTGATGCACAGAGGCTTCGTGAAGGGTCAAACGGACCCTTCACGAAGCCTTGAACACCTTGTATAAAATATATTACGGCAAAATAAATAGGATAAAACAAAAAATTACAATGTAGCTTGCCATTAGCGAAAATACAATGAACACACTGTAATGAAAGCTTTAATGAAAGCAATAATTATAGCAGTAATTTATGAAAGCTTTAATGAAAGTAAAGTAATTTAAATGATAATTAAATTTAAACTAAATGCTATCGGAATTTCGGAACGATAAATAATTTCCACACACACGTGCCATAATTGTGCAGCGACATAAAATCAAGTTAGTCGCGTGTCGCGTGTGGCGGGGCTTTGTTGATACACGTTAAAACGTTCCGTAGTATTTCACACTTAGGGTTAACAGAATTGCCATTCTAATATTGGCTTTGAGCTAACACTAAAACAACGTTCCCGTTAATTTGATTACACTTTTCTGAAAGTGCTTTGATTTTCCAACTGTTGGGATAGTACCTTTCCATTTGCGTACCTGATTGTAATGGACTTCTGACTAATGCAAATACACTTGATTGTTTGTATATAGCTATATGATTCTGTTAGACACAGATAGTTTTCTATATTCTGAGCCGATAGGTTCGCCCTACGCCTAGAGACAATCTTCCTCACTTTATTCGGCAGCAAACAGTATGTACTAAGGAGCTAAAATATTTACATTAAACCCACTCAATTTTGAAGCTAATTTGATCAGTAACATCAACCTTAATGCCACACGTTGCATCCCACACAGAGGGTGTCCACGTGTTCCGAGCATTGGTGTGCAATACGTAACCCGGTGGGAACCACAACCACGCTACGTGACTTCATGACATTAAGAGATACATAGACACGGCTCGCATGTACCTGTGTATCTCTGATTTCATAAAGTGGATATCACGTGGTCACGTGTATGTGTGACGTCAAAGAACCTAGCACAACGGTTATAGGATTTTTGTGTCTCACTAAGTTCTGATCTCCGTCACAGGAATTTGTATTAAAAGGGTAACGGTCTAAGCCATTCTCCTGATACGTTACACGCAGACGACTAGTATCCTACGGGAGTCTCGGAGACTAGTCGCCGCTGAGCTTCTCACATATATCTAAACTAGCTGTTGCCCGCGACTTCGTTCGCGTGGAAACTTTGAAGTGTATGTGTGAGAAAATAAAATCTATAAGCCTATGTCCTTCCCCACGATATAATCTATCTCCTTGCCAAATATCATTGCGATTCGATCAGCCGGCTGGTCGTGAAAAGGTAACAAACAAACAGAGTTACTTTCGCATTTATAATATTAGTATGGATGGAGAATCGCACACTTCGCTACCTGTATCCAACGCGTCCGCGACTAGCCTCGCGATACCCACCATGCAGTCGCCTACGTGTCGCGTCTCCTACAAATCTTGTAAAAATGACAGCGGAACATGAAATAAATATTAAATTTGTGCAAAAAAATTAAAAATATTCGTTTATATAACTTTAAATTGCCTGATTACATGAGAAAACATACGGCTGAAAGGGCTTGGGAAGAATTTGGAAAAAGAAACGTCTTTCTAATCAGTGTGAGCAGCAAATAATGAAACTACATTATTTTCAGTAGCGCAATGTGCGAACAATGAGACGTGAACATGTATTCAGCTGGTATTCGACTCAAGTATTGTATCTTACGAGTATCGTAATGGGCGAAGGGCTTTAAAGTGCTCTTGGCTAGGAGCGTTGTCGATATGTAAATAACTGTCCCTCTTGTAGCACTTGATCTTGTAGATCAAACGATCTGCGTGATAGTCATTTTGTCGTAAGCTTCTCGATTTAAGTATACCTTTAAATTGCATTAAAATTCGAAGAAGTCGGTTGTTAAGATAAGAAGTTATTGAGAGCTCGTATGTTGGTTGAAAACTTGGGAAAGCGATGAACGGACTCTATTGTGTGCAGAAGCATATTCAACCTCACATTAAACATTTTTCAGAAATTCGTTCCTAACTTTCATAAAAGCTTAGGATTTATTCGACTGTATTCACGGATATTTTATGAAAAAAGAGGGACTTTCATTCGTTTTCAGTTAAAATAAAAGAACAATGTGGACGTATACCTATTGAATATCATAAAAGCGTGCCTGAGTATTATATAGTACAGGTTAGGTTAAAGTTTTGATTGCTCTTCGGTGAGCGCCCCCTCCCCACATTTAAGCGCTGAGTGGACGATGAGCGTTTAATCCCGGAACTTTGTTTCATAGCATTTGACGTAGGTAAGTGTTTGCACCCATGAGACGCACGTCTATATTTTTATTAAGCCCCGGTTGTCGCGAGGGGTTGAAATATAAACGCAGGAAAATTGTACACGATAAAAATATGGAGCTCTTTCGTAGTTAATGTACTTTATCATTTCCCCCTCATCGTAATTATTGACGGCATAATGACAACTCTACCGTTATACTCCCTTGATTACTAAAGAAGACGGGATCGAAAAAAAGATACATCCTTCTTATTTGCGAGGCCAAAAAATACTCAGAATGCCTGTGGTCAATCTAATAAAAAAACTAACCAAATTCAACGTTACAAAGTTGCGGAAAAGCTCCCGAAACTATTTTATGAATAGGGAAAATAGTTGATATTCATGGGTGGAATATTTGCGGGTTGAAATTCCCCTTTTCGGGTTTCGTCTACATCCCTAGCTGAGGCCGACAACAAACGTGTTACATGACAGTATTAGTATTTAGCTCGCTCAACGGATGATGTTACGAACCGACCGGAAGGGAATTGTATTGGCTTTCCAGTTGCCTTAATATTCTAGCAATCTCCCCAACATAGACGGAATTGCATCCCCACAAAGTTTCTCTAGAATGGATGGCTAACTACAAGAGAGATAGCTATGTTTAAAACCTTTAGGGCAAGAGTAATCAAACTAAGATAAATAATGCATTCTCTAAAATTGGAATATCCCACACATAAATTGATAAGAGTACTTACTCATGGCATTTTATCTACAGAGATTTTTAGAACTATTGACAACATCAGAACGACAAGGAAGAAATCCTCAAGAGGGGTTGTAAAAGTTCCTTTCTACAAAATAATAAAGTAACTATTAATCAGTGCTCGACGCAACAACGATTCAACGTAAACGTTCATTGTTATAAAGCTCTAAAATCACCCAAACAATTTGTGAATCGCAAACTATTTCGAGCGATAATCGAGGGGAAATCATATTGGATTCCATTTTGCGCCAACACAAAGCGTAGGGCGATTTCGAAAATGTAGATAGAGGTGCATTCCAACAAAATTGGTCTGGGTGACAGCCCTGCTGGTGCTTCCTTATCGCCTCTCTCGACATGTAGCTACACAGGTATCTATATATATTTCATCTTTTCAAGTTACAAAGCTCACTCTAGCGTTAACGTGGGTAAAGTATCGTGTACACCTCGTGACTAGAGCCCCGCACTACGGAATTTATTTGCTGATTCCCGTCAGCCAAATATGACGTATCGATAAAGAATATTATTTACTTTGCGGTTTATTTTCATAATGGTGTGATGCTATAGTAGTTTCGATGTTATGTCAGTACTCAGTACAGATGCGAGACTCTCACGTTTTTCGTAATAATATGTAAATCATTAATTTGGTTATCTTTTATGTTAACGAGATTTCTGAGAGAACTCTGACTGATCCATTAACTATAGAATACTTATAGATTAAATAAATTGATCAGACAAAGGTGTAGCAAAATTCATGAATAAATTATATTTGATACAGATTATAATCTGAAATAAATCTTTTGCTGCTGTCTAGTACTTTAGGAATTCTAAACAATCTGTTGTTAACGCTAATTTTTGATCCTAATTTACAGTTTGAAGTTTTGCAAGATAATCAACATACATATAATCATCGGACGGTTTTCGATTAAATGTTTAGGTGAAAGCCAGCTTGTGGAGACATTGTTGTGGCTAAACATTCTAACTCTCCACAAACAAGTTTTTACCACTGATAAATTGTTTATCCGGTCTAAAAACCCATGTCAAAGTCAAAATTAACTCCCTTATAACAGTTACTTTTAATTAAATAACAAAAACATTAATTACTTACATAATAAAGGTAGCTAATGTTTTAAAAATGGTAATAGAACCATCGCGCCTGATATGTAAAAGCTCAGAAGTCTCTGTAATGGGGGAAAGTTTTTAATGAACAGTAAAAAATATTAAAGTTCGTTAATATTCTGTTACAGTGTGGGTAACTGGAAAAAACTGGAAAAGTGAGCTTTTGTCTAATAAAATATAAAAGAGATAAAGTAGGTCATTAATTGGCTATAGAAAACAGAGTTTACCATAAGTTGGTAATAGTCCTTCTAATATTTGTGGTAGTCTGAGTAAATAGATCCAAACCAATGTAATATGTATTTACTTGAATACATAATGGTGGATGGAATACCTACTTTTGGATGTTGAGATAAATATTAGTCCTAATATTATTTTACGTTAGGCCTACCATTGTACAAAGCTGGGTAATCACTCAGACGTGATAATGATAACCATCTAGTTTCCAATTCTATAGTCCATAATAACAATAGGTCCTTATTATATTTTACGTTTATCGTAGTGTTATCCAATTTAGATTAAAACTATATTTTCTGAAAATCGGGACAAAAAGAAACGAATTTTGGAAATAGACCAGCAAGTCAGCTGTTGCCAGAAAAAAATCAGCTTACGTACGGAGGTAAATTGGTAAGCTTTTGTTTAACTTGCAATGTTTGTATGTTTATTTAAGTCAAATCTTGTAACTGAATTTTAAAACAGTTTCCCAACCGATTGAGCTGAAATGTTGCATACACGTTTAGTTTGGATGACAATGCGTGGTTAGCTAAGTGACTTCGTTCTAAATCCAATTAGGCGGACTCCCAAAAATGGCGAACTACTCATTTTTTATGCACCCCATGATATGGGTATCAATTAAAAGGGTTTGCTGAGAAGAACACTAAAAAACATGACGTCAAACCCATATTCACAAGCTTGTTTTAAAAATGATTTTTTTTTACTATTAGCTTGTTTCTAAAGTAAAGTTATATTTTAAAGCCTAATTGGTCTACTTTTCTTCACTGTACTTAGTTTTTGGTAGGTTCCCATTTACAAATAGCCCATATTTCCTTTCAGTTTCCGTGTAAACAAAGTACAAGGAATTTCCTACCCCACTAATAGGCAAGCCATTGTTTTAGTGATATTTCACATCCGCAGCACATAAACACGGCCTGATAACGACTAGATATAAATCTTATAATATGTATGGCTTGTTGGACATCCTCCCTGAGGCAATGAGAACGTATTACAAGCGTGTCGTCCTTCGCGACAAATTATAGGTTGGTGTATTGTTATATAAAAACAAAAACATTGGTAGCTAAGGTCTGTAATGTGAAAAGGGAATGCTAGGGGCGATGTTGTATATTTAAACGTTTTTCTTTAGGCCGCGTTCACATCAAGTATGCATTTATGTAAAATATTCGAAAAACAAAGGTTAGTCGATCGGCGGTTGAAGTTGTTTTTTTTCATACATTTTGTACTGGATTCTCGATAGAAAGAAAGACCCTAGACTACACGCTTCGTTGTGAACGCAGCCTTAGAGCAGCTTTATACGGGTGTTGTAAACAGTTTTCGTGGCTGCTGGCAATTTCTTAGCGGTCCGCGCAGACTAGACTCTCACCCACCCACCCACGCTATTCTATTCATTTCACATCACGCTACAGCTAAAAATAGGACACACTTAGACCTTCTCTTTTCAGATTTTCAGAACACCATTTTGTTTGCCAACTGTGATATCGCGAAATAACTATGTCGTATTTATACACAGATGTTATAATAGAACCTTTTTACATTACATAATCTAAAAAGGACTTCACGAAAGCTAAAGCCTGACTAAATTCTCGACCATGATCACGTTAATAGCCTTCAAAAGGCTTTAATATATTGATTGACAATAACGAAATTTATCTGCTAATTACAGAGAGTGTTTCATAGACTGAAATTGAATTAATAATAATCGGCTTTTCCTTTGTAATGAATTAATGGGAGCAGCGCGACAAAATTACTTGACGTTAGAAACACCGGATGTGCGCTATTGATGAAGGTTTGACATGAGATTATATTTGAAACGTCTTCTATTGATTACAGAAGGACATGGTAGACATTCGAGTCGAAACCAAATTGATTTTTATCAAAAGGGCAATATGAACAAAGATGTTCTATTATTGAAAAAAAAACCGGTCAAGTGCGAGTTGGACTCGCGCACCGAGGGTTCCGTACAAACCTGTGGGTATATAACTTTTTTTTATATGACGAAACTAAAAATTTACGGTTTTCGTAATTTTTCCTATATCTGTACTATAAGACGTGACTTCGTACAAAATTTCAAGATTCTAAGTTCACGGGAAGTACCCTGTAGGTTTTGATTCCCGTGCGAGTTTCGAATATTTGCGGAAATTTGCGGCCTAAGTGGCTGTATCTTGTGATTGCGTTGACTTAGAAGGTTGGATTTTTCTACAGCTTCCAGGGACAGTAGAACTAAGTATCATATAGAAATTTCAGTTTGATACCTCCACGCGTTCCTGAGAAAAACGGTCTTGACAGACGGACGGACGGACGGACGGACGGACGGACGGACGGACGGACGGACGGACGGACGGACGGACAACAAAGTGATCTTATAAGGGTTCCGTTTTTTCCTTTTGAGGTACGGAACCCTAAAAATGCTTAGTATAGAGAACTCTTACCCCGTAAGTGTTCGAGATATGAATGGACCAATGACACAATCAAGCTAAAGGGGAGGTGTGACCTCAACGTGACGGACGTGACGCAATCTCGCACTGTTCTCGACAAACATAGGGGATCTGAGTTGAACAAATGGTATCCAGTTACTTCCCTCCGGCGACCGTTGTTTGATGTATCGATTGAGCTATTTGTCCCTTCAAGATATCAGCCTTTGATAAACATTTATTCAGAAACCCTTACAAATAAATAGCAATATCATTGACAAATGTTTCGGTCACATCGTAATGTGCAAGTGGTCGTACACAATTTACAACTAGAAATACCTTTATCGCGGTCATGACTGCAGTATTGTGCACGTTTGCGAATCTGTGGCTAATTTTACTGAATCAGTTCGGTCAATGCGCCGACGATTCAGTAGCGGAACAGAAATAACAGGCAGTTAATTGAAACTGGCGCCGATTCGACCCGATATAATGTGCAATCAAGCTACTTCAGTAAGATGAATGTCATAAGCATATGATGCGCATCACATGCTTATGACCAGCATATTACTCAATAATATATTACCTACGAGCAGGTACAATTCGTACAATTATTCATTCGTAATTCGTACATGTGTTAACTGTTCGACAATATGTTGATGTTGAATGAACACAATACATCACGAATGTTTATTCCGAGTCAACAAATCGCTGTAATAATGAATCAGTAGGTGCCTACTGTGTTCGATTTAAGCTCTACTCTTCGCCGAAATTGCAAGTCAAGTTGACCTTGTGTAACATAAATTGAGTTTGTTCAACTCCAATACAAATATTATTACATTTTTCTTTTAAGGTACGCTTTGAACGTGTCTTTTGGCGAAGTTAATCCCCTGCATTCATCAGAATTCCTATAAAGGCGCACAGGGAGTGAGATTATGGTTGGCCGTTGAATGGCTGATCCGCGGTCCCTGTTTCATGATTCCTTTTTACCTTTTTTCATAGCTTTTTCCCTTTCAGCTTTGAGACTTAAAGGATTCGATCGTTTATTAAAACTTCGTTTCTTTCTTCATATTTATAAACTAAGTGCGCTTGTAAAAAAGGTTCACTGCTTATGTATCAGTGAGTTTTTAAACAATAGACAAGCAAGGGTCCTAAATCTCATTATCCTTACCTAAGAAGATTGTAGAGTTAGATATTACATTATATTAGATATATTCGTGCAGTTTATCTCATCACTTTTTACTGAAATGAGAAAAGCAGACTGGCGTCGTATTAAAGTGAGACTCATTAAATTAACTTAGACAAAGGGTTTATAAAAAAAGTTATTTCAGTGGTTTCTAAACTTAATAAGATGAACAAAGCTAGTATAATCAGCAGATTAGAATGTGTAGTCGTCATATTTCGAAGTAACTGTCTCAGTAACATTATATATAAGTATGTACTTAGTTAAATTTTAACGTAGCACTAGAAGGATTCTCTAAATAAATTCTGTTTGTCTTTTTAATCTCTCAATTTGCTCGTTTATCTCTGCTGTTGTTGTTTTCGTATAAACTTAGTAAATGTTGTTATACTTAATGGGCACAAACGAAGCTTATCCCAAAGAAAATTCTGTTATTATATTCGAGTTTGTATTTATATTTTATTTTTCATGTAGGTATAGTCACGGACTTTAATTGATGAGCTAGCCACTATTCGTATTTTAGCCGTGTAAATCGGGTTTAGTCGGTTATATTCGTACATATTAAAGAGTGGATACCGAAAGTCAACCAAGTGGAGGTGTAGCAACCGTAACCTAGCGCCAATTGTTTTAACGTAGCTATAGTAACGTTATAAAACTGCAAAATTGGAAAGTTTGAAAGTGGCTTACCAATTAAAGTCCGTGACTGTACATTTATGTAGATACGGCACAATTTTTTGCTGCTCTAATAAATGGGACACAAAACATAAAAGCCATACTAATTCAATTCTGAATGGCTTTTACAAACAAAAAGCTTAAATTGCGAATAAAATAAAACGTTGCAGCACGTTTTGCCTAATTAATGAGAGCCACTTAAATGAGGCTACATTTGGGTCGGGTTTATAAATATTAAACATGTGTATGGCAAAAGCAAAACGTCAAAATTATCATCATCGGAAAATGAATATTATATTTACGGTCAGTCTATTTTATTACTAGGCGATGGCTAAATACGCCAATTTGTCAAACAAGACTCTGTCTGTCTCTTTGCTAGAACGCAAATCACTATTTTAAAACAGTGCCTATATTAAAGAAAAGAAAATTGTATCTCCTAAAAACACATTGTATTACAAAAGTCCCCATTCAATGTTTCGGTAACCATTACAATAAAGGCGACCCATTCCTCCCTTTACGATGGACTTTGTTTCCACTTCAAGTAACATGAAAAGATAATGTTCACTTGTTCATACATAGTGAAAAAAACCTCTTTGATTTTAATACTATGTTAAAAAAGAAACCCAGACAGATTTTGAGGTTTGACTAACGAGGCTGATTATATTATATTTTTAGTTGTGAAGGAATTAATGTTTCCAGTTTATTTTCATGTCTTTGCAGTCGAGATCTTTGTTCTGCAAACAACGCTGGGACGCTTTCGTCTTTCATAGAGCAACGACCTGAAGAAGTGAAAGTGATTGGGGGAATTACCTACGTCGTCATACTTTATCATCATTCATCTGTAAGTTTCTCATCTATTTGAATGGTCTGAGATTTGAAACATCATTTATTTCACTAAGCTCACACAAATTCCGAAAACTTTTGCTAGAAACAATTTATCACTTTTGGAATTTCAATCCAAATAAATTGGAAACATTTGATGGCTGATGGCTCCAATTAATGTTAATTTAGATAATTTATGTATGTATCTATCAGTAGTACTTGAATATTATGTAATATAAACTGTTCAGGACTGGATATATGTTAAAACAAAACATTACACACTTTTCCGAACACAAACAACTTCTATTATTCCACAGTAACAGTGCTCAACGAGATACTTCAGTAAATGGAGAACCATCTAGTCTACGAGTATTAGCTTATTTGCTTCATTAATCGTAGCGATAGCTAATTTGCGGTGCGCGTTGAAATCTCAGACGGAGCAATTTTTCCATCACTTTCATCAGAAGATCCCGCTTCGTGCCAGACATTCCAATAATGTGTTCTGTTCGGTACATACGCAGGTAAGATCAATACCATTACACAGTACTGTACATATGTGTGAAGGTACCTGTAAATAAATCTATCTTCTAGGAGTGCATTGTGGAGCAAACGTTTGAATAGAGTAGCTACGTAATACAAGTCTGTTGAAACAGCAAGAGTTTGCTTCTCAAACTGGGTAGATTTACATACGAGGAGATATCGATTGATTGAAAGCTGATGCCTTAACTCTGATGGCTAATTTTCGTATCAGATTCTTGTAAACGATGTAACTCATTGAAACATGTTTCAACAGACGCTTCTCTGTACATCATATTTTGTGCACAAAGTACTTTGATTTGATGATAAAATTTGCGGTTTCACAATATTCGTTTATAAAGTTTTCTCACGAAGTTTCAAACACAAGATGAAAAATAATAGCAAAAACTTGGCTTCCTAAAGATAATCCTTTTCCATTGGATTTCCGTCTTCAAATTAGAAAGGGATTTTATTAAAACAACCCCAGAACAATTCGAAAAGAGAGGAAATTACATAACGATAACTAAAACGGTTTGTAAAAGTGAAATCTTTTAATCATAAGATTCCTTTCATATTTTTGCGGGTTTTCTTGTCAATTTTGTTTAAAGACTGATGTTAAAACAAACTGAAGTAGATAGAAATGGGATTTAAAAAATTGATACTTGACAAAAAATTCAATGAAACAAACAATAGTCACCGACTTCCGAAAGTAAAGTTATTTTCCACTTTTTTTGTGTTTTTTTTTGGAAGTCGGTTTTTTTTTGCAAAAAAAAATTTATTTTACCCTTTTTAGTTATCGCATCACACACAAATCCTTGTCAAGTATCAATTTCGCAATTTCTTTTACTTGGATGACATATTTTTTCCAGCTATTTTGATTTCAAAACCAAACTGCTGAACCGATTTCGATGAAATTTCTATGGGACCAATCGGGAAGTTGATCCATTCAGATAAAAGAAGAATTTTTCAAATCCGTTCATAAATGACGAAGATATGAGGTAACAAATACAAAAAAAAAAACATACAACCGAATTGAGAACCTCCTCCTTTTTTGAAGTCGGTTAAAAAATACTCAATGGGCTACAATAAAACCTTGTCTATGTATGCTTACGATTGCAAAATATATTAGATATCACAGTAAACAGAATAAATAATAAGACGAATGAATGAGACTTAAAATTTCTCACATGTTGCTAAATAAATTCTGTTTTGTATTCAAACTAAAGTTCTAATAAGAACTTAGAACATTATGAACTTAAAGTGCGTTTCTCAGCCTGGAGCCATGCAGTAACTTGTTATATTAGTACTCCTTGGAGCAACCAACAAACTATAACAAACTGTAGTTCCAAGTTAGGACTATAACATTGATTGTGTTTGTGTCATTCAACAGAGAGTTACTACAAGTATTC
Organism: Standfussiana lucernea; assembly: GCA_964057025.1. NCBI lineage: Eukaryota > Metazoa > Arthropoda > Insecta > Lepidoptera > Noctuidae > Standfussiana > Standfussiana lucernea. The sequence continues at coordinate 7,769,696 of OZ059791.1, read as the reverse complement.
AAGTATTCTGAACTATTGTTTTGGCAGGTTTGGCATACTACTATTACTACAGGTACTCTGTTTGATGTACCTACGATGAATAGCTGGCATATTGTCACTCATAGTAAGATATCGAGACTAAAACTGTCATGCATAACTTATAGTCTAGTGCTGGCTTTAGATCCAGCGTCTGCATGTTCTATCATAATTATGTACATATATTTGTAATGCCGGCACCGTCGGCTGTCCGACTTCAATTAGGGATGTAATACGTTTAGACACGTCACGCCTCCGTTCTCTAAGGGGTTAGCTGTAGTTAGCATACTATTTTATTTTAGTAAGTTTGTGTTTAGCCATTTACGGAATTTAGAACAAACTTCTGCTTATGAACTTAACAGAAATATCAAATACCTTGGCTTATTTAGTAAATAATACTACTTGTTGCTAGTACAACCTAGTAAATTACCATTTGTCTAGAGTACTTAAATACTAAAGTTTATACAGGAAATCCCTCCTCATAAAAAGTTTCAGTGAAAATTAGATAGAAGTGTAAGTGGTGTAACAAAATTACCAAGTTTTGAAGGAGAAGAGGAAAGTTTTGTTGAATTATAAAGGTGTTAGGCTATGTCGGATGGAGACACAAAGATATCGTATCTGAGTAATATCCGGCAGTATTTTATGTTTGAAATGTCTTATGTATAATCTTTAATAATAAATTAAATGTATTATGGAATAATTATGTGTATTTTACGATAAAGGGACCTAACTTTTATTGCCACAATTAAGGCGTACTAGTGGCGTATCAGTGCCAACACCGTACGGTTGTAACAATATGAAAACACGACTAAGATCAAATCCTACAAACATTTTTTTTATCGTTTCGATTTGTATGGTTGTATAAATCTTACGATAATCTGTTAGAAAGCAGTAAAAAATACCTAAATTATGTAAAGATTCTTTAGCCATAATAATATTATTAGTATGCGGTACTTACGCGTGCCATCGAAACGAGTTGCGATGGTATCGAGGAAGGTGTTCTGGGGCGCGAGCAGCCCCTTGCGCACGGGCATCCCCCCGCGCCGCGCACCCCGCGCTCACCCCCCTCCACCTGAAACAAAATATGTCACACATTCATTATTAGAATTATACAAGGCTTCCTTACATTTTATCGATTCTAACCGTCTCACGAGTTTAAAGTTATAATCCCCGAAATGTCAGGCCTGCAACTTTTCGGCCGTTTCGAAATTCAAGTATGAAAAAATATTCGGCAGGAGTTTATTAAACTTTTGATTGAAATTGTTTCAATTAAACACCGACCAATTAATACGTCCAGAGTTACGCAAAGTAGAGAAGTAATCCGACCAATTTTACGTAAGTCTCGCGAAATGATTTTTATTTTCTATTCACGCTTAGGAGTTATTGATTTCCACGGAACCCTACTAAATCTGTGGGCCAACACGAGGTACTCAGCAGGTTTTTATAAAGGGCGCCACTATATAAAAGCTATTTGTATCCAGTCGACCAATAGAGAAGAGATTTTTCACGTCTCATATTTTACTCGCGCCATTTTCCACAGTTGCTGCTCAGTTGATTGATGATTCGGAGGTTTTCGGCCATTTGCTATTCACAAAGAATAGTCCGTTAATGTTGTGGGCTTACATTAAAAGTATCTATTTAGAAAAGGTATTTAGGCTTAGTTTTGACAAAGGTAGAGTAATACAAAAAAATGCATGAACTTTTTTATTTGGTGATTGAAGGTAGGTTGAAACAAACCCTCGCATAATTACAAGGTACAAGTTACCTCGATCGACTGAATGGCTGTAATTACGGGAGTTAGCTTTTGTTAAAAATGCACAATTGTGCCTTTTTCATTCGTACTTAGGTCGACTCAGAGTATTCATAAAAGGCAAATTTCAAAAAGAGCAGAACAAAAGCTTAATGAGAACAATCACCCTCTCTCGGATTGAGATCCGGCGAAATTTCAACGTGTATAAAGCGATTTTGTCATATCCCAGCGATCGTAGACGTGTATTATGTAAATTAGGGTCAAATTAATGTTGCCATTTACTCACTGGGAGGCATTAATTAATAACTAATAGAAGTGTTACAAATAACGTCTATGTGTATCTTGGCGCGGCCTAAATATGATACCTTGTCTTACATGCAAATATTCAAAGAAGACAGTTTCACTCCAGGTTGTAGTTGGAAATACTTTTGATATGAAATGTTCAAGTTTCTATGAAGACAAGTAGACTCGCAACAACACAACAGGTTTGTGTAAAATCAATCACCCACCATGTTGTTACTAACGAGCATTGTAAGAATACAGACGAGAAAAATAACATCTAACATTGATACATCATTAGGTACGTGGAATTGCACTCATTCTTATCGAGTGCTATTCCACGTTCCCACTGACGAATCACGAATCTGACACATCTCCAACATTCAATGTTTTTATGTCGCTAAAACTGTTGTGTTGTAGTACTGCAACGGCCATTTGTTTTTCCCGTTAGTACGATATGATGACCCACCCTTAATACCGTAATACCGTATTTTTGCACCGACTCTTAATCATAAAAGGCATAAAGGGCCTACAAAAGCGGCAATCGCTTTCAAAGCGTTTCGTTTTCTACAAAGATGTTCAACAGCATTTGCATTACATAAGCTTTCGGTAACTTGTGTGAATTTTCACCGGTAGTCACTTTGTGAGGGAGAGGGCCTACCCTCTAAACAACTAAACCCGTCTGATTGTGACGCGTTGACACTTCCCGATACTTCAACGACACTTCTCCTAATTCGGCACAAAGTTGTCAGTCCTTTAATTGATGGATCCCACACACATTCATTAATCTTTGTTAAATGTATGTGTAAATACGCCTCGTAATAACTAGTATCTACACACGTAAACCAAATATATTATGTCATTATACAAATCTACATAGTCATGTTTAGTTTGTAAATCTAGCGACATAATAACTGCGATATTCCAGCGGCAAAGGCTTGCGCGGTGACCCCTTTTTTTTTTTTTTTTTTTTTTTCGGATGGGAAATCATCAAATGACTTCTCCCGCTCTGGGCTGAGCGGGAGGGAGTGTCAGACTTTTACTGACTAAAACCCATCCATGTTCCTTCATCGCCCTTTGTGTTCCGGGGCCGCGGTATCTCTTTCGAACAACCCGCAGCACCCGGCAGGCATCGGCCCTTGCGGGCCCCTTCCCTATGCTGACATCTCTTTGAGGCGCGCGTGGAACACGAACGCGCCGTCGACACGGCCTGTCGTCCTAAGACGGAGAGACGGCGAGCTAGCCCTTAGCTCACCGTCCACAGGCCCGCGTCTACGGTGGCCGGGGGCCACCACGTGGCCCCCGACGCCCGGTGCGTCTCCCGCGGCGGCTGGGACGTGAGGAGGAACGCTCTCTCTCACGTTCCGCCTCCTCCTTTGCTAGCATGACTGCTTCGCAAAAGGAGGTGACGGCTTCCCATTCCGTCTCGCTCCGGACCATGGCTCGAACCAGGGCCGGACGCGAGAGGTCGCCGCCGCCGATCGCCGCTAGGAGGACACGGCGGTGCTCCGCCCAAGCGGGGCAGACCTCCACCGTATGCTCCACCGTGTCCTCCGGTCGATCCTCGCAGTGGAAACACCCGGGCGTCTCCTCCCGCCTGATTCGGTGCAGGAACCTCCCGAAACAACCGTGTCCGGTGAGGACCTGCGTCAGGCGGAAGGTGAGGACGCCGTGGCGCCTCTCAAGCCACTCCTCAAAGAGGGGACTTATCGCCACTATCGTGGCGTGCCCTGCACGGGGTTGCGACAGTCGCTCTCTCCATGTCACCATGAGATCGGCTCGGAGGTTTGTCCGCTGAGCGGCAATTAGCCGCGGCAGCGGAGTAACCCCCCGGCGAAGAACCTCCGCGCGCCATTCATGTAGGCGCGCGAGGACTATCGCCTCCAGATCCCATGGTGGCAATCCGGCTAGGAGGCTCGCAGCCTCGCCCGAGATCGTGCGGAACCCACGGACCATCCTTACGGCTATCACCTTTTGGGGCGCGTTCAGATAATGGGCGGCTCGCCGCCTCAAGGAACGCGCCCACACCGGGGCACCGTAAAGGGCCATGGACCGCACGACCCCCGCATAGAGCCTCCGGCAGGAGGCGTTCGGCCCCCCCAGATTGGGCAGGAGCCGCCTGAAGGCAGCCCCAGTCCGTTCCAGTTTAGGGGCCAAACGTCGGAAGTGCTCCACGAAGTTCCACCGGCTGTCGAGGACAAGTCCCAGGTACTTCAACGTCGACCCGACGCCGATGGAAACCCCTCCTACCGTCAGTGAGGATCCCGACGGTGGTGCATTCCGAGGCCCATGAAAGCACATGGCCAGTAGTGGGACCTGAACCCATCGTGCCTCTCCCTTTCGGGTTTCTACGCACACTGGTAAGGAAACGCACTAGTGAACAGCACCACAAACTGTGGCTGGACCATGGTGAGTGCAGGCAGGCCAAGGAAGCCCTTCCTACCATTGACGGCCGCTTCACCAAACAGGCGCTTCGGCTGTCAAAACTACAGCTGCGCACGGTTACAGCCGCTGTCACTGGACACGGCTCTTTTAATAAACACCTCTTTGTCATAGGAGCCACAGATAGCCCACTGTGTCGAGCCTGCATGGGGGAAGACGAAACAGCAGCCCACGTGCTTCTGCATTGCCCAGGGGTTGCCTCATACAGGGCAAAGTACTTCGGTAACCCAGGTACTCTCCGCGAGATAGCCAGCAACATCAAGGCTTTGTTGGCCTTTCTCGGGGAACTAGGGTGGATCGAATAAAGTTCCCACCCGTACGCAAAATACGCGCGTTGGTCGTGGAGTTGCGGACACCGGCCCGCTATACAATACAATACAATACAAGCACATGGCCTCGGACTTGTGCAATGCCACCTCGAGACCCAGTTGCCGGATCCTCTCAACGACTATCGCAACCCCGCGTGTCATCAAGTCGGCCGCCGCCTCGTGCGACCTCCCCTGTGCCAGCACCAGCGTGTCGTCAGCGTAGCACACTACGCTGACGCCACTAGGGAGGTCGGCGCGCAGCACCCAGTCGTATCCGATGTTCCACAAGGGCGGTCCTAGAACCGATCCCTGTGGGACACCGCACGACATCTCTCGCCGGTTCCACTCTCCGGAGCGACCGGGGTAGATGACGGCTCTGTCCGTCAGGTAATCCCCGACCACACGACGAAGGTAGGTCGGCACCCGGTGATACCGGAGTGCCTCCCCAATGCAGCTCCAGGGCATGGAGTTGAAGGCGTTGGCGATGTCGAGAGACACCGCCAAGACAACCCCACCCCGGGACACCGCATCCCCCGTCGTGAGGGCTCTTACGCGCATGATTGCGTCCACCGTGGAGCGCCCCTTGCGGAAACCAAACTGGTGTTCCGCAAGATCCGGACCCATCCCCGCAAGGTGCTCGGCGAGGCGGTTTGCAATGACTCTTTCAAAGAGCTTGCCCACCTCGTCGAGCAACACAACGGGCCGGTATGCGGACGGAGAGTCCGCAGGGCGCCCCGGCTTCCGAATGAGGACCAGCTTCCCCGTCTTCCAACGAAGCGGGAACTGGCCTCTCTCCAAGCATGCGCTTAGGAGCCCCTCCAGTCGGGGCCCGAGAGCCTCAAAGGCCAGGACCCAGGCTTTGCCAGGCAAGCCGTCGGGTCCCGGGGCGGTATTTTTGGCCTTGAGCCGTCCTACCGCCACTCTCAGGTCTACCCCAGCCACTTCCGGGACGTCGTCGTCGTCGTGGTCCGCTTCCGGCACCGCAGGTGGCGGAGCCATAGGCGGGGGGGGATGTTCCCCTCGCGAGGGAAACAGAGCGCTCACCACGTCCTCCACGAGCTGAGGCCGGAGACTCTGCGTCAGTGGGGGGGCCCAGGTGCGGAGTTTATCCCGCACCATCTTGTAAGGGCGCCCCCACGGATCCCCGTCAAGAGTCCCCAGCATCTCCTCGCGGGCCCGATCTCTGGCCCGCAGGACAGCCTCGTGGAGGGCGGTCTTCGCCGCTCTGTAGCCCTCATACAGCTCCGCCTCAATGGCTTCCGCATTCGGCGGGCGAATGCGGAGCCTGCGATGCCTGGCGTACGGGTGTCGCGCAGCGACGCACGCCTCGCGCAGAGTTGTCAGCTCGCGCGACCACCAGTACACCTGACGCCGGGCGCGTCCTGGCCGAACTCGGGGCATTGCCACGTCACATATGTCGGACATGGCCTCCTGGAACCACCCTGCCTCATTATCAACGTCGGCAGGCCTGTCCGGTGATGTCACCCAGGCCTGCACGATCGAGGCTTCCAGGAGGAGCTCCCGGTCCAGCTGCTTCAGCGCCCAAAGCGGACCACTCGGGGCCTGTAAGACCGGCGCGCTCGAGGACTGGGCGGAGACGTCAAACCGGATATACCGGTGGTCGGAATAGGTCTCCACCCCCTCCATGACACGCCAGTCCACGACACGCGGCGACAGAGCGGGGCTAGCGAACGAAATGTCCACCACCGACTCGCCCCGCATCCGCACACACGTGGGTACAGTACCCCGATTCAGGACGACCAGGCCTGTTTCCAGAGCCCAGTCCTCCACCATCCTTCCCCGCACGTCTGTGCAACGAGAACCCCAAGCCATATTCTTGGCATTGAAGTCCCCGAGGACAAGCACGGGGAGGGAATGGCTTCCGACGACGACACTCAACTCCGCAAGGGAGTTGTGGAACTCGGCGAGAGTTCGGTTCGGGGAGAAGTAGACACCCACAACTACGATCTCCCCGAACCGTGCCGCTACGCACCCCTGACCCTTCCTGACACTTTCAAGGGTCGGGGTACCGGCGGCGGCCGACGAAACTAAGGCCACTGAGCCGCTTAGGTCCGCCACCCAGTCTTCCCTGGGCAGGACGAAGTACGGCTCAGCGACCACGGCGATGTTAATCAACCACTGCGCCATGCTCTGAAGCAGCAGATTCTGGGCGCAGGCGCAGTGGTTGATGTTCGCCTGGAGGAGGCGTAATGGGGCCGTTATTGGCACTCCATACCCTCCTCCTCCCGGGCCCCCTGCGAGGGCGCAATTGTCGCAGCGGCGGCAGTAGCGGCGACAGCGGCAGAGGGGGCAGCCGCGGCAGCGGCGGCGGAGACGGTGGCGGAGGCGGCGGAGGGCCTGCTCTTACCTCTTGTGGGTGGAGCGCAGGCCTTGCTCCCAGCCCGGTGATCGGCCGGCTTGCCAGCAGCCGCACATGCAGCACAGTGCGGCGTGGCAAAGCAAGCCGCCGATGTGTGACCGGGCTGACTGCATCGGAAGCAGAGGCCACTGCGGTCCACCTCCGAGGCGCACCTTACTGACACGTGGTGCCCCACGTGGCAGCGATAGCACCTCAGAGGTCTGGGTTCCAGCAGCTTTACCTGCGCTGAAACCCAGCCCACCAGTAGCCTTCGGCCCTCCACAATAGTTTTCGCCGCCGTCACGGGGCAGCTTACCGTGACGGTACGCATGCCCGACAGGTCCGAACGTATGGCGCCTGCCCTGACCTGCTCAGCAGGGCACCCTCCGGACCTGGCGACGGCGGCCACCACCTCCTCCTCGGTCACCGAGTCGTCCAGACCCAAGATGCGCAAGTCTGCGCATCTGACAGGCCTGGAAACTCGGGCCTCGTCCGCGTTCAGGGACGCTCTGAGCTTTTCCGCCAGAGCGTCTGCGGACGAGCCGCTGGTTTCACCGGGGATCTCCAGCATGCGAGCCCCTGTCGCAGTAACTTTAAGCCGGAGGCCCCCGGTGATTCCGAGCTCACCGAGGTTCACCGTCTCCTTGGCTTTCGCCAGCAGGTCGCGGTAGGACACGCCCCTCTTTTCCGCATCTGGCTGTAGCGTGATCACCACAGCCGCGGTTTTAGGGGCGCGGAGCCTAGCCGCAACCTTTCGCGCCCGGTGCTGGCGCTGCCGCTCCTCATTGCGGGCCTTTTTGGCCGCCTTCCGCCCCTTCTGTTTCTCCCCAACCACCTGCCATCCGGCATCAGCCGCGGAAGGTGTAGTGGGCTGGGGAGGCAGTGGCGGAGGCGGACGTGCCGCAGGCGCTGGCCCACTCGCCGCTGGCGCTGACACAATTGCCGCCTGTGCAGCCGCCTTGCCCTTCTTCTTCTTGCCCGCCGCCTTCTTAGCCGACACCGGTTTCGCCGGAGCCGACTTATCAGCGGGGGGCAACGCAGCCCTGCCAGAGGGCTGACTGGTCGCGGGGGCTGCGCGGTGACCCCTGAAGTGGTAATCGGTTAACATCCGACAAGCCCATAAATGAGTTTAAAACGGGCTTCGTTTATGGAGCGTGAATATTGCTATTTATTTTCGGAGGGATATGGGTATTTTCAACTTTCAAGGGTATAATACTCCTAAGTTTGATATGTAGATATATTTCTTTATTATACTTTGCATGTAGATGTGAGTTAGACAGATTGCCCTACTTTTTATGTTACGTTAAGGAGCCCTAAGCGAAGGATTGGTTCCTTCTCAAAGCTGAGTGAGCATAAATCTGAATAGGGTTCAATATGAAAATGGTCATGTCCGCAATTCCCACCAGAGGAAAATGTGTGGAACATAAAGATATGAGATCTGAATGTTCTATTTGTTAGTACTTTTGTTAGAGAGAAAAATTAAGCTTATAAAATAAAGTGGCTGTTGGTTGAGCATAGCCGCGCGCCGGTAACGAAGGCCTGTTGTTAACGAATAGGAATAAAGATGGATTTTTCGATAATAATGGCATTATTTACGAGTTCTTCTTATTATTCCCATTACTCTTTTCTTTATCATGAATTGACAAATTTAATTGCTGGGGTTTCGCTAATAGCATTCTGTCTCAGCCGCATGTATCGCTGGTACCTACATAATTCTTGTTCGTAATTGATTTATTTTCTTGTTTCCTAAGAGCTTCCTGATATGCGGACGTCGGACGTCGGGACATTAATAAATGATAAAGCAATATAGCTGGCTAAACATTCATCTTATATAAAACGAAGTAATTGCTCTGATTCAAGGATTTGTACAGTCAAATTGATTTTCCTTGGCACGGATATTTTATGAATATCCCCCTAATTGCTCGTGCAGATTCATAGCTGGGTATTTTCTCTAATTCTGTTTCCGAAATGAATAAAAATGTAAGTCTAATTGAAATCAGATAAGGATACTGTTATTAATAGACTCACTGATTGAGATTTGGCTATTGTTGATCTAATTTCAGTTAAGCATAAATATCCACAATTTACGAAGTTTATGAGATACCCCGTGCCCCAAACTTTAGTTTAACATTGCTGAAACATAAATCCTTTTGAGGGTTTAAATAACATTAAACTTACTTTGAAACTCACAAGAAGGAAACACGACATATGCTTACATTAATAACATCTGTTTACAAACCTGCCAAACATGCAACGCGCGAAGAAAGCTAAATTTCCCTTAATGCCCCACTTAAATCCCATTTATGTCATAACTTCATGAGATTATATCAGCTGCCTCGTTCGCACTAAGAGGATTGTTGTAGGACTTTTATCGTGAGCGATGAGATATTACCAAGTTCTTCACACATTGCACAGAAAACGGAACTTTGTAATGGACTTGACGATCAGTAACTTTTGAACATTGATTCTGATCGATGAATTTCTGAAGTTTTCTCGAATAAGCTGACCGTAAGAGGTAAGTTTAACGTCCAGGTTCTCATTAACCATCCGTAAATCTTATATGTCTAATTAAAGCACCATTTAAGGTGACCCATAAAACGTAGTGAGCGCGTGAATACTGCTGCAGCCTTCCCACTTAACCATAAACTTTTTATGTTTCATAAATACTGAGGCAGTAAATATGAATTAATGGTTTTCTGAGGTTGCCTTATGCCCTTTTGCTACCCATATTCTTTCCGTCCACGTAAACAAGATATGTTGAGTTTGCAGGTCGAAAGATATTAGTCTGCCCATAAATGTATTATATTCTTTTCTGAAATTAATAACCGTTACTAACATAGCTCTTAATTTTAAAATAATTCGTTAGGTATGCGTAGCTGACGCATGGATAGATGGGATACATAGATAGATGGACAATCGTGCTTGACTCTTGTAGATATTGTGTTTTATAGCATGCGTCAGGGATAATTAATAATTATCACAAACATAACATCATCACGCCTGTAACGCCAGAAGGCTTAGGAAGAGTTGTACCTAATAGTACACCCACATTTCGCCAGTTATGTTTAAGTGGCATGTAATAGGGGGCGCGCGTTTTGCCATCAACTGGGCACAAATCCGGACTCCGTGGCTGTTGCTGAGAAATTTCTGATGGAGAAACCCAATAACACTTGGCCCGGCTCGGGAATCAAACCCAGAACTTCGTGCTCAGCAGTCGCACTTGCGACCACTAGACTAACGACGCAATCGTATTTAAAACGTATTTAACTTAATTTATCTTCCACAGATATTACTTACTTTGATTATACGGCTATTTAATGTAAATTTTTGAGTGAAAATAAACGAAAATGAAGAGCTATAATAATTATGCTTGCTGGAAACAAGCACCAGTGTATTTTATTCTGCTTCATTGCTTGTGAAAAATGCTGGTTTTTCCGATAATTATCTGAACAGAGCTGGAGAAGCTTTTTTTCCCGCTCATGATACTTGAGAATCGATGGATGTGGGCGGAAAGGCTATTAAATTACATGAATAACAAATCAAAGTCCCATTCAAACCGGAACGAAATTTTATATCTGAATGTTTGTAAAGAACCGCTTCTTTTACATAATTGCTAGGGGATGGGGTTGCCAACAAAAACTTTCAGTTCAATCAATAACTTCTTCTAAGGGAAATAATTACTGATCGGTCACGTACGTACGTTGATTAGTTCAAAACTTTTAATCAAAAGGTAGTATAGTCACGTAGAGTACGAAACCCAAACGGGCGTTTCTATCTACGCAAACAACAGTGGCCAAGTATATGGACCATTGTGTAAACACAATGGGACCCTATGGCACAAAATATAGTGAGCGGAAAAGGGGAAGTAATTCTGTCAGATCAACTGTCAACACATCAAGTCAACGCGCTAAAATGGGCTTTGGCGGAAAATTAATTCCAACAGGAAAGTAGTAGTAACACATGCCTACGAAGAGAAAACTTTTTCGCGAATCTACTAAAATAGCGTCTGATCCTTGTAATCCTATTAAAAAAGTTCGTGCTCACACTTTTACAAGGTTATCCTAGTCGACGTAAAGATACAGAAAAATCAGCCACTGAATTTCGGAGTTTACTTTTTAAATGTATCGGGTATTGATTTTAAATGTCTCAGACTTAGTAAAGTCTGGTAAGGTTATTATTATTAGCTATATTGAACACTTGCAAAACTTGTCGTGAACGTTTTGAAAATTGGTTGTTCTTTGGGGAATCATATTAGCTCAAACAGTTTCTGTTATTTAGTTTTAGTTTGGGAGTCAGAAACTAGATATTAGGTACACAAGCACCGCGATGCCCTCCAGCTTTTATCTAGGATCAGCACAGATAGGGTACTTCGAGGGTACGTGGGTTAATCGCTCCAGACCGATCGATCTATCCGCCGATCAGTCACGTCTAAGGTCTAACAATGTTACCACGTTCAAGTTTTCAATCATTCTTTATGAAAATTACGGATCTGCTTAGTAAATACTTTTCTAGGCAACAGTATTACTCGTTATTGGGTTATTTCATAAAAAAAATTGTCTTGCTCGCTCATGTGACATAGAACTCAAACATAACAAGTGAAACGTGATTGTACGCTACACCTCTGCTTACCTGGCCAAGGAATACAGGCGTGATGTTATGCCCCGTACTGAGTTGTAATGACGAGGGAGGGGCGTTGTGGTAGAACGTAATTATTGTTTCAACCCTAAGAGGTGTACTTAACTGTTGGTGGAGGGTTTTATCATACAAGATGAGTTTGCTTTAATTAGGTCACTCGGCAGTGGAATGCTCGTTACGTTGTTATTAGAGCGGACGATAGTGACTCTAAAGTGGATCCCTACCCACACACACACAGTTATGGAAGATGGTAAAGTTTTTCATGATTGGCTGACAAGTTTTACTTTATTACAAAATCTGAAACTGTATCTGAAACTTTGGTTTACTTAGTGTGAGGCAATAGTTTCAGCTCCAATGGTTCTGAAATTTAATCGTAGGGGTCGAAAAGCTAGAGAGCGCTCCTCCCCTACAGTTTCGAGATACCTACCACACTGTACGGTGAGTCTTTTGACTTTAGGATAAACTCGAGCATCGACATTGCCATTTCATTCCATTATTTACCCAATTTTCCACGTCGTCGTCAATCTTGCGACTATTTGCGGCGCGCAGTACGCCGACACAACGGGTTCAGTACCTCCGCTATTTTTATATCGAAACCAGGAAATTTAACGTAAATACAGCGTGTAATGTCTTGTATGTTAGTATTTTTGTCTTTATGATCTAATAATTTAAGCTTTCGAATTCGAAGAATCTTGGGAAACCACACGCGTTAGGCATGTGCTTTACATCAGAAATATTTCATACAAATAAAGTAATTTATAACCGACATTGAGTTGAAAGAATTGTGACTGATAAAATAAATGGAGTTTGCTCAGTCCATCGTAGTTTTAGAGCGTAATCCACAGCTGGTCCAAAAGTTAAATGGACTGGCAGCGCCCTGTTCTACACTTGCCAGAATCTGATCTTCATTTTTACTTACAAACTCATTTGCTGAAATGGTTCTTGGTCTTTTGACAAATATAGTTCACTCGGTACCATTCCAGCTGGCCGGTACCTACATAGTGTGACTTAATTTCTTTGTCGCACAATTTAGTTCGGACTTTTATCGGGTCCATACATACCCGAAAAACTTCTACGGTGGCTCCGGATAGTTCGCGAACGGCTTCAGTGAGCCGAATGTCACTCTCCACTTTATCGTAAGCCAAGGACGACCCAGTACACTCCGTTAAAAATGTTTTACGTTAATATATTATTTTGATGCATCAGATTAAATGTATTCACAGTTTGACGTAATAAAACGGAGTGCTTTCTGCTAAAAATAACATCAAGTTATCATAATATTATGGCACATTTATAATATGAGGGAAGACTTGTGAACGTGCGTGTATTTTTGTATGTCATTTTATTTGAATATCCACAATGTACGATCGCGATAAGTAATATTGCGCGTCAGGATGACATGTCTGTTGTGCTTTTTTATGACGCGAACATGATAGCTCCAAGTATTAGAAAACGGTAACGGATAGTGAAATTGTATCTACATTTATTATTTTCTTGATATTAAAATAATGAACTAAGAGGATTTTGAATAAAGCGTAGAGCTTTAGGAGTTCGTTATAGTTTAGAAATGATTGATTATCCAAAGCAAAATTTAATAGCAATTTTGCTTGGTTCCTGAAAATATAAGCCCAGCTAATACTGGTGGATTTATTATCGTAGCTTACAAACTGGGAGGGACAATGCAGAAAAAAATCCTGAAAATATGTACCTATATTAAAAAGCCTTATCGTTCCATTAACCGGAATAAATCAGCGCAGCTTTTTGTTACACTGGGGAAGCCCTAAATCCGCGGGATATTGCCAAAGCTAAACATACTTTCCGTCGATCATTAATTATATAAACATTATCCGATATTATACTGAAAACAAACGAACTTACAACCGTTTCTTAGCTAAATAACCGAATAAAGGTAATAAACAGTGACAGTCGCGTGCACCGAGTGCCAATTTAATATGTTATGACGACTAGGTATTGTGGAATGCGACGTTTTAATGTAGCGGTATCATCTCACCAGCACTGTATATAAAGCGCTCTTTAAACGCTAGACGAAACATTTTTTATCTTTTCGTTCCATTTATCTTAATTAGAGTTCTTTACAAAAAAGGCGCGAGTCTCTACATAATTCAGAAACTTGCAAATAATTTGTAAGCTAAAATTAATGGTGCAAAATGCAAACGTTATTTAATTTCTCCTTAGTATACAAAGAAGAAAGGTTAAGGTAAGGTTATATTATGTTTAAGAAAATTAACTGAAGAACTTTAATTAGTCTTTTGTGAAGGGAATTAGTATCATTATTTAACGGGCGACCGACAAAGAAACGAGATTCTGTTGTGTTGTCTGCCGTCTTTTTTACCCATATAATAAAGGAAACTGATTTACTTTCGTTTTTAAACGGCAAAAACGAATGAAGTAACATTTCAGATCGTAGTTGGTAAGTATTTTACATAATTTCTTGGAGTTACGTTCCTGTGTTTATCTTCCAAGGTACAAACTATTAATTAAAGTTTTAATTAGCGGCAATTTCACGTAGATATTAGCTGGAAGCCCTTGAGGATAAATTATTTTAATAGAACGTGAGGTGGAATAATGTTGTGCTCTATATTTTGGTAATATACATAGTGTACAACATTAGTTCACGGAAGAGAAATAAATTGTTTGAGCGAAGATTTTTCTTATTACAAGCTAACTTAACTTAACGTGAAATGATGTTTTCCATGTTTACCTTGCATATATCACTTATTATGTTATTTACCTTTCTCTGCTATTGTGTTGTCCTTATTTTGTGAGAATAAGTTGTGAAAAAGTCTTATTTTATTCTCAGACGTACTTTTTCCGATTGAATACGAACGAAAGCAATATCGTTAAAGCAGTGCACTGCTTGGTGGAAAGTTCGGTGGGAAATCTATGATGACAGCTCAAATACAAATAGTACTACGGTTATTTCTGGACGTGTTTTATCGGATTTAGATTCGGAAAAGTTCAGCTTTTTGTAGCAAATCATTCTCGTTTACCGAGGAATTATGAATCGTTTTGCAAAAATATTGGTATTTGATTGTAAAAAGTACACCACGGTACGGACACAAGTATTTGTATTATTCCCTAATTGGATTTGTAATTAAACGATGTACAATAAAAAGTATTATTTTATCTATCACTTTATAATACGGGGTGGAAGGGACACCGACGCAAAAACAGAAACCACATACTCAGGACATCATTTTGAACACCCCTACATAAAAAAAAACTGCTGTTTCCTACAAAATTGCAATACCTACACGGTCAAAATGTCTGGAACAGCTGATTTTTTTTTAATATCTGACGGAAAATTTCCATGTGCCCCCACATGGAAATTTTCCGGTTCATAATGATGTACTGAGTATGTGGTTTTCGTTTTCGCGTCGGTGGGGACACCCCGTATATTAACACAATCCTTTTTCTTTGTTACTCCAATTGATAACATTTCTCATTATTCTCACCTGATATCTTCAGATTGCTGACAATATCTATTTCTCCTAAACCTAAAAGGGTTATTATAATCTCAGGTTTGAATTAATTTTATCATGCCCTAATGAATGTTATAATCATACTCATTTTAATCGAAAATGTGTATTTGTATAGACCTGATAATTTGTAGGGCGGCGAGAAGGCAGCATTATTTTAGGATTAACCTTTGGAACCGGTTCGTAATGAAATTACAAACTCTACCCACGAAATATTAAAACGATATTTTAGAAACTAATTAACAATAATCTTTTCAGTGTGCTAAATACTCGGCACTAAGCGAGTACAGCATAGTACATACCTCCACAATTTATGTTGGAACGAAAATACACAAGTGTGTAAGAAAACATCGCAAACATTACTTCTAACAACTAAAATATTCGTATTTCTATTTAAACATATACAATATATTATAATGAGCGAAATTAAACTTGAGCTAAGCGTCTCGGGATTTTTGTGATTTAGGAGAAAGCACTTCATTAAACACTCGGTTTGGCCAACAAAGCTGCTAGCTTTATATTTCTCTCTTGTGGTGTTCTGTTCTTTACACTATCGTCCCTGAAGAATTGTAAGTCAAACGATTCAACTTAGATCGTTTCAAGTCTAATAGTCAATACTTTTTGGTCTATAGTATAGACTCCACTCACAAGTTTTTGGCTACCACCTTGGAAAAAAAATGTGAGTTTGTGTAGGTACATGTGTTTGCTCATGTATGACAAATAATTCTGGTCAAACGAGGTTAGAAGTAAATAACCATGTGCCAATTGCTGCCCTAATACGTTACACACAGAAGCACGTATTTGTATGTATGTATGCAAATTGACAATGTTCACAGAGTGCGGAAAATGTAAACTGGTCACGGACATATTATGTTACCGTTAGCTTTCATCTTGTCACTTCTGGGGAACCTGTGGAGTTCCAGAACTTTCAGTAATTACGACCCACACATGTAAGTATCTAAGAGACTCGTGTGGATCATATTAAGTGTATGCTCTTCTGTTATTGAAATAGGTTCTTAAATTTAAAAAGACGAAGAAGACCAAGAAATTCTATTAACTAATGAGAATTGAGCTTAGGAAGAGCCGTGCGTAAACCTTGGACGTGGAGTTGCGTACACCAGAAAGTAGCCCAATTACGTAACATATTTTTGTATCGTACTTCAAAGGACAATGGACAAAGTTTAAATATGGTCAGCTCGGCAACCTACAAAAATAAAATGTATAGCATTTAAAATTCGAGTGGACTACGCAATTGCTCCACAGTCTATAACTACACACATACAATACAACGAAACTTATGAAACCTAAAATTCGATAGATATGAAATTATTCCTGCCTTATCAAGGTCCAGTCATAATTTCAGGGTTGAAAGTATGAACGCATATCAAAAACTCGAAATATTTTCGATGCAGAGTTTCCGTATTACCAATTGTCAAACGTCCGAGTCCATTGATAGACAGAAGTGAATACCTCTGGCTTCCCGTCACAGACGCAAAAACAACTATCATTTAAAACTGGATATGTAGGTACTGGCATACTTTAGCTACAATAGCGCATTTCACAATAAAGTTATTAGGAAGAGGCAAAAAACATCCCTTGAGTAATATCATAATATTTTAACAGTACCAACACGCTTTAAATATTAATACCTCATAAAACCCTTTTACTTAAAATACTCCTATAAAACCATGAGTGCTACGTTAGGTAGAGTTATTCAAATCCATTCAAAATTAAGCGCTTTAGCACTTTACTCGTACATAAGTCTACAACGTTTTCGAAAAAAACTAGCAATCAATTCGATAAAGGAAAATCGAATTTTTTGGGTTGGCAAGGTCGTTAGTTCTTTTCAGTATTTGTTCGCGTTTGGCCAAATTGCAAGTGTATGTCAGAAAAAAACAACACCATTGAGGTAAGCTTATAATTTGATATTGTTCCGCAAAATATAATCATGTATACGACACACGACCTAATATTATATTATAGATTAAAATATGATTATTACAGATAAGGCAACGTTCATAAGCAGTAAGTTCAGGGACATTAATAACGCTGTTATTGGCTTGGGAGTTCTATTTCACAAGTACACTCAACTTCGCCTTATCCTCGTATATACTTGATTACGTACTTTTGTTGGAAATCCATCCCGGATAAAAGACCTCTGAAGGGATGTGCTGGACGCGTCAGAGGGTCTTATTTCAATAGAAACTTTATTGGTAATATTATAAGGCCAGTGATGACGTCTGTAATAGACGGACGAGGCCTTATTTTACTCGTATGTGATGAATGAGCCAATGACCTTGAACATACATTTTATTAAAAAAAAACTTCAAAGCAGCGAAAAAGAAATATGGGACAGAAAGTGTAGATTAAATCAGCTGTCAAAACTCCAGAGATGACTATAAAAATGCTCAATTAACAGTTGTAAACAAGCTGATATTCTACACTTGTCTGAAAAATACACATAACATTCTGAATTATTTCACATAAAATTCATATAGTTTCCATAAAATGTGTTCTGCTGAACAACAGGAAAGCGGATTCAAAGGCAGACCGATATTGAAAAATTCCGCTCATACATTTGAATGGCGGTCGTGCACGAGAAAGAAAACAATTGAATAACATGGGACATATCTTTATTTGGTGGAAATCCTTTCTTGACTATATTGAACGCTGTGTTGGTTGTGGCACGAGCCATGAAAGTATATCAATAGGTCATGTTTACTAATACAGAAACGGAATGTTGGTTGCGTTGCGAGCCATCCGCTTGCCATCACGCTCTTTTTACTAGCTCTAAGGCACATGCCACCGAAAGATGGTGTTGAAAATCATGTATTTCAACGCTAGCACAAACAATATGTTGTCAGTTACCTTGTAGCACTTTAGTAACTGGTTAAACTCTTTGATTCAATTTAAGTGTTTATTTATCGTATTTTCCCTCGTGTCCATCAATGTGGGTCCATTACAGTGTCAATCACTACGGGAAGCAAATGATGCTGAATCGTGATCAGAGGCGAGATTAGTTGTAATCAATACGTCAATTATTTACGAGTAATATCCATTACAGCATCAAGAGTAAACTTCGTTAAATTTGATTAATTAGGCATTGATTAAAGGCGATGTTTTCAATTCAGCGAGCCGTGAAGTTTAGCATACCGCGACCAATTAAACTGGTTGGTGCTGCCTTACACATACATACATTCATTTCTAACTAATGCTAGGAATTTCACTAGTACTAACTTTGAGCTGCTACTGAAATGCCCCACGGACGATTTAACACTGACATTCGTAAGTTTTCAGAGTCGGTCATAGTTTTGCTTCGCTTTGCATATGTCGGAAACAATTTGTAACTTTCAATTGGCTTCAATTCATCCGTATAGCGAGTATGTTTTCGTAATTTCAGTATATGATTTAAAACTATCGTGTGATTTCACGATTTTCACTTTATCAATGTTTATTTTATGAGCTTTGAATACTCCAACCTGTTAGCTTAATAGTTAGCATTATAAAATTAAAACTACAGATATTTTTCACTTACTGGATGAAAGGTTATTTCGTTGCGAAAGTAGCTAGATTTATTTTTGTAGGAAGCATCCGTATATCACTTTAGTCATTAATCAATCATCGGCCGGAATCTGAGCGAGTGTAAGAGAGATAAAAAGAAACAAATCAAACTGAGTCTAGAAATGGGATCAAGGTATCCTTGAACAATTCCCAGCAGTAATACGGCTAATGTAATGTCTCTGTAATTCCTTTCAAACTCGTACGACGTCGGTAGGTACCATCGCGCTACGTCCCGAATCTGTCCTAATTACTCAATGCAAGCTTTGTGAGTTTTCCATCACATACTGTTTGTAGATAACACGCAGTTACTTTTATTATCTACCTGCCTCGTTTTCGGAACAGGTATTTCATGTCATAAAAACAGAGCATAACGGGTAATTCAGGTAAACGATCGACTTGTTTCAGAATGCCGAAGCGAGTAAACATAAGATAACATCGTAACGGCTTCGCGAATGGTTGCCTACACTCACAAATTCAATAAGGCCCTATGATGTAAGAAAATTGTACCAAACTTCTTAATACATGTAATCAATATTGATTACAATTAGTCTCCTTCTTAAGTTTACGCAGAATATTTTGATCAATATTGATTGAGGTCTATCCATTTTATTTATTAATTAGGTACACCAACAGCAGTACATACCATGAATAAATATGAAACAAGAAATAACATTTTGAAGACAAGATTTTCCCATGACAATAAAGAATTTAAGATAATATAATAACTGACAGCCTTACATATATTGAATTACGGGTCGTCTAACTAAAAAGAATATTAACACAAGGAAAAACAATAAGTCTGAGGCTAAAGACAGAAATCCTATGTGAGTGGCAAAAAATCCGGGTCCCGTAAAACAAAAACATAATGAAAGAATTGGAGGGCCGCCATTCGAATCTTTCACACTCTACATTTCAGGTATTTTAAAGAACCCATGTTATAATTTTCAGTCATGTTCTTTAAAGATTTTTTGTTACCATGTTTTGTAACTTAACATGTCCCGATTATATTCCAAGCACTAGTCAATAAATAAACCCTTAAAGCTAGCCCTCGTTACAATGGTTTTGTTACATATATTAGAACATAAGTCTGCCATCCCCCTTTGTCTCCTAGCACATATATCTTTAGGCAGATCATACATAGATGTAGAATTGGATAGTAAATTTACGATCCGTGTTTTATACCCACATAACATACGATATTTATGGTCAGAATAGACACGGAACGAAAATATCAACGACATTCATCTTCATGACTCGAAAATATTTATTTGATGTGTAGGAAATTGATCCTACATTACTTTAGTACGAAGATGTAGTTTGCATCTTCGTTAAACATTAACAAAGATAACACCACACATGTGTTTCCCCGAAACGTGATGTAGTGGGATATGTTTCTAAACTTAGTACTTATGTACATCAACATTTCGTCAGTTATGTTTAAGTGCAATGTACTTAGGTTAGGGCGCGAACCTATTGCCATCAACCGGGGACAAATTCAAAATCCGGGCTGTTACTGAGAAATACATGATGCCAATTCAACAACACTTTACCCGTTCTGAGAATCGAAACGTTCATGTTCAGCAGTAACCCTCGCACTGCAGACCAACGAGGCAGTCTCAGTTAACTAAGCATCAGTTTCAAAACGAAACCAGATATTATGGAATCACCAAGAAATGTGCTCTTACAATGTCCTGAAAAAGTGTAAAATCTAGAGTGAATAGCTACTTATTAATACTTAGTGTTCCATAAACATAACTATTGTAAAGACGCGGACGTAGACATATCTAATCCTCACACAGTCGAGCGCCTGCCCGCTTCATGATGACCTATTTTTCCAAGTTTAAAACTTACAACTCAAGCAGGATTACAAAAGTTAATCATTCATAGTTTTCTTCTCTTTGTAGAGCACAGATAAAATATAGTGAAAGAGAATTATGTGTTCCAATTTATCTACTTAATTGAGTATTCATCATTTGCCTAGCTTTCTTGCACAATATGCTAGCGTTAGATTCCAGTCTAACCGGATGCATGGATGGATGCTGCCAGATGGAGCGACTGCTTGAGAAGATTCTGAAGACTAGTTACTAGACTTCAGACTTCATCAGACGTTCGTCATCGTTATCAAACTTTCTGGCTTCCAACTGTCTGTGACCCGTGTCAAAGATCTACAAACTACAACCGGGACCCACAGCTAAACTAACTGCCTTATTTGAGTTTGGTTAAATGGAATAGGTGCCTCTATTAGTAGAATATAGGTCGGTATGTACTGGGAACAATAAAATGCAGATCAGTCTCTGTATTGTTTGTACGTGCATAATTTACCGCGTGAGCTTTGTACAGGAGCGTCCCGACGCCGCCCGCCTGCTATTGTTTTCTTTGATCTCAATCCGTCGCTAGCCGCACATAGTAACAATTTAAATCTTCATTCTTGATTGAATAGACCTAAACGATAAGCTGGAAATCAGCGCCCTTTGTTACAAATAACTTTTTATTCCAAACAATAATCTCTTACTTCTTTGTTCGCTTTGCGGATTCATTTCTTTTGTTATTTCTTGTATTTTAAGTACCTTTTGTACTGAACTAGGCGGTCATCGAACATAATCCTGTTGCCAGCTTTACAAGTTGTACCAATTGATAAGCTGTATTCTTGCACGTATCATTATTTGGCGTTCCACTGCACATTTATACATTTACCACACACACACACAGAATCCTTCTCAGCTCACCGAGAGGAGGCTTGTGTCCCAGCAGTCCAGCAGTGGGAACACTACAGGCTAGTAATGCATACTTAGAATGAAACCTATTTACTATCTTTACATTTTTATGAAAACCCAGCGTGCAACTTGTACAAAAAAAAAAAAAAACTTAGGAAGACGGAGAGACCTACATGTTAATTTAAATTTATCCTCTCTACAGGGTTACTAGTAACTCGACGTATTCCTTACAGGACGTCATAGTACGGTTAAAATACAACAAATTGAGCCACCAAATGCTCTACCCAAATTCAGTAGTTTTTGAGTTAACTCGGCTTTTAGTTTTTTTCATGAAAAAACCCCAAATTCAATCCTTTGAAGCTAATTTTAAAGTGATTTACGACGCGACTGTTATGAAATTTAAACTATTATCATATTTGATGCCTTAACAAACCTTTGTTAGTAATTAAAAGTTCAAATATACTTACAACAACACACAAATTGCATTATATATACCTTATGTGCAACGGCGAGCTTAACCCAGAATTGGGTATAATTTATTGGAATTGGTTTGGGTTTGGTGGGGTGGGTTGCAGGGCCCTCTTTAACCCTTTAACGCACACCCAAACTTTTTTCGGAATTTCTAATATTTTGTGATACATATATATTCTGTGCCGTAAATCATAATGACATGTTTTTGAAAAAAAAAAACAAAAATCGTTATTTTTCGAGAAAATCACAAAAAACATGTGGCCAGTAAACTGGACATTGAACGTTCTGCGTCACTAACCATCACTGCAAGATCACTGGCCAGTAAACTGGACACTTAAGAAATCTATATTATTTTTATGAAGGGATACAAAAAAAAGACTTCAATTATGAATTTCCTAATCAGCCTTTAATAATAGAACATAATTATTATGCTACATAGTCATCAATTACCTAAAAATAGAATTAACATAAAATTTTTCTTCTCAAACATAACTTTTTATTTTTTCTTATCTCAATCACAATCGTATTATCAATTGATCAACTTGGTTTTTTTTTTCCTTAATTATGGAATGGTACAAAACATTCTACACATTGGACGGATTCATAGACATTTCTCTTTGGCTTTGACGTGAAAAATATACGCATAATCATTACGCCGCTAATTCGAGATACATGAAAGTTTTTATCTTGCGACCAATAATGCCGCATTGAAGGTAAATTATGGAATCCTAAAATTATCAGAATTCCTATAAAAGGTTTTACTCCTCTTCAGTTATATTTAGAGTCTGCTGGCACTGTGTGGCATATCTATTACTTTCTGTAATCATGAGATTGAAAAAGAAAGGTGTCAAGACTAGGGTTAATATTTTCAACGGTGAATTTAGATCAGCTTCGGTTTGTATGCGTACGTAATTATTGAAGGTACAATTCTTGTACACTGGTGGATCTCGAAATCTTTTATTACTCCACTTATTTAGATCTTCATTTACTAAATTTTCCCGAGGACCTGCATCTTCGGGAGAAATTAACTCGTGATAGTTTGTCGGGTTCGGTGATAGCGACGGCTGTGAAGGTGGCGATGGTGGGATAAGTGGTGGTGGCAAAAACAAAAATTCCTGTGGAGGTTGTGATGAAGCCGATATTCCACGACCTGATCTATTACTTCGACTACGTGAGCTCAAGATGCTGGTATTCAAAGTAACACTGTCGTCGAAACAATCATCAGCATCAGAATCACCACCGACGTCTGATTGTGTGGCCTGGTCATCCGTTATACCCACGAACTCATTCCATTGGTCCTCATCTAGTGACTCCAACTCTCGATAAGTGTACGAGCGTCTAAAAAAATGAGGAAATTACAATGCAAAACTATTACACTACGATTTTCGTTAGTACCTGCACCCATGCAAAAAATGGCGAAAAAATTTACCAAAAATTCATAGTAATAGATTATAACTACCGAACAAGATTGTTTATGGTAAATGTATTATTATATCATAACAAATGCTTATATACTTGTTGTAAAACGATAAGGTTCATAGTTATTACTCGAAAATAAAAACTCAAAACAATAGGTCAAAGTTAGGTTGGCAAATTTTGGGTTATATTTTTTCACCAGACCGGTTTGTATTCAATCTCCAAAAATACATGTTTTTCTTATTGTCTTCAATTACGTTTGCACATAACGTCAAGGTATATACTATAAAATAATTGTTTCACTTACTTTTTCCAAGAAGACATGATTTTTTATTACCGTAACACTTGAAAACACGGAACGTATACACGCGATGACAGAAAATGTTCATGCGCACCCGTACGGTGGCCAGTACACAGGCCATCTTGAAAAAAATCGCGAATCTGTGATTTCGCGCGACGAACTTGAACGCTGGCCAGTTGACGGGCCAGTGTGCTCTAACGCGGGTCGTAAACGTTCATAAGATTCAATATTCAAATAAAAAACTATGAGATAACGACCTTCAAGTGACTGTCCAGTTTACTGGCCACTTTGTATGAGCCGTCCTATAAAGGGTTAACCAATTGGAGGTCCTGGGCACTTTAGAATAATGGGGCCCTCCTTAGGATGCAAGAGCGAGCGATGCGAGTTCAATTTTTTTTAGCACCCCGACTCTGATAGTTTAGAATTTCTTGTGACTGAGTCCATACGGTAATATACGAAGTATGTTAAAGCATGTGTGCATCTCACTGAGGGCCCATTTTTAAATCCTTGCAAAACCAATTGAGATTTATAGGGAAGTTAGTTAAAAATATAAAACTTGAAGCAAAGGTCCATGAATTGGGCTTTTTTGTGCTGTGGGCTCAATCCAGACGCCAACTGAAAGTGGCATAGCATAAACCTCAGAGAGCACAATTCCTTTGTAATCATTTTAATTTTAGAAATTTAAATGCGGGCGTTGCAAAAGCGAGCGAAGCGAGCTCAAAAATTTCAGTATTCCGCCTGGAATAAGTTAAGTTTAATTTGACAGCCACTAGCTATGATACTTACAGAAACTTGGGGCCCCTTGGATTGTGGGGCCCTAGGCATGTGCCCAGAATGCCCAATGGTTAAGATGGCCCTGGTTGGTTGGATATTAGTTAAATTGATATTACACAAGATGAATAAACCTAGATTTTATAAATCCTGTGAAATATCACGTACATTTCATAATTACAGTAGATTCCCGTATTTCAGTAACAATTACTTGCTGTAAGTAGCACGGTTGATACTAAACAGAAATAACAAGTGACGGCGCGCTATTTTTAATAACCTGCACAGAATGCATAAGAACCTAAGTACTTTTTCATTTGGAATTCTTTCTACGTACGATGTTGAATAATTATGAGACCTTTTCTTTCTGATCCCGACTCTACTGGATAATATATCGTTTCTCACTTTGCAAGTGATATATTATGCTGTTAAAATATGGGTCCTTTTGATATACAGCTGTATTTCCCTCAACTTTATGAAAGTTTTCTATTCAGGGTAGCGTTGAGAACTCATACGACTTTTTGTGATTTACGAGTTTTAAGTAAGTTGTTTGTTTTCATATTCTAAGTAGGTACGTGGTTTTAGGAAATGGTGTCTTTGCCTTGGCATGTGATATTGCACTCATAACTTTAATTCCTTTGTGTAAACCTTCCGAAGAATAACTCCTTTATGTTTGAGGAAGGGAATAGGGGAGCATTTTCCTCGAGAAAACCTTTTATCAACAAGTAGTTGTTAGCTGAACATCTGGTCGGATGAAATAGATTGTTTGACTTCCACCATGTGTGCTTGGATCGTATCTATCTTAGCTACCGAGTATCATAATTAAGCGATTACGGCAAAGCGCTGCCTGAGGCTTCAAGATCTACTGCGGTACAATATTGGTTTAATTTTGATAGGTAAGATAAGTCAATCTTAAATAAAGTTTACGTACTGTTATGATGACATAATTTTTATGTCGACCGAGAGAAAATGAGCATAACTGTTTCTGAAAGCGAAAAAGTTCATAAATGTACATTTTCACACACGAGGCACATTTTCATCGAACAATGGCAATTAATTAAGGAAACTTCGGTAGTTGCACTATTGTACCAAATACTACGTAATAATTAGAGATGGACGGATTGCGGATTCGGCCGAATGTCGAGTTCGACCGTTCGAACATTCGGTTGAAACATGTGCCAAAGCCGAAGTTCGGTTGAATTCGCGCGCCTTTAGACGGTGGCGGCTATAGGTTTAATTACGTTTTTTACGTACTGCATGGTTTGATGGATGTATGATCAATTTTCAGTTCAGTGACATACACATGTACAGAAGAATTATATAGTATTTTCTTCTGATTTCTTTAACTAGCAGTGAGTTCAGTTGGCAAAATGGAGGATATAGTCTAATAGTCTGTCCTACAGATTAGTACAGTTTTCGACCGAATGTTCGCTCCATGAACCGAACTTCGGCCGAATAGCAATATTCGGCAAAAGCAGCCGAATTGCGGTATACCGAATGTGAAACGAATTTCGGTACATATCTAATTATAACGCTACTGCCCTTTCCTGCTAGATCGCACTTACAAAAACAATACACCTTGTAACAGAAATAAATAAAAGTGCCAATCACAAGCTATGAAATATCAGTAGGTACGTCGATCGCGGAGAAATTAATTTAAACAGTGTCAGACGAACAGAAACATTTATTTTCTTGTATAGCTTTTATGTTTGTATTAACGTAATTGCCCACATTTATTTTCGGAGGTTAGACTAAAGTGTATACCTAGGTAGAGACTACTTGCCTGGGTTTCAGCCTTTCACATAATTCTTGGCAGATTTTGCCATTTGTTTTAAATACTGAGAAAAGGTGGCTATAAATTCTGTGTTTATCATAAATTCAATATCATTGGCACCGATAAGTCTTATTCCTTTCAATCTTGTAGTAAGATGAATCGTACAAAACTTTTACTGTGTTTCTATTAGGAGATAACCTTCACAAGTTGTATTCGTGTAGAGACACTGGGGAGGAATTAAATATGTAATACTTGACAATGTTTGTGGACAAAACTTATGAAAGCAAGGTACACACGAAATGAATAAAAAATAACTTACTTGTCGGGTCTTAACGGGATGGCGGGGATAAAATTTGAGTTATTAACAGATTTTCTCTGGGAAAGCTTTTACAACTTCGAAATGATACTTCAGAAAATTGGAAAGGTGTATTTAGCTATTGAGAAATCAATCTTAAGATTTGGCATTTTACAATAATCCAATTTATCCAAACTTTTAATTGGCTCCAATTGTATTTTCAATTCAAAACATAGGTAAGCGGTAAGCGTACACAAACTCAAACCTGTTCAGTTTCAAGGTAAATGCAAAGTTTGTAAATATTTTCTTATTTATAAGTGGAGTAGGCGTGGATGTACCTAATGCATATATTTGTGCTATTGTTTTAATAACATTTCACGAAAGTAACCTTGTTACCGCACTCTCAACAGCTGACATAATACACTCAGTGAACATTACGTCTAAGTTCACGAAGAGATAATGCAAGCTCTTACCATCGAAATAATCTAACCTAACCTTTATGCTTGATTCGTAAGTTATTTACAAAGGAGATGACATAATAGCTGCTGGCCTTGTCGATAAGACCTATTGACGGAATAATTAATTGCCTCCAAATAAGTATTAGCTTGCTAGAGTCCACTCTCTTTCTAAGAGGTTATTAGTGAGTGGCGTCGCGCGACGATTTCTTTGTTACAAAGAAATAGAACGCCGACTGTACATTTTAAATACACTCCTTGTCCTCATTGTATCTTGATTTTGATGGAACAATAAGTAACGACAAAGTGTTTCATCTCCTTCTTCACGCAATATTTAGTTTAACATTTCGTATGTACAGTCATACATAAATAAAACTCGTACAAATATAATATTTTGTATATTTACTCTCAGGTGATATAGTACAGAGATAAATCAAAAGAGGGCCTGAGAGAAACGTGTGAAGTTAGTACCTAGTCGACAGCGTTAATGACAAGAAGTTCCAAAAAGTAAAATAAATATATTATTATAACAGAATGTTATTATATGTATGGCAAGTAGCAAGAGCAAGCATAAGCATACTTAATGTCAAATAACAATGCTCTTCAAATATCTAAAATATCAATTTCCTAGAATCGCTCATGTTGGCATACGAGTCTGTCCCAATTTATTCAAGCGTCGTACATACTGTCTCAGCTAACAAGGATTATCATATCATGTGATATTTCATAAATATTTGTGAAATTGCTTATCATGTGGGTCTTACTGATTTATATTCCTCTTGTAACTACGAAGTAGGTCTATTTTTTATCACAAGCTACCTACACAAATATTTTGTTCAGAACTGGATTTTTCCGAAATTCGTCCGCGTGGATTTTCCCAATTGGTTACCGAAGTAACCAATTGAGAAAATCCACGCGGACGAAAACATGCGAGAGCTCCCATACAAAATTCAACAACCACTGTTACAGTACAGTATCCTAAAAAAAACTTGCTTTTTCTACCTTATAAAATGGTTAGACCAAACAGATCAAATGAATAAATTAATTGAATGATTGATTGAATTCAATTTCAGTTTTTTATGTGATACTTATTTTCGAACTAGCTGTACCCGGCCATGCGTTGCAATGCACTTTTCTCCACCTACCTACCACCTACCTCACCTTTATCACCTTTTAAACCTTCCCTGGACTACTACAAACATTTCAAAACCAAAAGCTAAATCGGCCCAGCCGTTCTCAAGTTTTAGCAAGACAAACGAACAGCAATTGATTTTTATATTTACATAAGTACATATACGTATGTATATATAAAAATATAATAGGACGTGATAAAACGGGATAAGACGGGATAGGACGGGATAAAACGGGATAAAACGGGATAAAACGGGATAAAACGGGATAAAACGGGATAAAACGGGATAAAACGGGATAAAACGGGATAGGACGAGATAATACGGGATAGAACGGGATAATACGGGATAGAACGGGATAGAACAGGATAGAACGGGATAAAACGGGATACAACGGGATAAAACGGGAAAATAAGTAAGCCACTTCATACACACCTATATAGCCTTACTCGATAAATGGGCCAACATAAACACTTTCCACTCATCAACAACAATATCCAACATTACACATTATTTTAATGTTCCAATTCGAACCAGTAGTTTCTGAGATTAGCGCGTTCAAAACAAACAAACTCTTCAGCTTTATAATATTAGTATAGATATGAAACCACATATATTATACCAAAGACTATATAACCACTTGACTGCGCATACAGTGCCCCGATGCTCGAAAACTATTAGTGTTTGGTCGCCTACATATAGGCTACGCTACTAGTAACCATTTTAGTTGTGACCAAGTATTAGACCTGAGTGCACGCTAAAGTATTCCAATTTTTTAAACTTTTTATGCAATTATAACGCATCAAAATGCCTTCATGCGCGGTGAAGTGGTGTGGGAAACATTCCAAAACATCTAGTTACAAAAAGGATGGCATGACTTTTCACCGGTAAGTAAACAGTAAGAAAATTATTTTTGATTTAATCAGATCATGAGCGACCGCAGAGGTCTCGTTAAAATGGTGGTTGGGTGAAAGAGCACACGTTTTGATTTCCGCGTTGATGTCTTTTGGAAATGTCTCGTTCCTTCATTAGACAATTCTAATTCTTTTATCCCTTTCTTTCCCTTTGTGTGTTTATAGTAGAAACCCGTGCTGTTGCCTTTACTATCCGAAATTGATATCGACAATTATAAAATTTAAATTAATAAAAATGTTATTCAATTCAAATACTGCAATAAAATACCGATCTACTCTTAACCGACTTAAAAAAAGGTGCAAGTTATACGTTCAATACCCTAAAATTTGTATTCGAAAAACATTTACCAAATTAATTCATTTTAAAAATCAATAATAACAGGATAAAAGTTTTTTGTAATCGATTGTTTTTGATTAAATATCATTATTTTTATACGATTTTAATTGAGTATTTTTCATAATGTTAAAATCCATTTTATCGATATCGACTGTTTTCCCCTAATCAAATAGATCAGCCCTAACGATATGCATACCTATGCAAGTTGACCTTGAACTGACCAATAAAATTGCAGGCGCGCGTTCTTCCTCGTCCCCCGGCCCGCGGTAGTGAGTCGTGTACTTAGAAGAAATCGGCCTATAAGCTCTCTAGTGGTTATATACTCTATGTATTATACCAATATATATATACCAAATATGAAACCAAATACTTTTACAAAACGAAACGAAAAACACTTAATAACCAACATCGATGCAGTGTACCTGTAGAGGGTCGTTCTTTCACGGAAAATCATAACACTGCGATTCAGAAATTGGCATCAAATGAACAACGCCATCTACCGAGCATGAAGTTAAACTGCTAAAATTTAATACATGGAAAGCGATCGAACAAACAATATAGGCTATGAAGATTTTCAAAGCAGCGCCTTCTACAGTATCTTTTGCTATCATAACTTTTACAAAAACCCGATAAGTCTATTTAAAGTTATCTTGTGAGCACTTCATCTTTATTCATTAGTACCAGTTTAATTCAATAGATGTCGTTGCATGTATTTTAATAAGTAATGATGATGATTGCTTCTTGAACACTTTAAATTTATATATCTTATGATTAAGAGCACGGATTGCAATGAAATAAAAACTAATACCGTAAAACATGGCAACTTTGCCCTCGACATTTGACTTTGCCCAGTTGTGTATTTTTTTTTAAACTTAATACATACCAAATTTGTCTATAGTTAGTAAGAACATTTTGTGTATGGTAAAAAAATCATCATTTTTCTGGCAAAACTGTGTGACGCGCTGTCACAGATGTTACTGAGTGTTTTTTTGCGGGCAAAAACTTTTAAAAAAACTTTTTCGAGAAGTGCTACTTAGAGTTATCGCAGGTAAGTAATTTTTATACATCCGTTATTACATTGGAAATGAATAATATAGACTAGTTTTCTTCGCTAAATGCGTCATATAATCATAAAATATAACGGTGGGCAAAGTCACAAGCATATTTTTTGAATATCGTTGACAACATTGCCCAACGTTTCTTTTTCACTAGGGTTGTCACCCGAGGTACATATTTTTACCGAGTAAAAAAAGTAGGGTTCGGATTTGATGAACAGTTAATAATGTTGGTAAACATATAAAGTTTAAAAACACAGTCGGGATTTAGAAGATACGAGGAACGAATAAACGAATGACTTAGACTGATTATTTTGCATACCAATAAATAATGATAAGTAGGCACTTAGACGGGACGTTGAATGTGTACATGGTCTATTGTTTTATCAAACAGTTTTTTTTTCTATCCAGATAGTTATGAATACACTGACGGACTAATAAATCGCATCAAGTTCAAGACGCAATAACTTTTAATATAAGTACTATGAAAGTTATTCAAATTTTATTTTCCCGGCTACAATTTTATCTTTTACTGCAATTCTGTTTATAAATTTACATTTTTTTTTAAATGGGTAGTCTCGAAATTTTCATTTAGTTTAATCTAAAAACTTTGCATACTAGTACCTAATCCTGAACTTTGTTGCAGTTTATTTGTCCGTCAGTGTAGATATGTATCCAAATTAATTTACGCTAAATGTTGATTATATTATATAACAATAACATAAAAGATAAGTAAGTACCTAATATTTATAGGTACTTAGAATTACTAAAAATTATATTGCATAGTTAATATTGCGATGAGTCATCGCAATTTTAACTATGCAATATAGTTTTTCTGTAAAACTTATTACAAATTTCAGTGTTATTTGTTATTTTCATATAAAAACAAAGACCGAGATAGGTCAATACCTTTTATTTTTATTTTTTTAGTTTTTGAACACTTTACAAACAAAGCATATTATGTAAAAAATGATGTTATATTATTTCCCTTTTTAATTTATCATCATAATATTCCACATTAAAAATTATTAAATAGTTAAGTATTGTCAATGGTGACAACCCTTGAACAATCGCCATTTTGTACGAAAAATGTTCTAGAAGGCTTTTTGACTTTGCCCACTCATTTTTAAGGGTCAAGGAATGTGAATATTTGGCGTATAATTTCAATACATTATTGCATTGCTCAGTATGTTCATTCAGTCCTTTTCGAATAGTGATAAAGTTCATAGTAACGGAGATCTGTAATATGGGCAAAGTTACCAAATGTATAAGATTTTTTGCCCAACACCTATAATTGTTATTTTCACTAATAAATATGCTTTTTTTTTACTATTTTTAGTTTTGTGTATCGAGACATGATCATATAATACTATATGATCATGTCTCGATACACAAAACTATGTGGCACCGAAACTATAATCAATTTATTAAAATTTTCCAAAATAAAAAATAATAATAAAATAATAAAATTTTATTCAAAAAATATAAAGGTATAACATTAAATACAGTTTTTCTTAAATCTATGTCAAGTGCACCCATGATTTTTACCTGAACTAGGTAGTCCTGTGTTTCAGGCAATTATAGGTATTATTAATTGATTAAATAATCACATAATTAGCATGTTAATCTTATTGGTATAAAGGTGTATAAAATATAGTATATTAACTTAGCTTATAATAATTTAATAATAACAATAATACGAACAATATTTACTTTAGCACAAGTAATAATTTCTCTGTATCTTCATAGGACAAAGATTGAAGAGCTTCCTTAAGGGTTTTCTTGCAGTTACTGTGATTTAAGGAGTAGATGGTTCCTTTTTTATTTAGCCTGTTATAAAGTAGCGGTCCGAGGTAGACATAAAATTTGGCTGTGAAAGCATGTTTTGTACTTTTTTGAGGGCAAACTATATCTCTCCGTCTCCTTTGAGTTAATTCAGTGCTATAAGGAAGTGCTGCGTGTTGTTTTAGTACAGTGCCCATTATAAATAATTGTCGAACTGTTAGCACTTCACAAGATTTATACAGGAGGTTAGTGGGGAAAAGGAAAGGGCGGCAAGTAGCCACCTTGAGAATAGCTCTTTGAGCTCTTTCAATGGGCAATAACAAAGTTTTACTCGCCCCACCCCATGACGTAATACAGTAAGTCAAAATTGACTGACAAAGAGCAAAGTATACCTGTCTAATTATTATTGGATCTGTAGTAAATCGAAGCTTTTTGAATACGAATATCAGCTTACGAATTCTATTATTTACAGCTTCCATATGGTGTTTGAAAGTAAGGGTTTTATCTATAATAATACCCAGGTATTTTATTTTATCAGTCTTTTGTATATTAGGACACTTACACTGGCTATCTGCAGGGACTTGGCAACAATGAGCATGCAACCCTGAGGGGAAATTCGATATTTGCTTGCGCATCGAAAACTTAATGTAATTTGTCTTCTCTGTATTTAGGGTTAGTGAGTTATTTTGAAGCCATTTATTTACAATATTGAATCCGTGTTGCGCAAATTTGTAGACTTCATTTTCTGAGTCAGCCGAAAAAAGTAGAGCTGTATCGTCAGCGTAAGTTATGATAGTGCCATGCTCTAGCTTTAGATTGCAGAGGTCATTTATGTAGATCAAAAACAGAGTGGGCCCTAAAATACTTCCTTGGGGAACACCAAAAAATGAGTTTTTTTGAAAATCGCTGAGAACATTGCCAATCTTTACGCACTGGGAACGATCTTCTAAATAACTTTTGAATATTTTAAGCTGGATACCTCTTACACCTATGATCTCAAGCTTGCGCAACAGAATTGGAATGGAAATTGTGTCAAAAGCTTTGGCGAGGTCCAGGAAAATTCCTACTGTGTGGTTACCTTTGTCAAGTTCTTGCGCTAGATAGTCAGTCAGATGATGAACCGCATCGGCAGTTGAAAGTTTAGGCCTAAATCCAAACTGCCGTTTTGACAGAATTGATTTATCTTCCAAATATTTCAACAACCTTTTGTTTATAATTTTTTCCAATATTTTTGACAAAGCAGGCAGTAAAGAAATAGGTCTATAATTTGTCACTTGATCTTTGCTGCCTGATTTGTAGATAGGGATAATTACAGCTTTTTTAAGACACTCTGGAAAATGACCCGAAGATAAACAAATGCGGAAAATATAAGTCAGTGGTGGTACCAAAATGTCCTTGAATTTTTTAATAATTTTATTCGATATGTTATCCCAGCCAACTGCACAGTCTTCTTTCAAGGTCATGATTATACTTTCTACCTCAGTCTCGTCAGTATCTAGCAGCGCGAAGGATGTTAAAACAGTGTTGCATGTTAAAGGAGTGCTCGTTAGGTTTTGGGATTGACCCACATTTTTTTCTGCCAGACACTTTCCAACATTAATAAAGAAATTATTTGCTATGTTAGCGGATTCCAGCGGTGTCAAGTGTGCTTGTAATAAACCTGAAGATGACTCATATTGTTTGGCGGTATACGTTGAGTCTTTAATATATTTCCAGATCTTTTTACTATTTGTTCCAGCCTTTTCCAATGCCACTTTGTCATAGTTGTTTTTAATTTTTTTAAGGTTAAAATATCATTAATTAAGCATTTATTTTTTAAATTTATGGGCAAAGTTGCCATGTTTTACGGTACCTTCTCTAAGTTACGCAAAATACTTTTGCATTAAAACTAACCACGTTGGTTTTGTAATTTTCACGTGATACTTAAACAAACAAACATAGCCGAAGACTCACAGACTGCAGACAAACAGACAAAAATTCTAAAAATAGTATAAATAGGTTCTGTTTGTTATCCTTTAAGACCCCTACAATTTTTTTTCTAAATATTTTCAATGTACAGAAACGCCACGTCTACACAATATACTATACTATACTACCACTAAAAATCCAAAGTTCTTTAGATACAGCGGTATAGGTTTGGTCATATCTGTTCAATAAATAGGTTCTAACGTAAGTATCAGTCAGTTACTGTAACTGTATATTAAATTTTTATGACATAGATTTAGTAATCGTTGCGTCATTTCTATTATAGGAGCTTTATTCGAAATTGTATCGAAAGACTTATTTGACAACCTTTGTTGAAAATTCATAACCAACAAACTTTTTCCATAGCTTTCTCGACTACATTTGTTTGAGTTACCCCAAGTGGGCTTGATAACTTGTCCTCAATATTGAAATAAGGAATTGAGAAAATTTCGTTTTGTGACTCCACTTTCGCAGTCAATCGTATTGAAATTGAAATGCTAAAGGCCACCACGAAATCTACGAAACCGGCAGTTGCGGAAATTGCGATACAAACTCAACTCTTACATTAGTCTTGTCTTGCGCACTTCTTCTTCTTTTGTTCGTTTTTCTTCAAGTGAAAAATAAGCAATAAATAATAAGGCAACTAACGCCATTTATTGCTGACAACTCATCAGGAGACGCCATCGCGCCACCCCCTGCCGCCGCGCGCCGCGGACCTGAGTTGACCTCCCCCGGCTCCCGTTTCAATTTACTTGTGAAATATTTATGCCCATTTAGACGCACGCCACTTTCAGACCTTTCGTTAAGCAGTTTCTCATAAATCATTTAACGAAATGACGAATTTAGAGTGTGAATAAATGAGTATACTTCCCCATCCAATAAAAAAGGTACAAAGTAGACCGACAAGGATGAGAAATTTGAGAACGATACAATATAAACTGATATAACAAAAGCAGATATTCCAGTTCATCGAATACACTGCTACTTTATACTTGCTAATAAATCTTTGCATTACAAGTTGCTAGTTAAACATTGCTTTGAAAGTCAATCAGTTTGTTGGAATGAAGAGGAATTTGTTTTTGAAAAGTACTCAAATTACAGGAGTTAAGAGAATAATGTATTTGAAATTAGCACCTTTAACTAATTTAAGCTTCCACTTAACCATAATTTAATACTAATTTAATTTAATACTAATATTAGGCTAAGTTATACTACTACTAACAATATATGGATGCAATTCTGAAATAAAATATTTGAATTTGAATAATCATTTTTGTCCTGTTTACGATGAACATCAAGAGATATTGTTACTATGTACTTGTAGGCATAATTAATTATTCAAACTAATAATGGCCAACGTACCAAATAAAGTCAAATAAAATAATGGCATCTATTGAGGACCTACACTTTTTAACCGACGAAAAAAAAGGAGGAGGTTCTCAATTCGACCCGTATATTTTTTATTTTTAACGGACAAATTAGTGTTTTGTTTTTTTTTCTAATATATTACTCCGCCAATATATATTTACATTTTACTGAAGATAAAAGAACAATTATGTATCGAAAAATATTTCGTAGAAGAAAGTTTATCTTCAGAGACATCACCAACAACAGTTTCCATAAATTATCTGTTTGTTCCAGATTCACGGGACAACTGATGGACGGGTTTTAATTGGATTTCATTGAAAACTAATTTAACACTCAGATAAATATATAATCAGTCTGTCTGTGTCTTTCTCTAATTTAATTAATTATTCGCCTCGGAGGATTAGATACGCTGCTTGCTTGCTTATCGAGCGTGGCATGCATTTCGACATTTCGACGACTTTGTTTTCTCCATTTGACATTAAATATCGTCGGAAAATTTGATTAATTCTGAAAATCAAGTGCATGCGTACATATCTTTTAAGTAAGTACTGAAATAATTTATACTCAGGAGTGCATAACTTAATTAAATAAAATAAAAAGCCTTATATTTCTTGCAATATTAAAATGTTAATATGGATATTCTACTTGCTACACTATTTTCTACTAATCTATTAAAAGGTTTTTTTTGTACTAATCTGCAAGAACCCCTCCGCAGGTGAAGGCCTCCTCCAAAGAATTCCATTTGGTTCTGTCCTGGGCCTTTTGCAACCAGTGTGGGCCAGCTGTTTCTCTTAACTCGTATTCCCACCTCGTATAAGATCTTCCTCTGTGGCGTTTCCCTTCCGGGCCTTTCCACGATGTGACCCTTATGGTCCATTTGTCGTCTACTACTCGTGCTACGTGTCCCGGACATTTCCATTTCAGTTTTTTAGCAAATATTAGGGCATCGGTGGCTTTTGATATGATTCTTATTTTGGTGTGTCGTAAGTTTTGATTTTTTCTAATTTTTGACATACTGAGCTCTAGTCCGCGTCGGCATGTGATAATTTTATTTTTTGTCTTAGAAGTGTATTTCCAGGTCTGACACGCATATGTGAGATACGGTAGAAGACAACAGTTCATAATTTTAGTTTTAATTCCAAGTGAGTTGTATTTGCGTCTCTATTTTCAGTTCGTTACTTTTCCTTTTTAAGCAAATTTGTTTTCCTAGATATACATATTTTTCTGTATAGTTTAGTTTTTCGCCGTCAACCGATAATGCCTGTTCCTTGCTGTTTGTCATTATCATTGTTTTTTCGAGGTTCACCTCTAGACCTATTTCCTTACTGGCCAAATTCAGTTATTCAATCGTGAGTGGGAGTTGTGTACTCGATTCCGATAGGAGTACTAAGTCATCCGCAAAACGGAGGTGACTCAGGTATTTGCCATCGATGTTCAGGCCCCAAGCTTTCCAGTTAAGTTTTCATATTGTTGACTCCAGAATGGCAATGAATAGCTTAGAATAGGTTGTGTCTCCTTGCCTTACTCCTCTTTCAATGGGAAAACTGGGGCCGGTTTTTTCCAATTTTTCTCTACCCGTGTTTTTTTCTTCGCCTATATTGTCCCACTGCTGGGCAAAGGCCTCCCCCATAGCCTTCCACTCTTCTCTCCGTTTGGTTTTCTCCGGCCAATCTCTCGCAAACGCCTCCAAGTCGTCACGCCAGCGTTTTCTAGGCCTCCTTCGGCGACGATACATACTTTTAAATACCTCTATATGTGGTGGCGCCGACAGTACGACAATACATTAAAACACTGGTAATACTAGTTCATAGGAATATTTTTAAACTATCAAAAAATCCTACCATCGAAATAAAAAAAAATCTTTTTCAAACAAACTAAATAACATAAAAGTGTTAGAAAAATAGAACACCATTTATTATGATTGGTTTATTAATCTTAGGTATAATTTGCACGTGTATTTGCTCATGTATAATTCACATCTAGAAATAAAATTCAAGGAACGAATTTGTCACAGGTTTTTGAAGCAGCGAGTTGGCAACATATGTTTAGTGTTTATACCGATGTGTACTAGCCTCTACAT
Organism: Standfussiana lucernea; assembly: GCA_964057025.1. Classification (NCBI taxonomy): domain Eukaryota; kingdom Metazoa; phylum Arthropoda; class Insecta; order Lepidoptera; family Noctuidae; genus Standfussiana; species Standfussiana lucernea. The sequence goes on along the minus strand of OZ059791.1, from coordinate 7,732,019 downwards.
CATGTGGAAAATTCCGAATATGAAAAATAATGTCCTGTGGGCTGTGACTAAACTACTGGATATATTTGATTGATTTTTTGTATATGTAGAGACTGGAAAGGTCATGAGGTATACGCAGTTAGTTTTATTTTAATTTGTTCTTAAGTTCACTTTTTTAAATCTTGTTTTATTGTCAAGTTACCATTTTGTTTTGTCCAGTGCGAGACTAATAAATACTTTTTCTTTCTTCTTTCTTTCTTCCAGTTTAATTTATTGTCATATTGTCGGCGCCACCCTCTATACTCACTTTTCACCCCCTGATCTTAAAGTGTATTCCAGACACTTGAATGTGATACTGTGTCGAAGGCTTTTTATAATCTATGTACGCGATATATATAGAGGTCTGTGTCTTTCTGTGTATTTCTTTCAAAAGTTGTAAAATGTGAATGTGGTCTGTCGAAAACCCCTTTCTAAATCCCGCCTGTTACATGGGTTGTGCAGTTTCTAATGTGGTACTTATTTTCAGGTCAATAAGAGAGGAGAATAACTTGTACAAGCATGGCAGTAAGCTTATCGGTCGATAATATAATTTGCAATGTCACATGGGTCTCCTTTTTTATAAATTAGTACTATGTTCGATTCTGACCATTGCGTCGGTGTCTTAGAAGTTTCTAATATACGGTTGAACAGTTGAGTTAGCGGTCTGGCTAGAAGTGTATGAGCTGTTTTTAGAGCTTCGTTTGTAATGTTGTCTGAACCTGGGCTTTTGTCGATTTTCAGTCTTTTTATTGCTTCGACAACCTCTATTACTTCAATGCAATCCTTTGCGACCATGTCAGTAGTAACCGAGTTGCTATGGTCGGTATGCTCATGATTTTGGACGCAATAAAGCGTTTTGTAGAACTTAGTTGCAATATTTATAATATCATTACGATAATTCAGACTTCTCCCTTCGCTCTTTAGTGAGTTTATCCATGTCTTATTGGTTCTTAATTTTTTGAATGCTCTTTTGGTACTACCAGTTTGTGACAGATGTTTCTCAATAGTGTCCGCTCTGTACCTTGAATAATCGTACTTTATATACGTTTGCTTATTACTTTATATAAAGTCGAAGTTTCGTTTTTCATGGATCTAGTTTTGTTGTAGTTGGTTTTTTGCAGTTCTTGTCTTCTCAAGAACTGCAAAAAACCAACTACAACAAAACTACGTTAAAAAAAAAAAAAAATATACGTTCTGATAAGATTTTATCATTTTTCTTTGTGTTCCTATTTAATATTCGATCATGCTGAAGGCTTTGGGTGATAGGTTTTACTATTTTATCGTGACAAATTTGTACTGAACTATCCTATATAACCTTCGAAATCTAGATCTGGTAATTGAGATCTATTGCATTTTTTGTATCGTATTTCTTCTTCCTCGGTCTTCAGCAAGGAGTTTTGGTAGGTTTTGTATGTTCGACTCTTCTTTTGTTTAGTAATTAACGTTAGTGTTGCCCTGATTGGTATGTGATCTGAGGAAAAGTTGAGGTTTAGTACGTTTAAGTTTTTTACCATACTGTTTGATAGAATGTAATCTACATATTTCATTTTTTATACTCTCCGCTTGGCGAACGCCACGTCCATCTTCTTTCTGGTTTCTTTTTAAAATAGGTGTTTAGTATTGCAATTTTATTTTCGAGAGCGAAGTTTATCAGTCCGTAACCTCTATTGTTCCTTACGCTGTATTCGTTCATTTTCATTATCAGAAATTCGTTTGCACTTGGTCGACCTATTTTAGCATTTAGGTCGCCCGTGATTACATATATTTTGTGTGTAGGTCCATGGCTTTGTATAGTTCGGCATAGAAATTGTTGACCTTATCTTCACTTGCTATTTCTGTGGGCGCATATACTTGTATGAAGGATATTTGGTCACCCTCTATGTTCATGTTTAATAATGCGACTCTATCAGAGATGTCGGTAAAGCTTTCGATATTTTCTTTATGAGCTTTGTTTATCAGAAAACCCAAGCCATACTTTCCTTTTGTGAATCCTACGTGACAGAGTATACAATTTTCGTATTCTTCTATTTTTGTTCCCAAACGTCTTGTTTTCGACAGTCGGATGATGTCATATTTTATGTTGCTTAATGCTTCTGTCAGTTCTAGCATGACGACCATAATTATGATAACAAGGTTCTCACGTACAGTTTATTTTCGATTTGTGATTACTGGGGATGAGTTTTGATGTTTTTCTATTATTATTTTTCTTTGGAGGGTTTTGGTTGTAATCTTCCACGGTGACCAGCCGGGTTGGAAGATGTTTACTAATGTTTGTTTTATGTTGTTTATTTATTTGATTCGTAGTATTCGTGCTAGAGGGAGGGCTTAATTGCTATATTATGCAGTCGTTGGTGCCATTTTTCTGCTCTGGAAATGTGTTGTAAAGATTCTTGTTTACTAAAAAGTTTAGCATGCTCGGCTTTATAACCCCTTCTGAAATATTGTTTGACCTTTGTACCGATACATGTGATTTCTGTGTTTGGTTCTTTTTATGGGCTTGTGTGTTGGTATTATTTTGTAACTGAGTCTGTGCGGTGTTTTCTGTTTTGTGAGTGCATAACTTATCTAGATGCAAAACAGTTGGAAGCTTTGCCAACCCTAGACAATACGGTTGCAATCCAACCAATTATAAACGGCCGTTCATCGGTAACTTCCAAATGGATGGTTTTAAGCGGATTATACCGAAGATGGCCAATTTGATGACTCAATTAACCACACAGTAATTACCCTTTGAAGTTCTAACAAACGGATAACGACCATCCCTTTCTTAGTGAATCAAATACTTGGCTACAGTTCCTAAAATTGTAGGGTTATAGGGTCATACGTACATGGTTATCTCCAGTAACCTTTGACCGCGCAAGGCACTTGATGACCTTTACCTTAATAAAAGGTAAGCTACGGACCCTTTTAGATACTAAGAAATGATGGAAGAAAACCCAAACATTTATTTGTTTCCTCGAGAAGGACTATCTCAGTTTTTATCTGCTTTAATAAATCAAAATTCATGTCCAAGTTTTTGAATATCGATTTTGTATGTAACTTGACGATACAAAAGTCTTACCTATTGAAATTATAATTGATAAAGTTTGCTCCTGTTCGTCTTGTGTGTTTGTTTTCAGATTGCGTGAACGATTTACGGGCAGGTATTGCCCTATTTGAATCGTTCTATTGAAAACAATTAATTGTGTTGATGAAACCTAGTCTATCGCATATATTGATCACAATAATATTGGATTCCACCTCGAAGTCAGCAAAACATAATTACAAAAGGAATGCCTACATCCTGGTTTAGAATTACAATTTTGTATACGTTTGAGAATCCAAATGCTTACTTACGGTATTCTAATAAGCCCGTTTCTATAGAATTGTAAATCCAATCTTAATATACATAATGGGTACACTTTCCTTAGCCGGGAATTTTCCTTTTTATCAGAATTTATAAACAATACTTTGTAAGTTGAAACAGGGTTCGCTAACAGCTGTTGTAACCTACTTACGTCTCACACACATGGTTCACAGCTTGGGCTATGTTTATTAAATGTAACAAGGCTTTGCTCTCACAATATCGGTGTCTACAACCCTTAATTGGCTTTTGCTTTGAACGGATTTTAATCTTATCAAACCCTTTCAGTTTCACGTATTGTACCTACCGTCACAAAATTTCCTTGTTCAATCAAAGAAAATGAAAGGAACTTTAATAATCTGAAGCCCTACACGTACTGAAGCTTGAACAATGGGATAAATTGATATGGAACATGTCTGAGATTATATTCTTCGGTAAAATTGCCAAAGATATATAGATTATGCAAATACTGAATGTAACAAGTTAATTGTTCGAAGTGAGGAGAGAATTCAACTGTTTCTTATACAAACAAATTCGACTATCATGCCAAGAGCAAAGAAGAGATTGAATACGTCTGTCAATACTTGCAGTTATTTACTAGAACATACAACAGAATATCTTTCATATCTACGTCTAGTATTTGCTAGTGTAGTGCTGGCATGTGATGCTTGTTCGATATTCGAGAACTTTGCCCTAAATAGTCTGCCATATTCCAGTACAATTTCAGATAGCGTAGTGGACGTATTCAGTCGGTTACTCAGCTGTTCTAGAATGCTACATGTGTCAACACAGTCGTTCTATTGTCTGCTTATAGGCTGAAACACACGCATCCAAAAATAAAGTACAGTTTACTGCTCAGCCCCACATCTGTGTCTCACAATACATTCAGTTTAAAATAACGTGGACATTTCCAACTACCTTGCGTTTGTTTTAACCATGATTTAACCAATCAGAACGCTGAATTGAATATTAAAATGTTCGTAGGCACTGTCTAATTTATTTCATAAACATGACATTTATATTGCTATCGAGTGTGTAGTGATCAAAGGATATTTGTCAAAACAGTTGGTCTTGATATTGCCGCTCAAGATAATAGTTCATTATTATAATCTACATTCAAAGCTTGAAGCTTGATCTTCCGTAAGTAATGTAGCAAAATAGAGTGGTTATCTAAATAATATCTACATTTCAAATACGAATAGACGCTTCGCCATTATCATTTCTAAACTATGATTTTACTTGAAATAATAGTTCAAAATGTCTAAAGTTTGATTTGGGTGTATGAGATAGACAAGACATGTCTTCGATGTAATATAATATAACGTATTTCCTATTGATAGAAACTTGGAGCCATGGCCGTCGATAACAAGTAGATTCTATATTTGTGTAATTGAATCTCCCTTACATTCTGCGGGTATGAATCTGAGGTAATTTATTACTGCCAATATATCTCGACCGGAGAAAGGTCATAATAACTTGAGCCCCAAGCTCGTTAAGGGGTAGTCACTGTCATTCGAGAATATAATAAGTTATAGAAAAGTATTCGTCGAAGTATGTTTTATAGGTAGACTTGGTAAAATAGATCATTATTTTTCAACCGTACCTCATACAGGATTCTTCAAGCTTTAGGTACCTACATTACTTTATAAGCAATTTCAAAAGAACGTTACACTGTAGAGCTTTTGATAATTAACGTAAGGAAATGTGTAATTGGGAAAAAGCATTGAACTTAACTCAAAAAGGTTTCAAGTTCCTTCATACATAACAGATATCTGAGTTCATCGGAAACAAGAGACAAGAGCTGCCGAAACATTCTACCATCTTCTACGACAAACCTTTTACAGTAGAAACAGTACGGCTATGGAATTAATTGTATGTGATCAGTAAGGCGCACCCAAACCTTGTCCACATTCAAAAAATGGTCAAAAACCTCCTCTCCCTAAACATCACTATACATGGCTCTCTGCTCTTGTTACATGATAATTATATAGTGTATATATTTATATAGATTTGTTTATGCTTTATGTATATTGATATGTATTTGGTACACCACAGACTACATGCAGTAGTCGTACGTTGTCTCTCCGTCTTCCTGTAAGCCATGTAAACGTTGTGTTGGAAAGGTCGCTTTTAGCGATAACACCCCCCATTGTACCACTCTATGTGACATGTTTTCTTTTTATCCGACTTCTAGAAAAGGAGGAGATTACCTATGTATTTCACCAGCATATTTTGATAAAATGAATGTTACTTGTATCGTGTACATAATAAAGAATATGCTATTATGTATATCTATCTATCTTCTATTTATATATAAAGTAAGAAACTGACTGGCTGGCTGATTCACTGACTGATCGACTGTATCTATATATATGAAACTGCAGCATTTATTAAATCACACCCAGAATTATTTGAGTACCGTACAAGGAGTCGTCATGCAGACCAGCTGTGCGTTCTACATTCCAAAACAACGCTATTATACAAAAGTTTGGTTTGTATGGGACCAAAAATTTATAACAATATACCCCTAAACATCCGAAATATCAATCAGGTTAGACTATTCAAGAAGAAACTACACTGTTTTCTCATAGATAAAGCATATTATACTTTAAGCGAATTTATGAATGATAAAGACAGACAAATGTAAATGTAATGTAATGTAAAACTCACCATCATTTTCATTTTATTTTAAATATGTATACCTAATAATCTAAATTCATTTTAATTTAATTTTAATCTTATGACTAATCTAATGCAATTGAAGGACTTAAACATAAGTGTAAGATTAACCAAATTTTGCATGCTTATATATAGGCTGAGTATGGTGAAACAACAAACAATGTAACATCTCCTGAAAAACCCATATTATGCAACTAGAATGATTTGAATTGATTTGATTTTGATCAATGCACAGCTGTAACGGCTTTGTCTAGAACCATAAAATTTTGCACAAACGTTCCTTAAATGACGTAAGTGTGCACTAAGAAGGGATTTTCGGAAATTCATCCCCTTAAGAGGTTAAAACAGGGGTTGATAGTTTGTATGAAACTTCTTCCACGCGAACGAAGTCGCGGGCAACAGCAAGTTCTTAATAAATATTATTATGAAGGATCTTCAGAAGCCGTATCATGTAACGAAGTGTTCAAAATGTAATCGTATCTGTTCTACGAAATATAATGTTGCTCACTTTAAAGAGTTTAATTACAAACGCTGTCGGAGACCCGCGGTTCTGATTAATTATAATTTCCTTCTCGTTAAGAGATGAGTTTATTAAATCCTCTTCAGGACTCCTTTAGGAGTTCTACATAGTTAAGTAGGTGAGTATTCTCAAAGAACACTAACTTCGGTTTTAATCCTGGCTTGGAATTCATCAAAAGAGGTATGTAAGGATCGTACCACGGGTGTAATGTAGCTTCTACCTACCCTCATGTTGAAAAAGCGTGAGTTTATGTATTTGTGTACCTATTGAATTAAACTAGGATTATCGCTCGCCAATTATGATGTAACCTACCGGGGGTGTGTGTGTGATCAAGTGTAAGATCCAATGTAGGCAATCATACAAGAACAAAAAAAGATGTGTGTGTGTGTTCTCCTATTAAAAATTAAAAAAAAATATGTGTAACAATAAAAGAAACTCGGGCACCGTGGAGACGCACACTACATTTAAAAAATACTTGCCAGATAGAACAATTCGAAGAGTCAGACCTTTAATCTACCGGGGGTGACTAAACTAGGATTATAGAAACAATGGAAACACCTTTGTTAATACCTTGTTTATTATGTCAGTAGCTTCCTTAATTTACTTTAAATATTAAATTACTATACTCATATTAATGTTTTATCATTTATTATTAATTTGAGGTTATTATTGTTGCATCTTTTTGTAAAGAAAGTAAATTAAATATTAAATTAAATTATGACGTTCTTCTTGGTGTCAGAGTTTTTTATGCCGACCATGGGTTTGACTTGGCTTTATATGCCGTCGAGAAATATCTCTCAGGCATTCCGGTTTCCCCAGGAAGTTTTCCTTCAAGTGATATTATACAATACGCACATGAATCCAAAAAATCAGAGGTGAGTTGTCTTGTGTGTGTGAACTGTGAATTAAATCTAGATATATGTTTCAAGCACAGCAAAAGCAAAATCATCGTTTAATGTTTGGGAACATTTGGGATCTTCCCACCGCTGGGACACATTGCCTCCTCATTGTAAGAAGGACTGGGCCATACTCTGTCAGACATGAAGTTATTGATACTATTATAAATGTGATTAATTTTAATACAAATGTTATTTAATTTGATTAACACAATGCAGCTATCAAGCTTACGCGGTAGCCTTGCATAGTTTCCAAATATCACATCATCCTGTAAACACATTATTTATAAGTACGTATATTTTTTATAAGTACGCCGGGACCGCTTCAGCAAGCTATCGTGTCGAAAAACGGCGAGGGGACGAAGCTATCGTGTAACAAATTGTGTTTTCATGTAACACATTGTGTCTTCACACAAGTGATCACTTGTTGCATTCCAACAAATGGAAACAAATATCTTTGAATGGCAGAACAAAGAGATTTGAATCATGGAGTTTGAAGAACACACGTGGGTCACTGGAGAATAAAGTTATTCTCAAAATGTAGGTAGCATGCCACACAAGTAATGCAATCTTGTTAATTTACAATATTTAGATGAATAAATCCTTAGAATTCAAACAACGGCTGAGATTGAAGTGACATGGTAGGTAAGTGGACGTTCCTACGTCGTCGTTACGTGTAGTGCATATTACCGATTCTTATGCTTATCAGCACTAACGAGGCATTTAAAACCACTTACAATGTTTATGGTCACTGGCGATGTGACGTCACGTCAAGAAGTTTTGTGTTCTCTGTATTTATTCGTTTAATTATTTTCACAAATTCTGAGTTTTCAAAAACTAATCAAATGAACCGTATTCCAAAATCAGACAATAAACCGTATAGTCCCTGGGTCTCTTCAACTAAAATTTGTTACGGAATTAGTAAGGAACTACCTTTTAGGGTACTGTTTGCATCCACATTTTAATAGAATATTTTAGATACCTACCTAAGGCTAATATTATTAAACGGAAAGGTTTTGCTCTCTAATAACTTTGCTGTAAATCACTTGCTCTACACACGTTTAATCCGTGTAAGGGATCAACACATTTGAGGAATATTAGGATCTTTGTTACTAAGCTTATCGTAAATTATTAATAGCAACGAGAAAACGATGAGGTTTCTAATACTCCTACGTTTTTGATTAATTAATCTGTTGATAATGAACCTTTATCATTTCATTTATTTGTAAGTTATTTTTATATACCGAACACAAAATGCTTTTCATATTTCGAGAGAGAGACCTTTTTTGGTATGATATTTTATAGGTCATGCATATTCGGTAGCATTTGTCTACGAATAACAAACTTATCACTTTTATATTTTTTAAATAGGTCAGCTACGATATGGCTACGATCGTGTATTCCAATACAAAAAAACAGCTATTCCATACAATTTGACCATATAGGTAATGCACTTTTGTAAGAACCAACAGATTAAAAAAAAAATACTGATGAACAATTTCTATGTGGGGGACTCCCCCCACTCCCCCCCATCGGGGGTTCGGAATGAATGACCTACTGAAAACGCGGTAACCGTTTGTGCATCGATTACTCTTACACCCTGTATAGGTACAAAGGTACTCTCGGACTCTGATCAAATCAGAACAAAGGCCATCTTATCTGTTATCTGTAATACGGAACAGGCGTTACGGGTTCAAGGTAGGATGGAAGGCAATTGATCTTGGGGTCGCTCTGGACAAGCCACAAGCATGATCGAAGTTCTCGCAACTTGCAACACAACCATTGTAGTCGAATGGAGATGACTAAACCGCGTTTATAGACCGTAAAAAACCAGACTACCCTCTTCCACAAAGAAGTTTTAAATTATTGTCAGTCAGTCTTTTGTCCCTTTCCTTTCAGTTTTAAAAGAAAAGTCAATCGGAGACAGGTTGCCGTATTAATAACATTAATATTCAACGAACAGTCCGGTTCAGAGCCTCAGAGGTTTAAAGTTAAATCTCAATTGAGCGATGGTTAGATTAAATTCTTGATACAGAGTTAGAAAGTTTTCCAAAGCTGCTCTGACAATACCACTGCCGTAAAGTTTGTCCGACGAAACATTTCAAGTAAACGGACTAACTACATAAAGACTAACTATACTTATAAAGAAATAGTTATAGGTTGATTCTGAACGAGAAATGTTAAGTTTTGGATTAATTTGCTGTTGATTTAAATCCTTAAGGTGAAAGTGTTAATAGTTGTTTAGTCTCGACTTTACTGGAGACGATCAAACAGATTCGATAGGCTCTGTAACGTCTGATTGGAACATCAAAGACAAGCTTTATTAATTCTTTATCTTGTTTATGGAAGTGGCACAGAATTGACAGCCGCTATAATTAAAAGTAAGTTATGACTTCTAAAAAAGAAGGTTATGTAAGGAGGTTATGTATTCCACCAGCATCTTTTTTTTTCATGTATGTTCACCGGTTTCTCCGTGATTACTGGTCCGTTTTAAGTGATCCTTTTCATTTGGTAGAGGAAGCCCGCACGGTGGTCCCATATAAATTTTATTAACTTTGCTTCGGGACTTAATGAGTAATATTTTATAATATATGGACTTAATGAGTAATATTTTATAATATGTATGTATATGGACTTTATCTTTATTATGCATTTTTTCTTCTTCGTGTCAGATAACACAACTAAAAAACTTTTTTGCAAAAAATCGACTTCCAAAAAAAACACTAAAAAACTTTTTTGCAAAAAAAAACCGACTTCCAAAAAAAACACTAAAAAAGTGGAAAATTACTTTACTTTCGGAAGTCGGTGACTATTGTTTGTGTTTCATTGACTTTTTTGCCACCGACTTCCGAAAGTAAAGTTATTTTCCACTTTTTTAGTGTTTTTTTTGGAAGTCGGTTTTTTTTTTGCAAAAAAGTTTTTATTTTACCCTTTTTAGTTAGTTATCGTATCACACACAAATCCTTGTCAAGTATCAATTTCGCAATTTCTTTTACTTGGATGACATTTTTTCCAGTTATTTTGATTTCAAAACCAAACTGCTGAACCGATTTTGATGAAATTTCTATGGGACCAATCGGGAAGTAAATCCATTCAGATAAAAGATGAATTTTTCAAATCGGTTCAGAAATGACGGAGATATGAGGTAACAAACACAAAAAAAAAAAAAAAAAAAACATACAACCGAATTGAGAACCTCCTCCTTTTTTTGAAGTCGGTTAAAAAGGGTAAGTACCACAACAACTACAAAAAAAAAAAAATAGGAAAACAACTTTCCTTGCGGAAGTCGGTGATAAAAAAGCCAATGAAACAAACAAACGTCACCGACTTCCGAAAGTAAAGTTATTTTCAACTTTTTGTGTTTTTTTTAGAAGTCGGTTTAACCGGCAAAACCGTTTTTTTTTGCAAAACGTATACCTAAAGGTTTTTTTTTAAATCAAGGAAGAATGCATAACAGCAGTAACATTCAGGAAAATAGAACTTGGAGAGTCACAAGAGTTCCATTAATAAAATAAAGTAAAGATTTTTGACAGTTCATCCTCTAAGGAGGGTAAGTATGGGGATGATAGTTTGTATGGAATTTCGACAATCTTTACGACAGGAAATCCATCAAGAGCACAGCTTATAAAACAATAACGGTTATCCGGGATGTTTTACGCTTCAAGAATTCAACAGATTCCAGTAAACCGGCCAGATTGTTTGAGTTTCATTGAAAGGACACAGAGGACCCTTATACACTACAGACCTACTATATCCAGTGAATTAACCAAGTCTTAACTTTCGACAGAAGGAGGTTAACATCATTCTCCCAATTATTACTTGTTTAATAGGTATCTATGTAGATATAGAATTTTGATGATCGTCCCGGACAGAAGTTTTGAAAATTGTGGTTTGATTACTGTGATCATGTTTTAAAATGTGAAACTATGTCTACTTATATACGCTAAAAGTGAAATGTATCGTGTAACCGAATACAAGAGCATTAATCCCTTATCGTGCTCAGTAGCGTGTAGGACGCTCGAGCGACTGCACCGCTTGATAACGGCTAGGCGCACACTGACTCACCTCGTTACAAAACATCTATGCACTAGCAGTGAAGTTGCTACTACCTACATGCACTTAAAATAGAACATCGTACAACTGATACCAGCTCTATTAATGCCAGAACTATTAAATTAAGTACTAGCACATGAATCTTGTAAAGTTATCGGCTCAGATCGTCTACATTCACCAACTGATAAAGTACTTCCATAAAAATCTCGCTAAAATACGAGATAAGTGTGGAGTACTGAGTGTGTATGCGACCTGTTTGCGTAACGGATTAAAGTGGTTACGTTGTTATACACAGCCAGGCATTCTATAGGTGTCCCATCCCGGAGCCTTCCATATATATCTCTGTATTTAGACGGTAATTAAGCTAAATTTACCGAGTGGCCTACATCAGCCGTCCGACGGTGACGACCGGCGACAAAGTGAAAAATTTAACGCTTCAGCACGTCAACGTTGACATCAGAAAGATAACGTGACTTACTAAACTGACACTTTGTGTATTCTCTGCACGAGCTTTGATATTTTAATGGATAAATCGTTTTGTTTCCCACACGTTCCCCGTACATACCACTCCAATGAATCCGAAAGAGGGTGGCTCTCGCGGGAATTTCTTACAGTTTACCGTAGGAGTGCAAGCTTTATACAAATATGTTTTGTCCTGTTTGTTTTTATTTCTCACACTATGTATTTTGGTTTCAATTTATACCAGCCGATGTTGATTTTACATTGGCTAGCTCGCCAACTAGCCACTGTGAATATTTACATGTTGTAATTATCAACTTTGCCGAATATTCCCTATTTTTAAAGAATCTGGAACGAGTTTCATCTGTTTTAAAGCAAACGCGAAATGGTTTACCTACATACATACACGCAAGAACACATTTATTACGTTCGGAAATCATTCAGACTCGTTCCTAAACAGACAGTGTAGCGCGAGCGCCTGAACTTCACGTAAGGTATAACGTACATACGTACTATGTTTAGGATTATTTCTTTAGATGTATATCGCAGTATGTCTCTTTAAAGGTACGCTGAAACACAGGTGAATAAACTAATAAAATTAAGGACGATGATAGATATACTATTAACAACAAAATGTGGTCTCATTGTTGGCGCGATGCCAAATGGTCTGTATAATGCAATGGTCCGGATCCAGACCAGAACGAAAGGCACACTTGTTCAGATCTGGAGTAAACTGACCTTATATAACGAAACACAGGGAACAGTTTTAACCATCAACACTAAACCTTACCTAAATAATAAAATTGATAAAACGTTCGGTTTCTCTTATATATCTCTTATATAGAAACAAAAAATAAACACAGTCATTGATGTTCTTAAGGTAAAAAGATCGACCTATATATAAATTCCTCCTACTCGGGAGGCTGAGATCAAAACAAGAAAGATATAACTCTGATCAGCTTGTTATAACTGAAATAGATCAAGACTTATTTACGAAGCTGTATCCGTTAGAGATCACTTAAACTCCTAATGTCAAAGCCGAGGTCAGCCCAACTAGGACGAGTGGATTAGGTAAGGAAAATTGCCAAACTTTGCTCCTAGAAAATCGTAGAAAAAATCTGCCTGAAACAGCCACGCATATTTTATCATTTTATAGACGTGTTTACTGTAGCTATACCAGTTTTATTATGGTCATAAATATAGACAATGCGTTCGGAAGAATAGATAGCTTTATCTATTTGTTTGATATTGATTAGACCGCAAGAATTGTAACGGTTCCTGTTAATTGTCGTCCAATGTTCAAGCTTAGATTCTATCTTCGATTATTTTCGAATTATCACGTCGAGTTGAGAGGCATTTCGATACTCTGATTAAAAAATAGCACATTCATTATCGATGGGATCATTTCCGATTGGCTGATACGCATGTGAAGCATACTCTTCAGTGAAACACAGATACCTCGCTTTTACATGATTCAATCGTTATTCAACAGCTCAATGTTACCAGGTCAGTAAAATCTATTTCAGATATCATGAAACTCTGATAAGCACGTGGTTTTATCTTTCTACTTTGGTCTGGAATTTTAATCCTGAACTAAAAATTGCTTTAAAGGACCAACCTTAATATCAAACGGTATTATCAAATTGATATAAATTGTTATTTAACTATTATTTATAATTGAATCCAGCTGCATGGCTTCTAATGCTAATCTAATAATGAGTTCTACGAACATTAGAAAGCCTGCTAAAATTTTTCCATTAGTATGTATGAAAGGTTCAAATTGCAAGAAACATTCCACTTCTAACAAGCTTAAGAAAATAACATCTCCTTAGACTACTGTTAAAGGCTTTCAAGGACATGCAGTGCATCTTACTTCTTGGAGGTAGTGTATAATAAATTTACCTATACAAGGTGTAGTTTTGCATCCTCGTCAAAATTCAGGTTGTCATAGAAGACGCAAATAATCAATATAAATTACGGTGCCTGTAATAAACTTTGCTTTTTTTGTTTTTTTTTTTATTTGATACTATTTCAGAATGAAGCCCTTCTCAAAAGCGGAGAATCACCCGTTCATCAAATAAACATCTGCGTGTGTGTGTGTGTGTGAAAGTGCAGTTATAGGGCTAGTATTAGACGGGCTGCGTTTTAATACGGGTGGTGTACACTTACCAATTTCAGATATTAAGAAAAAATATATAAAAAATTACCTACCCATTTTATTATTGATTCGGGTCGAGACTCATTAGCATAGTTACCTCCTTGAATTTGACGACGATGCAAAACTACACCTTGTATATTAAGGAGAGTTTTCTAATAACTAGTATCGATGGCATAGGGAGCTGGCAAGATGCCAGGATCGGGAAAACAATGCAAGCCTTGACTCATTCGTTGTTAATTGGCTTACTTTTTGGGAGGCAATAAAAATTGGTTTAAATTTGTACAATAGTGTTTATAAACTATTCTGGAACAGCTGCTGCAGTAATCGTGTTCGGAAAATATTTCAATCGTTTCATGTAAAGTAATCTGTTCTCGTGCGTCCGTTGCAGAATAGTGCTAACTGTGCTTGTGGGTAAAAATAGAGTGTAAATTGCCCTCGCCTAACACTTTACGGCTCCTACACATTACCAAGTCTAGCAACGTAAACATGAGACGGGAAAGGTGAGTGTAATGGCGGCATAACACCTGGCCACTGAAGCATGTACTAGAAGTGGCTGCTTCTAGACAAGACCATAATAACTAAAATGTTATCCTTTTACTATGACGTACAAAAAAAATTACAAATTGCCTTACAAAAATTGAACGAAGAATCCTCGTAAGTAAAGCCAGGAAAATTCAATATATTTTATTAAATTGACTCACTACGGCAATTTGCTGCGTTATAGCCATTCCATACGTCATTTATGTTTTATATATTATGTTTTATGCTGATTGTATTGAATGAATAAATAAATTGAATTGAATTGAATTCATAGAGTTCATAGAATGACAGATGATTCGTGAAACACGGACAAATTAAGTTTATGCTCAATGAATTTCCGTGAATTCACATTATTTCTCCATATATGTAGGTATATTTACCAACCGGGTCATATAAAGCACAATGTGTCGTAGCAATCACCAATAAATAATAGACTCTTCTTTTTCTTCTTTTTAGAAGAAGAAGAAGAATAATAGACTGTAGGTTAGCGCTAATTGCATTTCTTATTAATAGTTAGTAAAATGTGAGCTCCTATTACTAAAATGCAACACAAAAGACATATAATTTGTGACAAATTGTATTATTTACAATTGATTGCGTAGAATAAAAGTAACAGGGCTATATTGTTTAAATAAATTGATTTCAACGTAAAAATTGCTGTGTCAAACAGAACATTTATTTGAATGATCCAAAGCTATTTATTCCTTTCTTTTACGTACCTAAGTTGAACACATGACTTGTCATCTGTGTCGTTTGGTTTTATAGAATTCTGCCGATTTTGGACAAGTTTTAATTGCTGACCTCTTTCGTCGTAACATTTTATCGGAATGGTATCTCAGCAATAAGCACTTCACACACGTTCTGGTGACATCATACCTATTTAGATCACCAGACCGCATACTTAACGATGCGACGTGTCATTTTAATATTTTCAACTTAATTTATGCCATCAGCCTTTGGTTCTTTCTGACTCACAGTCTAGCCAGTGGCCATGAAAATATATGCACTGAAACCATAATATTCCGCCTAAATGATACAATGATGACAGTACAAACAACTTGCAGAATAATGTCCTAAAACCAAGGTCAACTTTTGTTTAGTTCGCTTATCAAAGTGAAAATGTGATATTTTAATCATAATAGCCTTAAAATAAAGTGTACATAGCAAACATGCCTCAACGAGATTTCGCTCTGAACGGCCTAAATATCAATAACAAATGACTTCACATACACAACCCAAACAAAAGCGTGGTGTCAAGTGCTCTGATGATACAAAGGGGGAGTACAAAGCAAGATTAACTAGTGTGGGTCCGGCTTTACATTACCAAGTTGCCAGGTTCGTTAAAACCCCGGGCGTTGCATCTGAGTTTGAAAGGTTATTTAATTTGCAAATTTCACGCTGTTTTGGGATAGTAACCAGGATTTAACGTAGAAAGTCCATTTTGTACTTTGCGCAACATAAATATTTGTAATAGCTGGAATATCCTAAGCACTTCAAACGTTGGACAGTCCATTAATTGGATTTAGCTACCATATCTTAAGACAAAAATAAAAAAAAAGTTTTATTCTATTTTGCTACGACTCTACGGGGTGGAAGGGACACCACAACCAGAAACGAACCACATACTCAGCACATCATTCTGAACCCCCATAAAGAAATTTTTCGTCGGTTATTAAAAAAAAAAATCTGCTGTAGTAGCAAAAGTGCAATACCTACACGGTCAAAATGTATGGAACAGCTGAGTTTTTTTTAATAAACGATGAAAAATATATTTTTCATCCCACCATCTCGGAAAGAGTATTTTTAATCTTCAATATCTGAGTGGAAAAGCCGTTTTTATTCTCTAGAGGATAAAGTAAATTGAATTTAGAACATCGTGTGCACTAAGTTTGTGAATTAAAAAAAACATTAAACCTATTTACTGCTACCTCTATGGTGCCGAATATATCATACAATTTTTTTTTCATCCCACCATCTCGGAAAGAGTATTTTTAATCTTCAATATCTGAGTGGAAAAGCCGTTTTTATTCTCTAGAGGATAAAGTAAATTGAATTTAGAACATCGTGTGCACTAAGTTTGTGAATTAAAAAAAACATTAAACCTATTTACTGCTACCTCTATGGTGCCGAATATATCATACAACTTTTTTTTAATTTGTTAAAAACTCAGACTCGGAACCTTCTTGGTGTTCTTTTTTCAATTTGCTTTGTACGCGGTTCTTTACGCGGCATTTTTTCACGTCATTGTTAAACCTTATATTAAAAACAAGAAACTTGAAAACAAATGAAAAAACTAAAATGAGTGATTCTAGCGACGAGTTAGTTTGCTTGACGCCAACAGAATTGACTGAAACTGTTAATAATGCGCAAATGAGCTTTCTCCCTCAACAATCACGCGAGAAGTATTTAAAACAGTACGATATGTTCAACACGTGGCGACTAGCAAAAGGAGCCAAAACTTTCTCAGAAAACGTTTTGCTGGCATATTTTATAGAATTATCCGAGAACAAGAAAGCAAGCACTCTATGGAGTACGTATTCGATGCTAAAAGCAACAATAAAGATGAAAAAAGACAAACATATCGATACCTATCCTAAATTAGTGGCATTTTTAAAAAGAGCCTCATCTGGTCATCAACCAAAAAAATCGAAGGTTTTCACAGTATCTGATATTGAAAAGTTTCTTAACGAAGCACCCGATTCCGTATATTTGGCGGCAAAAGTAAGTCAGTTGCACATTCAGTATCTACTTAAGTATATTAATCTCAATTAAATAGTATACTTAGTAGATGTTGATAGGCATAATTATGCGTTCATATCAATTTTATTCATTTATCTACTACAATACTCTTTACGTTACAGGTTGTTCTTATTATTGGAATAAACGGAGCATGTCGAACTAATGAACTAACACAACTTAATGTCAAAAACATTGAGAAACATTCAGATGACTTACTATTAATTAATTTACCAAATACAAAGACAAAAAGAGACCGCAACTTCGTCATTCGCAAGGAATACGTAACGATTGTTGAGAAATATCAAGCCTTACGCCCGCCTAACACTCCAATCAATCGATTTTTTCTACAGTATCGCAATGGAAAGTGTGTTAGACAGCCTATGGGTACTAATAAAATTGGCAGTATCCCACGAGAAATAGCAACATTTCTTGAACTTCCAGAACCCCTGTTGTACACGGGTCATTGTTTCCGACGAACTTCAGCCACACTTTTGGCTGATTCCGGAGCTGATCTCCTGTCCCTTAAGCGCCACGGAGGCTGGAAGTCCAATGCAGTTGTAGAGGGATACATAGAGGATTCCATCCAAAATAAGTCTAAAATATGTGAAGGCATCGTAGGAGCCATTACACTGAAAGAGCCTCAATCGGATCCTTGGACTGGCCCTTCTACATCAAAAATAAGCCGTTATGAAACACCTAACCATCTCCCTCTCTCTCCAACATTCACGCCAAGGGAATCCGATGAATCGGTACAACTATTAAGTATGACAGATAGTTTACCGAAAAACAGTACACAAGTGACTAACACCAATATTACAGTACCAAACAAAAATATTACACTCAATTTAAATAACTGTAGCAACGTTACTTTAAAATTTTCTTAATTATACCTTAGTATTATTTTGTTATAATTTAAAGATTATTCTGTAATACTTACCTGTCATAATGTAGTAATTAATACCTAAACTGAAATAAAAGTGTACCTATCTTGTGATTGTAAACGTTTTTTTTTTTGCATTTAGTCATTTCCTCGCTGAGGTGGAATGAAAAGTTACGTGTTGCACTCGAGTGCAAAGATTTTTCACCTCGTGCTCTTTTGATTCCCTCGCTAACGCTCAGGATTCTAATTTTGAATCACTCGCTGCGCTCGTGATTCAATTTTAGAATCCTTCGCTTGCTCGGTCATCAAAATTGAACACGCGGTTAAAAAGCAACTTTGCACTCTTGTATAACAAATAACTATTAGGGGGGGTTCAGAATGACGTACTGAGTATGTGGATTCTATTTTCGCGTCGATGCTCCTTCCACCCCGTATAACCGACTTTTATTTGAGAAAAATAACAATACAAATGCTGCAAAATGTTAAATCCAATCACGAAATGACAAGAAAATCCGACGGCCAGCGAGCAGCTCGACATGACACATAAAGACGATGCATAAATGAAAGCCTTCATGTTCATGAAATAATAAAATCAAAAAAGTACCGGTACTACAATAAGCATTATTTTTCTAATGGTGACAGTAAATATACTTACTGTTACCAACAAAAGAAAGGTTTCCAATACAATTACAATGAATTTTGTCAAAAAATACATCCTGTTTAAGATCACATATTTGTAAACAATTAGTCATTGTTAAATATGGTATAATAACGTCATTGTTTTGAGAGTAAACATAAAAAAGAAATATGTTGGAATTTTATCCCTTGAAAATTCCAACATAAATCTACAAAAAATGAGGTATTTTTCCCTTCTTACCTAGCAGGGTAGGCTGCTAAAAGAATAGAGTGAGTTTTAAAAAGTAAGTAAGTAATAGCATACTAGCACGATGCCCGTTTTATCTTACAGTTGCTTTGAACAGCGTCTCATTTCTTTTATTATAGCAACGAATGCTTAACTTAGCAAAACTACCTACAAATGTAGTTGGTATTTTCAGAATAACAAGGCAATTTAAATAAAAGCTTGTAAAGAAATTATTATTCATTTTATGCGGCAAGCTATTGGAATTCTTTCAGAATTCTACATATTGCTATTCCATATCATAATTTCTAAATTATGATGTGGAATATCTATATTATCCATATCTATACTAATATTATAAATGCGAAAATCTATCTGTTACCTTTTGACTCTAAACCACTTAACCGATTGTTATGAAATTTTACAGATATAACCTTCATATGGGTTACTTTTACTAATTGCAAAAGCAGTCGCAGGCAACAGCTTGTAATTTTCAATTAAACTTCTGTACGATATCTTATTTATGTAGACGTCATTTCTATGTACGTATTCGCAATTTCCCTATCTCTGCGTGTATAAATTTTCCGCCGATCGTGCCGTAAAATGACACGGGCGTACCCACGTATGAAAATTCCTAGATCCCTTTCATCCTTCTGATATTTATGTTATGCCTCTGAAATCTCTTTACTAATTACAATTTAATGGGAAATACTACCTCTCTACATCCCTACTTAGGTTACTTGAGTGTGTTGAGTCAGTGAAAATAATTGCGAAGAAAATTTACTACCAACTTGAATCGTCAGTAAAAGCACTCATTAGTTCCTTTGTAAATTTACATCACAACTCATTCTTTGACAGATGTATGAAAAAGATAAAAGAAGTCTAATTAGCTAGTGTTCCAATTTGACAAACAATTTATTTTCCTGAATTTATAACGATATTTTTTTAATAAATTGATTAAAATTAGAGTAATACATTGCATTTACTGCAATATTTAGTTATATGCTTTACCGAGGCGCTATTGAATGGCAAACAGACAGATTGAACTCCGCCCGTTTGTGTCATTTACTCATCATCATCTGCCTAGCCTTTTCCTAACTAGGTTGGGGTCGGTTTCCAGGCTAACCGGATGCAGCTAAATACCAGTATTATACTTGGAGCGACTGCCTATCTAACCTCCACAACCCAGTTAGTACTGGGTAATACGATACCCCTTGGTAAGACTGATTGTCAGGCTTTCGGGTCACTGACTACCTGTAACGACTGTCAAAGATCTTAAATTGACAACTGGGACCAAAGGCTTAACGTTTTGTGTCATTTACTGCGGTTATAATATTTGAGTCAGAAACGAATAGACTGATAAGTGATAAGACACGGTTTTATTAAAGTAATACCAAATATTTCAATATTTATTCTAAAATGTTTGAGTATTGCTGACTGAAGTGGTTTTCTTTAAAAATTTTATGCCCAGTGTGTAACTTTGGTAACTTATCAAAATATGAATTAAAATTCATTTAAAATTTGCTATATAGAAATAAATCGAAATAATTGAAAATAAAATGAAATTTTCTAAAAAAAAACTTGAAATCGTCGAAAACAAATAAACAGCAAATTGGCGTAACACAGGTCACGGAAATTTGGAAGATTTTTCATCTCTAAAATGGACACTATCGACCGGCAATAACATCGAATTTTAATTAAAATAAATAAATAAATAAATATCGCTGGACATTACACACAGCGCCAATTAATGTTGCTACATCGGTATCATTCATTCAATTCCTTCCAAGCAATCCACGAAAAAATATTCTTAACAAATAAAACCTATCTTCCGACAGTAGCTCGATGTCAACTCCTATTAACAACTTCACAAATATTATCGAACTTGTTCGGAAACGCAACAATTTGTAAGAAAACGCTCACCGGAAATAGAAGATGAATTTCGTATACTTATCTTAGAAGTAACTGTTTGAAAGTTTTCCTTTCCGTAAGTTATTATAAGTGCACTTGTGTTGTGCTAGTTTTGCTTCTGAAGCTGTGTTTTTCAACAAAGCTGGCTTTGTAGCAGCTGCATCTGCCAGAAACGATATAGACGCAAAGTAAATTCACTCATATTATTGTAAAAGTGTTAAACCAATAAACAATGTACATACATTTCATCCGCGGCGGTTTAACATCGCATTAATATGTAAGTGTGCACATTAATATTTAAATTAAATATTTGCGTATAAAAACGTCAGCATTTTCAGCCGTGTTTACGTCAATGTCGGACACTACAAAACTGTGCCTACATAACATTTTAATGATCTTGTCTTAATTTATGTGATAATTTCCAGCTCGCGGCGAATCGTGGCGAACCGTGAATTTTTCGCGCAGCTGACAGAACGGTGACACAAATTCTACTCGGAACACTTGTGTCATGTGACGGATCTTTGCTTAATTACTTCCGAGGGCTGTGTACTCCCATTTTTAATTACTTTTCGTAGGCATTCAACCACTGTCTTTGCATATTTTTCATAACAAAAATCTCTAAGATTTTTAGGTGCAAAATCAACACAATATCCACTTACTGTACGAAACGGTTGTGTTATTTTTACTGTCTAACGCTGTCTTTCTTTGAGGATTTACTTTTTCCTGCTTGTCAGGCAGCCAGAAAGATACGAGGTCAAGTCGTAACCTTCCTCAATTTATTGATTGACTTAATTATTTCTTTAGACAGTAATCTAGGTTTTATAAGCTTTTGGGAAAGCGAAACATATTATGTTTGAAACTAAGTAGACATATGGCTAAAGGCAACGAAAATTATAATTGTCAGAAAACTAATTAATTTTCCAAATAGAATTATTAGTGGCAACCTAACTGGTAACAAAGGGGCTAATTAACTATTACCCGAAATAGGTAGTTACCTAAAATTAAAACGTATTCAGGTGGTAAATAACTACCTGACTACTATCGCCACCCTAATACATATCCGTTAATGTACGTGAAATCGATTATCTACAGATTACACGGAACGATTCAGGTTTATCAACGTTATTAGGCATATCGTGATTCGTATTTGAAACGAATGCTTCCGCACTTTCCCTGCTAGTATCAATATGAAATTACTACGCTAAAATCAACACAGCGGGTATCAAAAATATTTGATTTAGGTAGATACCTCAGCTTTCGGGTTCCTAATGCTTTTCAATATTAACGGGAAATACGGTAGCTTTCCTTAAAATATTGGAGTCGAAAATAAAAGTGGTCCAGAAAAAGGACCTTTCATTTATTTCTCATTATCATGCTATAATCTTTTAGCCAAACCCATCTGAGTCGGATAAATCTGTTTAGGCTTTCATTTTCTGAAAATGTGTGGATAGCCAACAAATTACTGTATAAATAGGTTTGAATCCATTTCATACCCTTGGGGGTTGAGTTTAGTACGATTCTAAAAGCTTTCTGCTTTATATTTTTCTTGAGTAAGTATGAGAGAGTATAATGCATGTTTATATGTTTTCGATGAGTTGAAACGAATGAATGGTTGGAACAATATCAGTCGGTTCGGTCTCCCTTTTATATATATTTTTAAAAGGTTAAGTGAATAGAAATAAAAAAAATTAGACCTACTTTTCCAACCATGCATATTTCATTCTAGCTTAAAATACGCATCTACCGAGTTGCCGACGTAACTGTAGGACGCATGTTTTCACAAAAAGGGTATACTTTTCGGATGTTTTATAAATACACATAGCAATTATATCTTTTTCAACCTGAATCTAAAGTTACGAAAGTAATACTAACTCATTTTACCAGATTCTCGTATTCTAATCGTAAATAAATATATTTCCGCAGAATGTGTAAGTATTGTCTAAAAATAAATAAATACCCACTGGCCAGGCCATGACGGGTTATGATTGCGATATTCCAGTGAAAGTATTTTTGTGTCGGTAACCGCTGCTTTGTTCTAACAAACAAACACAGGATTAATTTATAGATTTACGCTTTTGATTAAAGAGAAACAGAAGACAAAAGTTTTGGCATCATTCCATAATATACCTGTGCGTTCACCTTATTATTGCAATAGAACGTTGAACAGAACATTAGAAACGGTATCGTATTATCGACAAAACATGAGCAGCAATTCAATCGTTCATAAGCTGTTCAAATTAGATTTCTCGATCAGTCGTAATGTTCAATAGTTCAATATCCTTTCAATAAACGATGTTTCCTGAACTGCGCCCTTACTGCCGACGCACAACACGATCTAAATTAGAAATTTCATAACTGCAAAGTTTGCACACGTGCTTTGTGTAGCGTTACTCACGATATGATCGTATTTTTATCGCGATTGTGTTGAAGTAGGCGTGTGTTGTGTTGTGTCAGATGTGCAGCACAGTGATTGCACATAGGGTGTATGTAGAAGATGGGATGCACTGACCGACGTGAGCCGCGCCGCTGTGGCGGGATCGATCTAGCGCGGCCGGGCCGAGCCGGCCATCGGGACCCGCACACGATACTCCTCGAACGCACTACACTGCACTTTTAATCTTCCAAATGTCAATCACTGAACTTTCACACATTTACAACTAGCGTCCTTGTTTCTTGACTGGTCCTGTTAGGTAGGAAAGAAAACGAAAACAATTAATAGACTATACACGAAATAAATCGCGTAACCAAAAATGTGTATCAAATAAACTCTTGATTCGTCAAACTGGGTTTGTTGAACGATTGTAACCGAATGTGGTATTGAAAGCCGAATTACAAATGTGTACCTACATGTATCGATCTAGATATCAGGCAGAGATAATGGTTTTTATCTACGATAAGTTCAGGGCCTAATGACCGAGGATAGAGCAGATTGCTGCTGCTACAGATTGTAACTTAGTGATAATCCCAAGAGGTCCTAAAGTATCTAAGTCCTTAAGTCTTTTAAACTAAATATTTAAGCTAACTGTAATGAAATAAAGATAGAGCAAATTAAAACACAAATAAAAGACTACTGATTTCCAATGAGTGTAAATCGATTGAACACGTATGGCACAAAGTTATCGCTGAAAAATGATTTTTTTAGTAGCCCGTAAAAAATAGCGCATGAAACAGTAACGTTTGCTCTGTTATATTATGCAACAGATAGTAGTGGACTACTTAGATGTGATGGATTGCAGGTTCGTCTATAATAGAGTACCTTATCTACAAGCATCAGCTTGCATTTGTACACTTGCGATCTTACATGTGTAAGAAAATGTAGCTCTTCAGCAAAAAGCGTCGGAAAATAAAGAAAATATGTATGAGAATATTCAATGAAATTTATTTTTACACGATACTAGGCTCTTGTTTCTTCCTGATAAAAGATTCGTGATAAAATATTATCACCAATAGTTCTCGATTCGTAAAACAATAAAAATCAACTTGCTACTTACTCGTATTCAAAGTGACATAAAACGAGACATAACGCTCAAATCAAAAGATAATGTCCTTGGGTTCCGTCGGTAGGGTTCTATTGTGTAAATGTAAATAGTGAGTGGCAAGAGCCCCGAAATCGGTGCCCGGAACCCTGAGGGACATAATGATTTCCTAGCGAATTGAACCGAGAGCAAAATGTTCAAACAGCAACATCCCTAATGTTCCACTTTTGTGCAAAACTTTTTAAAGACAGACAAGGCAATAGCTACAAGCGTCGTTACTTGAGAGTTTTTATGCTTATTTCAACTTTGAGAAAAATTAAACTTTACGTGCTAAAGTCGAATTTGAGATACGGAGAACAATTCGAATAAAAGTTAAAGCAATTTACAACTTCAAGCAAGTAACAAAGAAAAAGTGTGTAGAACCTTAGGTTCTTTTATATTAAACAACAACTACAATAAGCAGAAGAAAACCTATAGACAAACCTGAAATCCATCTGGGAAACTAGGTTAATTTCCACAAAGTTTTTTAAAACGTTTACGCAGGAACCAGTGTTTCAGTCAATGGCAAATACTTGTTAGGAGTCTTCAATTAAAATAATGAGGATTCTAAGTAATTAAATGTCAAGAAGAGAGTAAATGCTTGTGTTTAAATAAATTCTCTATTTCGTATCCATTACAAAGGTACGTATCATTTAACTTTAATCAAGTGTTGGTTTGGTAGAGGCCTTCTAGGAATACTTCACACACAACACACTACACTTTCAAGAAATAACCTAAAAATTGTACATAAAAAACCGCTTTTTCATCGCTCACCAGACAATATAGTATGTAGGTGTTTCATAGACACCTTTATAAATATCAGGGAGGTTTAACTGAGAATTCATTATGTCAAATAATAAACAAAGGAGATCAATTAATAATTTCGAAACTTGAGTGATGAGACATATACATGTATTTATTTATCTATTGGAAACTCAACAGCTTATTAGTAATATGACATTTAAGTGAAATTTCACCCCACTATCAATGAACAGCACAATACAGTTGCGACTGAATGTACTTACAACTATTTCGATTTAAACTCATAAAATCAGAGATCAGAAAAGATTTTAGGAGAATGGAACATATGTCTAGTAAATAATTACTTAAATTAATTTTTAACGAAAAAAACAGGTACCTAAGCAGTTCATGTTCTATTTATTAGTCTATAAATCTTTGTAAATAAAAACCATCTCCTTCGCTGAGTAACTTTTTAATAAATACTTACACTAACGGAGACCAGTTTAAAACATGAAAAAATCCAGCAATAAAAGATCTGATGAAAACAACAACTTAAAAACACTTGAAAAAAATTATAAACCGAAAACAACTTAGAACTTTAGAAATAAAATATTGTTTTATGGTATTTTTTGTCAAAGTAACCGTAGAATTCGAACCGTAGTAGATTTATGTGGAATCAAATAGCGCGAAGATTTATCTGATAGATTGATATAATGCACGTGTTTTGAACCGGAAAAGTGTATGTGTTCGGTTGAGCGTCGCGCGGGCGGCGGCGGCGGCGGCGGCGTCGGCGGCGCGGTGACACAGACTGCGTGCGGCCGGGGCCGGGCCGGGGCGCGCGGTCGTCGGCGCGCAACAGATACGCCACAGGTTGGGCGGCCCGGGCCACCCGCGCCCACACCACCCTGCCAGCGCCGCACACGCCAATTTACATCCTCATTATCGTCTCCGGAGTCAGCACCTCACGCTGGCGTCCGTCACCACATCAGTCGCCGGCTTCTCCCAGTAAAAACTCTCCTCGTACCTTATTCAGAAAAATCTAATAAAGCGTTTATTTGGAAGCTCACAATTTTTCTTTGTGCCAGCTACTTTCAGAGAGTTTTATCGGATTTATTTTGTTTCGTTACTTTGAATTATTCTGATATAATTTTGTTTGTTTAGGAAATCCCTTTGAGGATAAAACAGTTGGGGTACCTAGATGGATTTATGGTCATCAGCTACGGCACAACCTATCTATTTAAGTATTTATTGTAAGTCCCAGAAGGTTTAGACATACATTCTCATCAATTTGTAATAAATCCTTTGAGGAGTTCCAATTCAATATCCAAATCCCGAATCCGATAATTCTCTATTCATGTGGCACATCAATGCTAATAAATTGACCGTTGGATAATTTTATTACGCCCTTAATACATTAAGATAATTCATTCTGAAAGTTTTTGTGTGTCGTAAAACACATTTAGTGTCGCAACTTTTCATTAAGTGTGTTTAACACTTTCTGAAAGAATTTTCGTGATAAAATCTGAAAAAGACGTGGTGAGAACTGGCTGCAAGTACTTGTATTAACGGTTGCACAATTGTATAATGGAACGAGCGTTGTTTTGTATTCAGAGGAGCTTTGTTGTGTTGACGCTGTGTCTACTTAAAACTTCTAATTAATTTGGTAGGCCGACTTGTTAGCAAATTAATTTGCTAAAAACTTAACTAAGAAAAAGGAACTGCGTGTGAATGATTGTGATTGCCGGCATTGTGTTGTGTTTCTTTTCTTTGAAGAACAAGTGAAAGTTTAAATGCTGGCGAATTTTAACAGGATTAGAGAAGATTGACAAGGGAGACAGAGCAATGAAAATTGAATTATCTTCAAAATGCTGACGTGTTTACTGAATTCCTCTACAGACAAACTGTCAGACACACCCAACAAACTGTGAGACAAAGGTATCAGAGACGTTTACGGTTAATGAGCGAACTGCTACCATTAATTAAAAAACTAATCTAATTAACAATCTACTCCTAATGGCAGCCGGTTTATAATCGATATTTTGACCGTATTTCTGTGTTTATCGTTCTATTCTGAAAGCTCAGACAAAATATAGGTAAGGTAGAGTGAAATGCTAACACCTAAATCGCGAGGGCTATATTCATTCTGGCTGAATACTAAATCTAATTCCATGAAGGCAGGAGGATCATAAAACATTACTAATCGTATTGAATATCACATTCATCATTATCTGGTTGACAAGACTTGGTCGAAATGTGCTTTGTTCCCATTTTAGGTAATAAGGTTATAATTTATTAACTTGTTGTGTATGAAATCTGCTATCGACCAAATAATTTTATGGTCATGAGCTATAATAAATAATAACAATAATAAAAAGTATTTATTTCACGAAAAACATAGCACTTTGCACTGTATACATTGTTTGAAAATAATATTTACATTATGATGCAATAGTAGACTCTATCTTTTAAACTAGGACTAGCCTGTATCTTAAAAGATAGGGTTCAGCCAAATGGATTCAGTTAATATTCACAATCAGAAACAAGTGAAAAAGTGTCAATGATTTGTACTAACAGTTATACAGAAAAATAATAATAAAATAAAAACAAAACTAATCTTATGTGTCACAAAAAAAAAGTGTGAATGACAGTAAATCTACTGACTATCTACCTACCCTCGACGCCCAAAGTGGTAAAGGTGTTGTAAAAAGGAAACTCGGCTTAAGTCTTCGTTTATCAAAATTATCTTATTTCGATATCTAGTTGGCTGTTTCTTCAACGCCTGTTGATCATTTTCAGCAGCTATTTATATTTTTTTGGTAAGTTGTAACAGTCCAAGACCGCACAGATACTGAAATTGCTCGTGGAAATAAAAATTATATATTGGAATATCTAGCGGTTGTTTGTCCTCTAGAAATTAAAGATCCCAAAAGGCATCAATATTTACATTACTTATTAAAAGAAAACCTGTTAAAATATCTCCATACCTATACATTCCTTTCATTGCATTTTACTATTCCTCGTTAAATACTTTACTTTTCTAACGTAAAATCCAGCCCCAATTAAAAATAACTAGAATTTTATTTGGTCGTTTCATTCGTCTACGTAACTAAAAATTGTTCGTTAACTCTAAACGAGGGTGAGCTGAGCTGTGTGTTCCATACAACAGGCTGTTATGTACTTTCACTAGTTTAGCACTTTGCTGTGTTTGGGTTTCGTATAAAGTACTTTAGCTACTTCGGATACCCTTTTGTCCATCGCCCTGCGGCGGACTAATGTGTTACCATCTATATTATGACAAAATTTCGCTTGTTTGCACAGGTATCTCCACTTCGCAGTCGCTTACTGGCCAGGAAAGCTCATGAGATTTATCTGGATTTTTATAAGTGGAATTTTTAAAGCGCAAAGGGTTAAGGAGCGAAATTATTCTTACGGGATTTCCAGTGGACAAGGAAAAATTGCCGTTAGGGGCAGCTAAACTTTACGTAATTTATAGCTTTTTTCCTACCGACCAAACGCTGTATCGATAAATGTGTCCTAGAACGTATTTCTGGTGTAAACTATAGGTAACGTTCACAGGCATATGCGTCCTGTCAACTTGTGTATCTTTTCTTGGCGTTATGCAGATAAAAATAAAGCTCATAATAGCATGCGCGGCATGATTGATAGCATAACAAGTGCTGTTTCAGTTTCTACGCTCACTGAAGCTTCCCTTTATGCAACGTAATAAATGTTTGTAAATATGAGCGTGAGACGTGTCTGTGTATACGTTTGTTTATAAAACGTGTTAGCGTTCGCTTCTCGAAAAGCTTTTATGAGAGAAAAAATACATTGAATTTTAATATTGCAAATAATGTTTCGAGTAGGAAAGGTACGCAGTATCTAAAGGTTAATCGTTTTAATACTGTTACACGAATTCCTTCGCTGGCGTGTAGCTGAGTTTTCTAACCAAGTAAAACGAAAATTATGGTAACGCTAATATGATTTCGCCGCCCGCGGTATCAAATCCTAGTAAACCCGAGGTCACAACGTCACAAGTGCTTGCATTGGGCTCTCGCAACGATAAAAGCTTTCCTCAAGTTTGTAGGCGTATCGATTTCCATTATGAAAACACAGTAATGGACCCAATGCGCGGACGATAAGAGTATTATTACGGGATTTTTCACGTTTCAGAGGCACGAAGCCCCGGAAAATAGAACTTGCCAAACTGGATGAACGGGCCGTTTGAGTGGAGCCACTCGATAAAATGTATTGAACAAAACATTGGTCAGCGTGCGGGTGGTTCTACCTATAGTCAGACAGTCATACTTCAAGAGAATGCTGAAAGCAGACCTAAATATCGTAATTGTATTTGTATATTTAGGTAAATTACTCATTCGTAGTGGTAGGTACACATTTTATAAAAAAATATGATGTCATGATGTCACTTTTGATCTCTCTTTTGAAAGAATATACTTTAAACATGTAAATCCGAAAAACGTCCTGTCCAAGATAACGTTTATTATGAAATAATTGACTAAAGCGACACAAATCATATTTACGGTTTTTATTGTAGAAACCATCATAAACTTAACTCTTAAGGAATAAGAGTGACAAAAGCGTGTGTTTTGTTAAAGGACACACAATTTCCGTGTGTGAAGCCTTCAGTGGGCCTTCATATCATTAATCATAGCATTGTTACAACGTCCACAATAGCGTTCAACTCCGGGATTACTTCCTTTACCATTCTTTCTGTATTTTATAGCGTCGTTCTGCCGTTAAAAATAACAGCCATCACACTTTATCTGACGTCAAGAAGGGCCCTTTGTTCTCGGTCATCGAAAACAGCCGAACGAATTGGGTCAAAAGTATTCACGTACCTGTAATGTATCGAACTTTCCGAAATGTACATCGTTTGTCTTTAGTATATACAACGTTAATTACTGCTTTTACAGCAAGGGTTGAACGGCAGCAGCAAGAAAGAGTTATCTACTTATTATCTTAACGAGGTCTATTATTTTTACAGTACTTAATCCTAACTTGCTGTAAATGTGAAGTACTGAGTGAGACTAACTACAGTTTTGTACAATTCATTTAAATGAGAATGGATATTAGGAATAAATATACACCACGCTTCAATACATTTAAAATTACTAACTATCATGATGACCTTACTTGCTGAGCTTACCTAACTTGATGACGTAACCATAGTTACTGAGCTAACCTAACTTGCTGAGTTAACCTAATTTGCTGATTTAACCTAAATTGCTGACCTTACTTTACTTACAGAGCTAACCTAACTTGCTTTTTTTATCACGATGTGGAAATCGTCAATGGATGTCTTCCGCCCTGGAGAGAGTGGAGGGGCCTGTCAGACTAGTGCCCGCTTGACCTGCAGGCCTCGTCCCGCGGGGGAGTGAGGTGTAAAACTCTCCCCGTTACGTCTGAGAGAGGCCGCCGTCTCGGGTCCCCCGTGTTGGGCGACGGATGTCCCGAATCCGTCACCCCTGGACCAGTTTAGGTGGGCCGGAAGAGGACGTTGTCCGCCCTCTACCGACGCCCAGTGCGTCTGCTGCGGGATGGG
Organism: Standfussiana lucernea; assembly: GCA_964057025.1. Classification (NCBI taxonomy): domain Eukaryota; kingdom Metazoa; phylum Arthropoda; class Insecta; order Lepidoptera; family Noctuidae; genus Standfussiana; species Standfussiana lucernea. The sequence continues at coordinate 7,701,148 of OZ059791.1, read as the reverse complement.
CGGGAGCTCATCATCTTCCTCTCCCTTTCCGCAGCTTCCTTCTGTGACATGACGGTTTCGTACAGGACATCACCGCATCCTAGGACTGCGCTACCGATAATCGAGCGAACAACGGTCGGCAGCGACAGGTCTCCTCCCACCTCTGTAACGACCTAATAACCTAGAACCGAACTTCGGCTGAATAGTGAAATATTCGGTAAAAGCAGCCGAATTTCGGTATTACCGAATGTGAAACGAATTTCGGTCGATTTTTTCCAATGACCTCTTAGCCAGTTATTTACATTATGTAGATCTTAGAATAAACTTCATTAGTAAATGAGACATCTAGGGTAAAGTCAATGAGACATCTAAGTAATAGTTATTAGAAAGCTTTCTAAATGCCGCCGCTTCGCTCGCATTTCTTTAATTAATAAACATATGTGTATGGTTTCATCACGGGCGCACCGTGCATTTGCTCGGTTCATTAGTTTCATAACTCAACGTGAGCAATTGCATAATTGCGAACGAAACTTGCTACTCTCCGAGCTTTGTAATTATAAAAGTTACCTTCGTTTTCCTTATTCCAAGGAAATGTTTAACTACCACTTCCTTTTTACTTGTCTTTATATTGGCGTAAGTAATGAAAATGGAAAAACATTTTTAATCAACAGAGTATAAAACCAGTGTCCAATTCGAACTATGTACATTGTATCGAGCGTTTCCACTCATACAGCAAATATTTGTTGTATTTTGAAAGTATTCTAAGATCTCCATCGCCAAACTGAGGCGTTTACTCTACAAAACATTTCAGTATACAAAAAATATCTCGTTAATTCTGAGAATTTGTTTTCAGGAAAATTAAATAAAAACATTCGCTGGGCTCTTTCGTCTTTCAGTAATTTCATTGCTTTAATTCATACAATGAAAAATAGGTTTGGTTGTTGCGAAGACGAATTCCAAATTATTTCGGACTTTAAGTAGATGTACAAAACTGATGTAAAAAAACTGTAGTACTTGTGTTTGTGCAGAATGATGTGCTACGCATTACACACAATGCAAAAATGGAAAAGCAAGTGTAAGTAAGCATAGGTGCACAAAATTAATCTATTTGTACAATAAGCTGGAGCAATGACGTGCGTAGGCTCGCAGCTACGAACGTAGCAGCCTTGCGGCCTTGCGGCGCGACGGCGTAGCGATAAAAGGTTACGCGCGTAGCAACCTTGCGGCCGCGGGGTAGCGAAGAAAGTAGTAGCGTTTGTTGGCAACAACTCAGATTGTAGATCTAGTCAATAAGGTAGTAAAGCAAAAAATTTATTTAAACAATAAAAAATATGCACAAGAAATCGCATTAACTTTTCAGTAAGCAAGGTTTTATCAGCTTGTAGAAAAATAACAAACAGCAAAAATAAATAGATTCCTATCAGGACCCCATAAATGAAAAATAAGAAAATTTTAACGTGGATACATGAAAAGGCGATCATAAAGTTAACTGCTTATCTCCATGAATAACATCGTAAAACTTGACGAAGGAAAACGATTTTCAGTGCAGTATAAAGGATTACTTTGTTGTTTATATGTACTTAGATTCCCTTTTCATATGCATTGCAGTAGAATTACATTCATGATTCATAGTCTGCCTGCGGCTGTACCCGAATCAATAAAATCTGCATTTAGTTATCGCATAGGTTAGGTCAGTTACCCAGACACGAGTCACCTTCTATAATAGTGAGGATTAACACATATTTTTGTAACTGTAGCTTTTCTACATTAGGGTCCGTAATAGTCCTCTGATAAGGATGATAATACGTTTAAGTGACAAGCCCTGTTAATGGCGATTATCTAACATTTCCGCATAGATTATGGTGTACCAAACTAGAGGATATTTTAGCCTTAAATAACTATACTTTATGTTTTCGTTTACATGTCGACAATAAGCGATCATGTTTGGCACACCAAACATGATCGCAAACCATTGGTCACAACCAATGTGGACAAGCAGTTATGAAAGATGAACGGAAAAATTAACAGCTCTTACGGCTCACAAACTCATATACATAGGTATACTTCAGCATAGCTATGCTTCAGCATAGCTCGATGCATAGCATTGTGCATTGCGATAATCTTGATGTTCAAGTGCACTTTTGTTCTTTAACCACAGTCCATTTTACTTTCGAAGACACAAGGCGAAATATTGAAAGCGCATTACCCCAGGCATTATTAAAAGGCATCCATTTTTATCTACCGTAGCGTTAACTGTCGCATGTGGGGCGGGCGTTGGACAGTTGGTTGCAACGCAACGCTAAAACTACATTTTAGTTCAAAAGCTCCGAATACAATACACTTTTGTGTCCACTGTCTTTTCACACGAAATGAACTCAACTGTTCATACTATTTGCTCCATTTCAGAATCAAAATGAATCGTTATTAAACTTGAAATGTGGTAATTATCTGTCCTTTGTTATCAATACAATGCAATAATTTAACGATTCTCCGTCTAGACGATCTTATTGCTTTTGACACGTTCGGACCGTTAATGAACATTTTCTTCGGTGACCACATTCAACCGTCTAGAAGCCAATGGAGCCAAGTTTATTAGAAACCTCTCCTCATCCTCTTCTATTTTAAAGGCATTAACCCCAGACTCAGCTTTAAAGTTTCTATTAAATTGAGATTTAACTCTGAAAAGTTCAGACAGAAATAGGTAGTGTGGAGGTAACATAATATCGAAAGTTCAATGGAGCCCTAAGTTCGAAAATTACTTTTTTGAGAGCGCCTCAACAACCTTTCGAGCGAGTTATGTAGACGTCAATATTTTTGAGTAAAGTCTCCGCGAACCTTTGATCTTCAAAGTTAGTTGAACATCTCCTTTAAGTTAATAGGTACTTTTACTCACTAGATAACGAGACAGGTAAAATCAGTCAAGAAATGGAAAATTGGCGAACTGTCTGACTAGATTTCTTATGCAATAAGCACCTATAATGGAAACTTTCGATTTTCATCAACTTCAACTTGATTTTATGTGTACACAATTTATACATCTACGAGTATACTTGTGTTCTTGCTTATCTATACTAATATTATAAACCTGAAGAGTTTATTTGTTTGTATGGTTGAACGCACTAATCTCAGGAAGTACTGGTTCGAATTAAAAAAATATTTTAGTGTTGGATAGCCCATTTATCGAGACAGGCTATAGGCTAGCCTATAGCCTAACATCACGCTGCGACCAATAGAAGCGGAGCATCAATCAAAAATGTTACGCAGACGAAGTTGCGCGGTTCAGCTAGTTTAGGATTAAAACCTTTTTGTAGGTTAGGCAATTGAAATAAGTAGAAGTGATTGGGATTATTTCGGATTTTCATCTCGATTGGTCTTTAACATAAATATATATGAAATAAAGCTTTCAGTGAAACAGTTCGCCCTGGGGAGTAAACACCATTCGTTTGTTTCCATTTTAATAGTACTTAAGGTGCAAATAATCGTAAAATGCCTATATAATATGCCTAGGTTGGTTTTAAATTGAATTTGATTGTAGGAATAATTTATGGGCAAGCTGGTGCGAGATGTTGGTGGGATCTACCTCCTAGCGGTCCACCCCGTGCAACGGCACCACGCGTCTTCATGGACTGTGGTGACGGCTAAAGATCCCTTAAAGCGGTGATAGGCTTCCGCCGTCTGAGGCGCGACCACCCTCCTGCCGGAGTCCGGCACCAAATAACTGGTCCGTGTTCCGTCGGTGTGAGGGAGTGCCAGTGCCATTGGGGGGTGGAAATGGTCAGTTGCGCGGTTTTGGACCAGTCGAGGTCACTATGCAACTCTGTAATAGGTGACTCATACTGGACGGTAGCGGAATCCGAGGCACGGGCCCAAGTACTTCGCCAGCCACGTGGGAAAGGCTGCCCCGTCAACTCGCGAAAAATCCCGAAATGCTCCACTGTGCCAGTTGACAACTAGATGAGAGGACCCGGTGGCCATTTCGGGCGTCCCCGCAGTCTCCAGATGAGCCTCCCACAAGTCGGAGGAGCTGACGAGTCCCGTTGGGTAACCGAGCCGCGTCTCGACCATCCTTCTGTTTCCCCAATAAAATACTAATCATGAAAAAGCTTAAAAAGAAAACGGTGTTGAAACGACGGCATTTCCTCCCACTTAAAGTGCATCTCACAAACATCAGAGGGTTGCACTCAAATCTCGATCCGGTCCACCACCACCTCGAGATCGAGAAGCCGCACCTACTCTTTCAATGGAGACGCAGATTGCGACTCCGTCGGACGTGGTGTACCTCAACTACGCAGGCTACTCGCTTGAACATAAGTTCGTAAAACGTGCTGGGGTCTGTGTGTACGTCCGCGATGATATCTATTATCTACTATCAGGATACTGGTGGATACCGGGGTTGAGAAATCACTCTACATCGGTGTCTATCGGTCGCACAGCGGTGACCAGGAAACAGCCAGGCTCTTTAATGGAGAAGGCGGATTGTGCCCAGCAACGATACCCAACGGCGGAGCTTCTTTTTCTGGGGGACTTTAATGCCCACCACGATGAGTGGTTGTTCCCGTTCCAGAAAACTGACCATGCTAGGAGAGGGGCGCGCAGATTTGCATTGTCGCTAGATCTCACCCAGCTGGTGAGTGAAGCCACGCGGGTGCCGGATGTTGACGGACACACACCTAATTGTTTGGACTTGCTGCTTACTACAGACCCAGACAGGCACTCAGTCCGTATCTATCAGCTCTCCTCCGGATGATTGCCCAGGGGCATGAGGCGAGTTTGGCGATACGAGTCAGCAGACTGGGATGAGATGCGACACTTCTTTGCGTCCTTTCTTGGCATCTAGTGTGCTTTTCTTCGGGCGATCCCTCTTTTTCAGCTGAAGCGGTTGCGGACGGTATACGGCAGGGAATGGAATACTATAATCCGTTCTCCGACATACCGCTCGGTCACAAAGCCCGTCCGTGGTTCAATGTGGACTGCGCTCGTGCTGACACTCAAATGCAGTCTATATATATACTTAGTATACTTTAGAAATGGTTCTTAATGGGAAGCTGCTAGCATACCTAGAAGCCAACGACCTACTTAGTGACCGTCAGTATGGTTTTCGCCGGGGACGATCAACCGGAGATCTTCTGGTATTTGCTACGCACTGCTGGGGCGAGGCCATCGAGAAACACGGCGAAGCCCTTGCCGTGTCACTGCACATCTCGAAGGCTTTCGATAGGGCAAGTCTGCTGAGCAAACTTCCTGCATAGGGCATTCTCGCTGACTTTTGCTGCTGGATATCTGACTACCTGAGTGAACGGTCTATCCGAATTGTGATTATTGGCTGCTCTTCTGACCTTTTTGCCATTATCGCCGGAGTTCTTCAGGGGTCTGTTCTCTTCGCGACGCTTTTCCTGCTGCACATCAATGACCTCCTTATTCCAGGTATTGTTGGGTACGCATACGACAGCACAGTCATGGAGAGTTATGCATCCAGCGCAAAAGCCAGTCGTGAAGAAGTGCATTCATTGAGAGGCCATGGTAGAGCGAACAAATTCAACCTTAAGTCTTTTCTCCAAGTGGGGTGATGAAAATCTGGTTGTTTTTAACACCACCAAAACACAAGTGTGTCAGTTTACCGTCAAAAGGAGCCCGTTCAATCTGGCTCCTACTTTCCGAGGTACATCTGTACTAGTTACCAACGGCCTCGAGCTTCTTGGCGCGAAGTTAAGTCCGATTCTGAACGTCGGTGCCTACATTGCGTCGAAAGCACAAACTGCGGCAAAAAAGCTGGGTATCATAAATATGGTTAAGGGTTACGTTTCTTCAAGCCTGGACAGCTTTTAGTCTTATAAAAAGCTCAAGTCCGGTCCGGCATGGAATATTGCTGTCACCTTTGGGATGGCTCAGCCAAATACCAACTAGCCACCCTCGACTCTGTTGAGCGCAGAGCCAAGAGTCTCATTGGTGACGATAAGCTGGTAGGTAGCAAGCTTCATAACCTGGCCCATCTCCGCAAAGTTGCATGCTTGTCGGTCTTTTACAGACTGTACTTCGGTGAGTGTGCCCCAGAGCTCCACGGGCTCACTCCAACATCTCCCTTCTTCCATCGGGAGTCCAGACGTAACCAACGCAATTTCTGTAAAATAAATAGCAACTAATATGAACTATCTACAGCGCCGTTGCAGGTAACACTCTCGCACGTTTCAATCTAGCTGTAATGAACAAATAGAAGCAATTTAATAAACTTCTATTTCTTCATTAAAGTGATGTCTCGACCGTCTAGTGATCACAACACTCACAACTAGTGTTAAGAATAGAATAGAATAGAATTTTATTTTGATTTTTTTTTTATTATTTTGTTACTGGGTTTAGTCTTTAAGAATTATTCACATCACGTATTCAGGACACCATAAAAAAACTGCTGTTCCCTAACCTCCCTAACGAAACATCTGTTTTTTTTTAATTACCGATGAAAATTTTCTGTGAGGGGGTACAGGATGTTGTACTAAACACGTAGTAACCGTTTCAGCGTCGGTGTCCCTTTCACCTTGTATAGCAACAGTCCAAAGTCGGAATTTGTACCTGCTCTGTTATTGGCAACAAGTTTGCCTCCTGCCCCTTTTAAGAATCAAACATAAACATGAATGAAGAATAGTGTATCTAAGCACTATAAACCATTGCTAGACCCTCGATCAATACATGCATGATATTATTTTACTGAAGTCGGTAAACTTCAAATGGCAAAGTCATCAGTTCGTGCAATAATCACCAGTATCAACAAGGAAAACTCGAAAATCAACAACCTGGGTTTCTGAGCACAAAATAACACAGAGTGCCACCCCCGCATGTAATTAGTCTCTCTTAATTGGTTTCACAGACAAATTACTCAATATTAAACGGTATATTTAGTTAATTAAATTTTTCACCATGACTTGGCTGCATACAAATTGCTGGTAGATTAATTAACAGTTTTATTATTATTAGATGCTCGCAATATTTTTTTATTAAAACGTGTTTATGATGCTGTACATTTAATTACTGCTGCTGTTCGTATGGTGTATAATAATAAGTTATCTCCTTTGTTTCTTACGCTCGTTTTGTTCTTTTTTTTATGTGTGTGTTTTCACATCGCGAGCATTTGCGAACATTCTAAAGCTTATGTTTGGATAATGCCAGGAACGTACCTGCAAAAATATGATATTGGTTGGTGCCTGTTAGGAAGTACTATTTTCCTAATTGCACCGCCTACACAATTAGCCTTATAAAATCTTTGTGGAAGCAGTAACGTATGTAGGTACCTACCTACAAAGTGAACTCTCTGTTACATTAGATTTGATCCAAGTAATTGGGTAGCTCCATTTAATCCGCTAATGTTGAAGTTGGAAGAAAAGAAAGAATGTTCGGTAGATAGATCTACTTCGCTAATTTGTTAATTAAATTAAATCTTATGTTGATTAAAAGTTGAACCATGGGTTCAATTAACATTAATTAAAAAGTAATCAAGAAATTAATCAGCACCGAACAAAAAAAAACCCATTCAAGTTTGTAGGCATATCGCGTAGCGGCCGTAGAGGCCATTTGCTACGACCCCGTAGGTTCTTGTCTACGCCGCGACAGCTACGCCGTAGCAAACCTAAAAGCAGGGATGTTGTGCACGTTTTCTAAATACTTTAATGATAGCCTATTCTGTCCCACTGCTGAGCAAAGCCTTTCTTATGTATTGCGTTCCCCGGCCAATCAGTTACGAACGTGTTTGAGGACTGAACCTTATCTAGCAGCACGAAACCGTGGTTTTCCATGCTCCTATCATTTTCTTTTCAGTGCTCTGGTCTTGAAGCATTTGTTGTAGGTGGCCAGCCTCAGATAAGAACAATATCTTCTACAAAGCGAAGGTTTTATGACATTTCGTCAACGATCGGAATGCCTTACGTGGAGTGTGCTGATTAATAGTTTAGAGGAGAGGAGATCACTCTGTTTTACTCCTTTGTCGATTTTAAATAATGACCCAATAGAATCCAGTTTAACTTTGGCCGAGCTATTGTTTTGAAAGATGTCTATTTAAGTTACCTCTATCTTGAATTTGTAAGGCTACGAATATTGCGCTGTGTTTAATGCTTTCAAAAGCCACGAAAGCCAGAAATTGAAGTTTCTAAACGAAACATTGACACATTTCTTTTACCCCCATTTTAAAAGAAATTAATTTCAATTGGGTCATGGAACTTCTCTTGTAGTGATTTTTTTCCCGGTGATTTTTTTTATGGATACACAAATAGCACTTTTAGAAAATGTACAAAATTAGCTCATAAAGTATTTCCAGCTAGGAACTTTAATGAAATACGAGAGCTACGATAAAATAATGCTGAAGGCTTAAGTTAAGATGAAGTTCTTAGAAGCCAACGTCGTTGATATCTGAAAGTTTGCAGCCGTGTCGTTATGAGATCTGTGTGTGTTTAGTTCCTCGACTTTATGTTTGAAGTACTTCAACTCTATTTACATTTAAATTGATGAAGGTAAAGTAAGATAAACTGCTGAATTGAATTTAGATATCTATGTTTTGTACTTATCATCTAGTAGCAAGTACTTGATAGAGCTCTTTGTGGTACCTAAGTACTAGTAGTAGATGTACAGTTCTTTGTGAAGTTTCCGGAGACTATACGCCCGACCGCGTCAAAAGATGGCCAAGTTTCTATTTTGTTGACTGACATATTTTGTATTATAAGTATTGTCTAGCACAATCATACTGAAAATCATAACTATCGTTTCAAGCGAATGTAGGTAAAGCAAGTTAAACGAAAAGTTGAATTTGTACTTTAAACCATTACTTATTTGACTAGGTGCTTATATTTATTACTACGGGAAAATGAAGGTCCATGCTACTCACATTATCAAATCTTATTAGGGGCCACCCATAAATTACGTCACACGTTAAGGGGGAGGGGATCGATGAAGTGTGACATTGTGTGACAAAGGGTGGGAGAGAATCAAACTGCGTGACGTCACATTTCAAATTCAAATATATCTTTATCTAAGTATTGTAGCACCAAATTTTGAATCATTAACAAAAATCTCAAAAATATTTCCAACTCTATCTACCTATATGAACATGTAAATTGCAAAATATGTGACGTCACATTAGGAAAGGAGTCTCACAAATATGACCAGCTGTGACAAGGACGGGAGGGGGGGACTCGGAAAAAAGTCATGAAATTCGTTTGACGTATATTGTGGATGGCCCCTTAATAGGCCATGTCTTGTTATTCAGATTGGAGTTGAACATATGCTATAGGTAAGGCAATGTTCGTGTTTGAATTTTTTTTACATCCAGTAAACAACTTCAAAACAGCTGCCAACCTACGGGTAAGGTAAGGCAGCTGTTTTGAAGTTAAACAGATGTGCCTAATTAAGACTCATAAACCCTAACTTACTTGAAATACATACGGGTAGTCTAAGAAGTTGTTTGAGAGTTACGCCCAACTTAGAGGTCGGGCTCGCTCGAAACGTCTACCCTCACACACACACACACACATGCTAGAAAATAGGTAAGAATTGAAGGAAAAGTTTGAGCGCTAAACTTTCTCCAAGAGTTCCGCTCCACATCCTTGCTTTAACTTTCAGTGACATCCGCACTAATATTATAACCAAGTCTGTGCAAGTAACGCATGGACTTACTTTCACGCCTTAACCCCTTAGATACGTGTGTTGGAAGTGACACACGGATAGACTGGTGAGTGGTGTCTTAATTAGGACATAGTATTAGTAGGTGACTATGCCTCGTTGGTCTAATGCTGAGCATGAGGTTGGGTTTTCCATCAGGAACTTCGCAGTAGCAGCCAGGAAGTCTGGATTTATGCCCAGTTGATGGCAATAGGCTCGCCTTACAATGGGAGTTAAACCTATCTACCAATCTTCGCAGGTATGCGATACAAACAAACTCCTTTACTAATGTGTGTCAGAATGGCTGGTTGCCTGTGGCTTTAGTCTATGAAAGTTGATTAGAAAATTGCTACATAATTGCTTATATTTGCTACATTTAATAAATAATTGCTACATATTATATATATTTAGAAATAAGGTGGGTGGACCATGGAAGGCCATGCTCCTTCGAAGGCCAATTATTAAAATTTCGTAGTTATTGCCATGTGATGACAAATTCCTTCTATCTACATAAACATCCATCGAACTAGAAATCACAGACGCGGCGGTGAATCGCTCGCGCCACTATTTTGGCAGTACGGTCCCTTGCTTCATTGATATCGGAAATCGGCGACGTTAAAATAAGGTGGGTGTACCATAGAAGGCCACTCTAACAAATAAATAGTTATTATTCGTTTATTTACTGGATAAATGAAACTAACAAATATTTAAGTAATACTTTGTTTTATTACGTAATATATAAACCACTTCTTTTTATTGTAGATTTAATGGCTATTTATTAACTTTTAGTGTTAAATGACTGATTTATTATAATGGCCTTCTAAGGAGCCTTGTTCCTAGCAAGGCCATTTTTAAGAGTTCAATGAAACTTAAGTTTAATCAATATTGATCAAATCTGAAATTTAAAAAAGTGGTTTATATTTTACGGAATAAAACAAAGTATTACTTAAATATTCGTTCGTTTCATTTATCCAGTATATGAACGAATAATAACTGTTTATTTATTAGAGTGGCCTTCCATGGTACACCCACCTTAACATTTTTTTTTGTACAGCCATCCTGACGTTTGGTTGGCTGGTCGCCTCCTAGTTTAAAGCCAAGCATGCAGAGTTTACCGAAATGTATTGCGTCAATAATTGCTACATATTTGCTTCATTTATCTAATTTAGTTGTATCTTCAAACATATGTTAAATAAAGGATGTAGCAATTATTTTAATTATCCCATTGTACAGAATCAGATTGTGAAATCAATAGAGTTCAGCGTAAGATACCTGTTCTACACGTTGATATAAATTCAAGCATTAATGATTTACAAGAAGCCGCAAATACTTTAATTAATTCTCAAGAACTTACAGAATACGGCGTAGTAAATGTAAAGGTGTTAAATCATTTAGTTTATCTTTACGAGATCTTATTGCATTTGAATTTCATTCCAATCAATTCATTTCAATAGATGATACACCAACATCTCTTTTTTTACAAGGATCAGAGTTTGATTTACTGTCTATAATAGAATTCGAGCCCCCAGTATGTGAAACACTAATTGGTCACTACAAAGCTCATTGCAGACGAAATTCAGAATGGAAATGTTACGATGACCAATCGAAAAAAGTTACGAAGAGTAAAAAGAAGCTAATACCACATTGTATAATATATGCGAAAAAATAATATGGAAATTAAGTAAGTAAATTAATAGTTGTAGCACTACCTTTAAATATTTTTTTGTGAAAACGCATCTTAGAACTGGCAACACCGCCCACGACTCCAAGACGCGCCAAGCCAACCGCTAGTGGACTCAAAATCGTGAGTGCTGAAGTCACGCTCGCGAAATGCTCTCAGCTAAAGTTATTATTCTTTCAATTGTTTACCTGTTTGTGCCATACACTGTGTTTTACCGTTTACATTATATACTGTTTACCGTTAAACGTTGTGAACTTTATTGAAAAAAGCCCAAATACAACCCCTGAGCAAACACTTCTTACAGTGACGCCCAACTCGTGGCCAACGTTAACTCAGTGAAAATTCGTAAAAACTATAACAGTGACTAAAAGTGCTTATTACTATCGTGCTAACACAAACTGTGAACCCTTTCCGATAGTGATAAATCTCCAAACAGTGCAAAAACAAACTGCAAAACTTTGGGCGAGTCCATTCTTCCCGCCAACATTGTAACCGACGCGCGACGCGCGGGAAAGTACCTACGCCGCGCACAGTGTTTTGGCGCGAATAATACCCAAGCTCAACGGTTCGAGTTGTGCAACGAGAATTAACGAATACGTATTTCGTTACTCTCGTACCGTCCATATAACCATCACCCGTGTTGATCTGGTTGTTCGAGCGAGAAACAGACGAGCTAGTGCCCTGTTACTATGCCGCCGAAGCAACCCAGAAAACAACAGGAAGAGATGCTGGATCGGAATCTGACACGGACGCGGAAGTGAACAGGTCGGTGGTACGTGTACCATCATCACCGAATATCATCATGTCTGAAGAGATGCTTCAGACCCTTGTGTGCAACATCACGAGAAGCCAAGCGGAAGCAAATCGCATTTTAATAGAAAGCGTATTGACGAACAGAGATCATGAACCATGCACTTCACCTCCACGGGTACCTGACGCGCGTGATAATACCACGCGGCGCGCGGGCAATTTCGCAAAGTGCACGGCGCGCTTTGACGGATCTTCAAAGAACGCGGAGGAGCTCGAAGCATTCATCGACGCTATTGAAGTGTACCGCGACTGCACCAACATCAGCGACGAGCACGCGCTGCGGGGACTGCCTATGCTGTTAGTCGACGAGGCCGCCATCTGGTGGCAGGGAGTGAAGTCGTCGATAACGTCGTGGTCCGGCGCGCTGCAACGTCTTCGAGGCATGTACGGAGTGCCGCGACCGGGTTACAAATTGTTTCGCGACATTTTTCGTACAGAACAAGATAGTGAACGGGCCGACGTATTCATTTGTAAAGTGCGCGCTTTGATCTCTAAATTGCCATATGTCGTGCCGGAAGTGATGGTAATAGACATTGTTTACGGATTGTTACACCGTAGGATAAGGAAGCGAGTGTCTCGCGACGAGGTGAACGATTTGGAACAGCTATTAGCGAAGGCCAGGTTTGTCGAGGAGTCGTTGGCGGAGGTAAGTGCTTCTATCCCTATCCCTGATAACAACGTAAACATCGTTAAGTCCGAATCCGTTAAAAAAAATAACGATAGCGATGGGAAAAAGCGCGCTAGACCGAAATGTACTTATTGCCGGTTTTTCGGTCATTCCGTTGAAAGTTGCCGTAACAAAGCGAAGGAGGGCAAGGTCATCGACCCTCCTGATAAATCGAGCAAAAGTTCCGAGTTGCGTTGTTAGTTTGTTACGGATGTGGTCAGCTGGGAGTGGTACGTTCGAAATGCAGTAACTGCAAAGATGCGACGTCTTCAAAAAAGTCGGATTTTTGTAGCGCTCGGGTAGCCGACGGTGACGATCCGCGGCCACTGGTGGAAATTCAGGTCGTGAATCGCAAGGGAGTTGCTATCTTGGACACTGGGGCTACTCATTCTATTGCGGGACCCATGCTTTACAATTTACTTTTGAAAGCCGGCGTTGTTTTTAAGGAAAATTCACGCACCATAGGGCTTGCTGACGGATCGCAGCAAGTAGGTACCGTGCTCGAGTGCACCACTGACGTAATATTACAGGGACGCGTCGTATCTACTATGTTCATTGTATTACCAGACGCGCAAACCCGTACATTATTAGGCAGGGACTTTATTCTGAAAGCGGGGATCATGTTAGATTTACCTCAGAGCAGCTGGTGTTTTAACAACAACCCGGGATGCTGGCATCCTTTCATTACTAGTTTCGACTTATCTACCGGCGGCCAAATGGAGCTGATGAAGGTGGAAGCTTCGAACCTTGTGCTGCGGGATGATGAAGGCACCAAGTTGACAGCCGATCAAAGGATACAACTGAATGCGTTTCTGTTGAAGAGGTCCGACCGCTTTGAAAGGGGTGGGCCACCAACAGAATACGCCACGCACCGGTTGAAGATTGACCCACATCAGGAACCCATCGCCTCACCACCTTACCGAATGTCTCCTGGTAAGAAAGCTCTGCTGGAACAGGAGTTGCAGAAGTTGCTGGATACTGATGTCATAGAAGAATGCGAGTCTCCTTGGGCCGCCAACGTGGTCCTCGTGACGAAGAAAGATGGAGGGGTTCGGCTTTGTGTAGATTACAGGAAGCTGAATGCTGTAACTGAGCCTGATCGCTACCCACTTCCGCGCATCGAAGACGTTCTCCACGCAGCTAAGAACACCAGTTTTATGACAACCTGCGACCTGCGATCAGGTTACTTTCAAATCGCTGTGGAACCGGACGACCGCGATAAGACTGCGTTCGTAAGCCCGCTCGGTTGTTTTAGGTTCAAAAGGATGCCAATGGGTTTGAGGAATTCAGGAGCGACTTTCCAGCGGCTTATGGACCGATTTAGATCTGGCAAGGAATTGGCCGATGTTTGCATGCTAACGTATTTAGATGACGTCATCGTCCTGTCCGAGTCGTTTCCCAAGCACCTGGAAGACCTGAATGCTATCTTCAACCGGCTAGAGATGTACAACCTACGAGTGAACCGTGAAAAAAGTTGCTTTGCTCGCGAATCTGTTAGGTTTTTGGGCCACGTTATCGTGCCAGGCGGGGTGAAGGCAGACCCTGATAAGACAGCAGCTATCGCTAACATGTCCCCTCCTGAGAACGCGAAACACGTGAAGACATTTTTGCAGACGTCAAGTTGGTTCCGGCGCTTTATTCCCAATTACGCCGATGTTGCTAAACCTCTGACGGATCTCCTCAAAAAGGATAGCAAATGGACCTGGACCTCGAAGCAACAAGATGCCTTCGATTGCATCAAGAGAAAGTTAATCTCCGCTCCAATTCTGCGTCAAGCCGACGAATCGATGCCGTTTTCGTTGAGGACCGACAGCAGCGGATATGGCCTCGGAGCTGTACTGATGCAGGGGGAGGGGCCCGAGGAAAGACCAGTAGAATACGCCAGCCGTTTGTTGAATAGTGCTGAAAAGAACTATAACACAACGGAAAGAGAGGCGCTAGCAGTTGTGTGGGCGGTTACAAAGTTCCGCGCATACATCGAAGGATCAGAGGTTGTGATAAAGAGTGACCACCAACCTTTGCGATGGCTCATGACTGTCAAATCACCAAGTGGTCGTTTGGCAAGGTGGGCCCTTACCCTCCAGGAGTACAACCTCCGTATAGAGTATACACCCGGCAAGTCAAACGTCGTCGCTGATACTCTCTCGCGACCACCTTGTGCTGAGGAAACGGATAGCGATATTCGCTACGCCGAGGTGGATTTCCCATCGAGAAGCCCAAAAGACGTTCGTGAGAATCAGCTAAAGGACCCTGACGTGCGAAAGATCGTCGAAGACCTTGAATCAGCCGACGATCCGTTTAGG
This sequence comes from Standfussiana lucernea, assembly GCA_964057025.1. Taxonomy (NCBI): domain Eukaryota; kingdom Metazoa; phylum Arthropoda; class Insecta; order Lepidoptera; family Noctuidae; genus Standfussiana; species Standfussiana lucernea. The sequence goes on along the minus strand of OZ059791.1, from coordinate 7,686,072 downwards.
GGGAGAAGTTGGTCTGACCGCGGCTTTACCATGTCAGACGGTGTTCTATATAGATACGGACCTGACGAATGTGAAGAAGAGACGGGATGTCTTGTTATACCGGAGCACGAACGCGATAAAGTCATGGCAGAATATCACGACGCACCGACGGCTGGACATTGCGGAGTAGAGCGCACACTGGATCGAATGAAGTCGAAGTATTACTGGCCTGGTATGCGGCAATACATCGTTGGATACTTGAAAAAGTGTGTAGACTGTCAGAGATACAAAGCCGATAATAGGAAACCGGCCGGACTACTGCAGACTCCCGCAACTAATCGCCGTTTCGAAGTGATTGCCGTGGACCTTTTCGGTCCGTTACCGGAGACCGCTGATAAGAACAAGTGGATTCTTATCGTAGAAGACACCTGCTCACGATGGGTAGAGCTATTTGCCCTACAGGATGCTACAAGCTTGAACTGTTCCAAGATCCTGATCTCAGAGGTTTTCCTGAGATATGGTGTACCTAGACGGGTCTTGAGTGACAATGGTGTACAGTTCATAAGCGAAGTAATGCAGCAAGCTTGCCATTCGTTTGGCATTACTCAGTCGCTCACACCAGTATACCATCCTCAAGCGAACCCGGTGGAAAGAAAGAACCGCGATCTCAAACCGCAACTTGCTATTCTGGTAGGGAAGGATCACAACACCTGGGACACCCACTTATCCGCGATACGCTTCGCGATGAACTCTGCAGTGACCAGCAGCACTGGATTCTCACCGGCTTACCTGACGTTCGGACGAGAGATGCGTGCGCCGGCCGACGTCATCGCTGATATGCGCACCATTGTAGAGAGCGACAACGTCGTGACGAGCCTTACCCCTTACCTTCAGAGGATGTCAACCGTTCTATTTAAAGCTAGAGATGTGCATGAAAAGGTACAAGCGAATCAGAAGCGCTACGCCAACGAGGGGCGTAGCCCTGCGCCTGATTACTCGATCGGTGATCTGGTGCTTTTGAAGACCCAAGGGAGTAACGACACGACACACGGGCAAACGCCAAAGTTCATACCGAGGAGAGATGGCCCATACCGTGTTAAGGAGCCCTTAAGCGCAACCACTTATTTGTTGGAAAGGGTTAGTAGTGGTGAAACGTTAGGAAAGTACCACGTCTCTCAGTTGACCCCATTCGTAGGCGACGTAGCGCCAGTCCCAGTCAACGAAAAGCGCCGGCGCGGTAGACCCAAACGTTATCTTGACTGACTCAGACGCGTGGGCGCATGTCTGGGTCAGAGGGGGAGGATGTAGCACTACCTTTAAATATTTTTTTGTGAAAACGCATCTTAGAACTGGCAACACCGCCCACGACTCCAAGACGCGCCAAGCCAACCGCTAGTGGACTCAAAATCGTGAGTGCTGAAGTCACGCTCGCGAAATGCTCTCAGCTAAAGTTATTATTCTTTCAATTGTTTACCTGTTTGTGCCATACACTGTGTTTTACCGTTTACATTATATACTGTTTACCGTTAAACGTTGTGAACTTTATTGAAAAAAGCCCAAATACAACCCCTGAGCAAACACTTCTTACATAGTTGAATATTTTTTAAGTAAATTGTAATATTATTAAAATGAATCTTATGAACGACCCGACGTTTTTATTTACGATATCCTTTTAATGTGCTTCCACTTGCCACCACTTCCACTTACCTACTCATAACATAAAGTAGCAATAATAGCCTCCTAAAGTAGCAATACCGTTGACTGAAGACACACTGCAACTATTTGCCTTTATTGTTTTATCAGGCACTTTTCCTTGGGATAATTAAAATAATTGCTACATCCTTTATTTAACATATGTTTGAAGATACAACTAACTTAGATAAATGAAGCAAATATGTAGCAATTATTGACGCAATACATTTCGGGAAACTCTGCATGCTTGGCTTTAAACTAGGAGGCGACCAGCCAACCAAACGTCAGGATGGCTGTACAAAAAAAATATGTTATTTCTAAATATATATAGTATGTAGCAATTATTTATTAAATGTAGCAAATATAAGCAATTATATAGCAATTTTCTAATCAACTCTCATAGACCAAAGCCACAGGCAACCAGCCATTCTGACACACATCTTTACTACGCTCCAACGATCGCTCACAAACCTACTATTGTTGTAAAATTCATCATTTGGCCCTCCCAAATTGCGCCAAAACCACCGTTCCTCGATCCTTCGCCTTTTCTGCTTCAGTCACCTTTTTAGTCAGTTTCACTTCAGCAGTAAGAGACAGTAACTGCTGATGTGAAACTGCCTACTTTGGGTATTGGTGAAGAAAAACACCTATTTTTGACCAGAAGATGCCTAGGACAGTGGACTGACAATGACTCAGTGACCGCGGTCGCCTGTTCACAGAGTTGTTGCGTACCTATTGGTGTAATAGTGGCATTGTTGATAGATGATTTCAGATAGATGGCGTGTCGTGGCGCTTATTGAAGGAGAGTAGGTACACTGCAACCAACTTATATGTGCAGACGGAAAAAAACAGAACTAAAATAAATGTACAAAGTTTGACATGTTGATGCATTTTTTTCTTGACAAGCAGCGCCACCTTGAACTGCACACTTAAAGTGTTCATACTATATAGGTAAATCTTATATTGCACGACTGCATGTCAATCATTTCAATCAAAATCTTATTTCAATGAACATAAATCACGTGAGGTGATTTGCAACGACTGTTGTCCCTCCGTGTCATTCTATTATCTAGATATAATTCCATAAAGTAAATCAAACATCGATTTCAAATTCATTCGTGTATTCAAACTAAGTCACCAAATCACAATTCATTCATTATTAAATAATTTGTAAGTTTACATCAAACATAACTTGCATAATTGCTCGTTTAATACATACAAGATTCGTTAATTAGTAAAACAAAACGCATGGTTTATGACAACAGTCAACGGAAATATTTTCACTGGTGGCTTCGTTTACTATACTGACGAAAGGCACTGATTTGTGTTAAGCGTCAAATATAACTATGTTATGAATTGACTAACCCAAGTGTATAATTCCGTGGACACTTGCTCAGTCCATATTTAATAAACTCACACATATCTTGTGTTTGAAAACATGTTGCAGTGTGTAAACCTAACAAACTACCGTTATCTTAGCAGTGCAGTAAAGTGTTATCTTCTAATTACTTAGGTTAGAGGTAGGCCTTATTCTCATTATAAAATCAATTCCTAACTCTTACCCAATACAATGACGTAAATCTAATTTGTACCATGAAATGCAGGTTGACTACTAAATATATTGTCTAAAATGAGCAGAGTTACAATTACCAAATATTTTCGTGTTTTTAAGACAACACTACACAAGTATTCATTCATATTTCGAAATTTACTAAGTTCTGCATAATGACTTTAAAATGTTGGTATACAAATTATAATTTTGAAATAAACAACATGATTTATCTCAATTGACAATGTTTGAAACTTAGAACACACGAGAATAAATATAAGTTAAAATAGAATACAAACTATTGTCATAAACTTAGAAAATTTGAAAATACACCATGGAAGGAACATCTATAGTAAATCTAAGCCATAATCATAAGGAATATGTAATACTAAACTAAGTGTTTCTACACAAACAAAATCACTGGATTTCTAACAAATTACATCTATAAGTGTAAGGTTAAAACATTCCAAACAAGCCCTTGTGCAAAGGAGCTAAAATAGAGATGGTTTAAATCTCACATGTCTAAATCAAATATGAGATCATTTTTGAACATAACTTCTAAGTATTTCCCTTTGTTTAATTTATCGGGATCATAGAGGTCAGTGTTGTGTTGAATATTATTGCATGTAAAAGGTTCTCGCTTTCCTTGAGGAGGTTTTGATGGCTCCGATTCCCAAATGTCGGCCTCTGATTTATCGTCTTCATTATCTTCATTACCAACTATGTTGAAGACTGACTTATCGAATGATGCTTTCTCATTGTTATCGTTTTCGCTAAAGCAGTCTTCGTTAGCAGAATTGCAGGATCGTTCGTCTGCAGTGTTCTTACACTCGGACTCCGCATCGGAAGTATCCGCCAGACCACTGTCACGTCGAGGCTTCAGAACCGATTTCAACCTTGGCTTCTGGTTCTGAAATAATAAAAGGTATATTTATGTTAGGTACAGTTATTATAAAAGAGACTTAGAAACTGAATACAGGTTACACCTTAATATTTACTTAAGACATTTTACGTTTTAAGATTGTAGAGCATCGCGTTTTTCCTGAAGGTTTATTTTGGTCACAAACTCTTAGCAGTCCTAATAAATCATGTAGTCACTAGCCAACCGAAGCGATATCTGATGTCGGTATTGTATGACGTGTACAGCATACTTAATAAACGTACAATTTTATGGTCACATCCGCCTATAGGGCGTTGTCGTGCGCGCATATCAATTTCACACATCCTAAAGAGTAACAATAATAGCAATCTCTTGTTGACATTCTTTGGGAAATTAACAAGTAACCTTGAACATTCTTTGAAAACATTATCAAGGCCCTAAGAAAATTTCCATGCAGCATTCAGATAATAATTACCTACTGATAGAATTGATCACTTTGCATGAATCAAGCGAAATGAAACATTGTTTATCATTCTTTGACTGTTATTGTTTACAGTTTTTTCATCATTTGTGCAAACAAACATTGTAAGTGTAGAAGGAGGCTTATGTAAATGTAAGCATGTACATTTGTACACTCATTAAATGCCTTATCAAAATATCCTTGCAGTAGGTAGGTATTTCCTAGTTATAATAGCAAATTAGGAAAAGTTTATGTGAGTGATGGATGGCTATGATGATGATGTATGAATATTATAGGTATGTCATTGAAACAGTCGCCCCCTAGCGACGGGCATCGGCCGCGCGAAGCGGATACGTTCCTTTTTGGCTCTGATTTATAAAGTTGGAGGGACAGACTGCTGAGCAAATATTGGTGGACTGATCAGTTACCTGAGAGCTGCTACTGAAATCGTCCTCAGCTTCACTTTCGCTCTTCCGCCGATCCTGAGTCCGCTTTTTACTCTTTTTTCGCTGATTTTTCTTTTTCTGGCCTTCTATTGATGAATTATACCTGAAATGTACACATAAACATTTACATACATAGCTTCGGCTATGATGGAAAATTACGAGTTGTTTGTTTAGTAACATACAATATCTTATCTTAATGTTAAGGACATACAAAACATGATACTGCTTGCTCAGATAAGGCTTCACCATTCAGTACGAGATAAGTCATGTTAGCATGAATTTTACAAAGTGCATTTGAAATGGGCTACCATTTGGAAGAATTTTCTTAATGACATATTTAAAAGTTCCTAGTAGGTTGTTATGATTTATATAATAACAAATTAATATAAATAAATATAATCAGTAACTTTGTTATCCACATTGAAACATACACAACTTTAGCCTGATAACCTACATTGATAAATTAATAATCTATTATGGATTGCTAAGTTTGAGTAGATACCCATCGATATAATACATAAATACTAGATGTTTCTGTTTTTCAAATTACCTGTAAAACTGTTTGGCTATGACATCACTAAACCTAACAGTCTTCTTCAAACTAGATTCTTCCGGGATACAATCGGAACTGATATAATCCATAGAAGAGGCAACATCGCCAACACTGGACTCTGAGTAACTGCGCATCATGTTTGGCTTGCGAAGTATGCTTTTGGCACCATTCTCACAACTCCCAGAGTCTGTGAACACTATATTTCTATCCATTGATGTTGGAGACTCAAAATCATCATCTTCATCATACTCCATATGATTAGATGACACTACTATATTTGTCTCAGTTCTCAGATTGGTGACCTCGATAACAGGTGTAACATCTTCTGTGTCAGATCGTGCGGGCTTTTCTTCAAGCTTTGTCTTCTTAATCTGAGATACATCAAAGCATTCACAAGTCATAGATTCCATGTCTAAACCAATGTGGAATTTCTGGGGCATAGTTCCAGCCAGTTCCAACTGCAAAATGACATTATTGTCCCATGCCTCCCCTGTTGCATTGTCAAACTTGACTTCTGCATCAAATGTAATGATAGCAGCATAGTGCACCGGCACAAAGCCAGCTCCAACTGATGTGAACTTGATGAAAATTTCATTACCATTGTTCTTCACCTTGACAGAGTCTGGCTCTGTATTTTTAACGTGGAATGTTAAGGCTACAATGTCATCCAAAACATTGTGCGTGTAGGGAGGCAGTATATAACCAAATGAGGAGTCCAAAAAATCTTCAGAGTTATGAGTAGTAATGTTACAAGGTTCAGAAGGTGCTAGAGTGTCAGCAGTGGAAGATGACAACTCCTCAATCAAGTTAGACCTATAATTATCCTCGTCACTTTGTGAACCTGAATTTTCTTCACTTTCCACACCACTATCAACCTTTAAAGAATTTTCATTATTGTTGCTCAAGTTCTTTTTGATCACTGGTAAAGTCACTATTAACATGTGTTTGCTTTTATCAAATTTGGCAGTACCACAATCGTCATTAACTAAATAAGGCAGTGTAATATCTAGTTTATATTTTGCTGGTTTCTCAGATACCAACTTGAGATATTTCTCTTGAACATCCAGAGTGCAGTCTTTTGTAGATGACAGAAGTGGAAGGTATACTTCAACCACTATTTGGCATGGTATAGCACTATACTGTTTGCAATCTTTATGATAAGTGAAGTCTTGAAGATCTACATTTTTTTGCTGTTTGATGACATACTTTGGAATGGTATACCCAGCTTCAGATACATGTGCAAACTCTGTATTATTTCTCCTGACTTGTCTACCTGGTTTAGATGTTTCTTTAGGAGTCTCAGGTTCGGGTTTATTTTCTGAATAAATGTGCTGGGGATACAGCTTCTCAATCATTTCAGGCGTCAAACTGTCAGTTTCCTCCTCACCTGGGGGTTGATAGTTGGGATCTTCTTTTCTAATAACAGAAGGTGTTAACATCCCTTTATACTGAGATTTCGGGAACCGAAAGTTGTTGCTGTCTAGGTGAATGTTATAAGTATTTTTCAATGCATCAAAGGCGGTTTTGTTTACTAAGTCACGGAATTCTTTATTAACCTCCGCCATACGGAGAGTGTACGAATGGAAAATTATGTCGTAAATAACACAACTTTTTCGGTTTTGGTCAAAGTCCTCTCGTGGCGGTACTATTGAGTACGGTATTTGCCAGTTCATGCCTCTTTTTCCATCAACAACTTCTACCTTATATGTCGGTTTGCCGACGTTATCATTGCTACAGATGTTAATGAATGCTTTTCTATCGCCGGCGACACTTGTTTTGATAACATAACCTCCCTTCGGATTAAGGAATGTTACGTCGTAGCCTCGTTCTTTCTCGAGTTGGGTCATTTCTTTCTGATAAAGTTTTTGGTTTGCCGGGTCACGTATCTCCTCGCAGTACTCCACTAAAAGATCTCGAAATTTCTTCGTCTTCATGGCGTCTTGTATTGTCTCGAGGTCTTCTCTAGTAAGTCGGCTTTCATCATCACGAGGTTTTACTCCCGTTGCCATTTTGTTTAGCGTTCCTTGACTGATTTATAAATAAACACAAAATACGCATCCACAAAATTATTTTCAGCTGACGATTGACGAGTGATAAGAAAATGCAATGTTGTTCGGGCAAAAAAACACTCTTTGAAGCAGGCCACAGACAACAAAAACTTGTATTCACACGTATGCCGGTTTTTTAGAGTTGTATTACAACTTTATAAATTAAAATCACCCATCCAATATCTTTATACTTGGTAAAACCGGTAAAACGGGGTGACTAGAGATGCAGGGGTAAATCGACACAAAACTTTGAAAGGACTACATACCATAATTATTAATTCCACTTTAAAATCCATTTCAAAGTTTTGTCACGATTCACCTCTGAGTTTCTTTTCACCCCGTTGGTAATGTCCACTTTCATGTGAATTCTGTTTGAAAATTATTACGTCTTGTTCGATTCGTGCAGAATTGACATGAAATATGTATGTATATGTTTACTAAGTTGAAGTTTGATTTAAATTGAGATAGTTTTGTTTATTTATTTTTTTCCTCGAGTGTACCTAAGTGACGAAATGGCGAAAATGGCGAATTATGTCAAGTGTCGAGTTGACGCAACTGTCGAATGAGAGCTATCTTGTTTGAGCTCACCAGATGGCGCCACTGTCGAGTAAGGTCCTGTCATTAATTATATTTTATACTTTAAAGTACCAATAACTTCATAAAAACTTTATTTAGTTACGTTTAACTACATAGTGTAAACTTAAGGTAAAGCAAGCATGAAACATTTAAAAATCATTCTTCCTTCAAGTACTAACAAATTAGAACTCCCAACTTGCTAACTACAATCTTCAAGTCATAATTAATAACGAATGGCTCAATCTTAACCACACTCGTCAATATTAATAAAACTACGTAATAAAAAAGCGCGCAACGCTGCTGGAACACTCTATGACATCTGACATTTCTGAAGACCTTACTCTACACGAACGCCTCTACCGGCGAATTCATGCACGATAGTCCTCATTCAGACAAGTGTCCAATCAGCGAAAGTGACGAAACAATGATACTGGCGAATTGACTAAACTGACGAATAGTGACGATAAGGGGAAAATGATCAGTGCTATATTATATTGTAGTCTTTGGATCAGTGTTACGCGGACTCACTTTTATTGCATGTTATCGAGACTAGCATTCGAAATGTAAATATTTGCCAATAATGTGGAAATTATTTGAACGTGGCAATACAAAAAACAATTTTATTAATAGTGCAAGTATTTTATTCATTAAAAAAATGTGATTTATTATATTATGTTTTGCATTTAATATTAAAAAAAAATTGTTACAAAAGTTCTCATGTAAAATTCTAGAAAAATCTATAGACAAATAAATAAAGACGGCTGAAATTAATTAGGAGCCCCTTGCCTGAGGGTTTAATTGGCAATTGTGGCAAACTCAAGGTTGTTAAAAATGTAGAATGTGGACATTTTGATCTCAAATAACATATCTGAATTAATTCGAGGCAAGATGTAAAATTTTCGAGCTCGCTTCGCTCGCTCTGCAGCCTACTTTGTCTTGAATCTTAGCTTTGTCTATAAGCCGCCCAAGTAACTCCTGTGGGTCGAAACAATTCTAACCTGTCCAAGCTAGGTAGGGTGTTAAGATTTTCGAGCTCGCTTCTCTCGCTCTTCAGACGACCAAGTGTCTCCTCTATAAAGAATACAAACAATTCCAACCTGTCCAAGGCAAGGTTTCAGAAAAATTTCGAGCTCCCTTCGCTCGCTCTGCAGCCTACTTTCTCTTGCCTCTTGACTTTGTCTATAAGCCGCTCAAGTAACTCCGTTAGGTCGAAACTCGAAACAATAAATTCTAACCGGCCCAATGTAGATAGGGTGTTAAGATTTTCGAGCTTGCTTCGCTCGCTCTTCAGACGATCAAGTGTGTCCTTTATGAAGGATCCAGACCAGTCTAATCTACCCAAGGAAGTGTCCAAAAAAATTCGAGCCCGCTTCGCTCGCTCTTTCAGCCTACTTCCTCTTGACTCTGAACTTTGTCTCTGAATTCACCAAGTAACTCCTGTGTGAAGGGTCGAAACAATTGTAACGCTTCGCTCGCTGCTGCAGCCTACTTTCATTTGAATCTTAACTTTATCTATAAGTCGTTCAAGTTACTCCGGCAGGTCGAAACAGTTCTAACCTGTCCAAGATAAGGTGTTCAAATTTTCGAGCTCGGTTTGCTTGCTCTTGGAGCCTTAGTTCCTTTTATGAAATGGCCTCCCTATGTCAATTAAGTAAAATCTATTTCTAATTAAAGTAAGTAAATTAACCCTCACAAATCCTATTTTACTCGCACCCTTCTGCCCCCCCCCCCCCCACTAGCTCAAAAGCTGGCGACGCCCTGTGATAGGCAACTTCTTTTTTTCTTTTCATTCATCATATCACAATTTCCAGGCGAATGAACTAATGAAGTCACGGGCAACAGCTAGAATATAATAATCATATGATGATACAGACAGATGGGGCTGGTGGCTAAAATATCATAACAGCCGCTTGGTTCGATCGAATGGATACATTCTATTTTGAGACTTTTTTGTGTCTTTCGGAAAGCACGATTAACTTTATCTAACTTTTTGTGAAGTAAGCAATGACATACCCGTATCTTTAAACAAGTCAAAGTGTTTACTTGAGTAAATGTCATTTTTTAAGATATGATTTTTATTAAGTAGGTTAATAATTTGCTTGAAGTTAGAACTGTAAAAAGCTTAGCTTTGCTTTCTTTGACAGCTCTTACTTCATTTAAATTCTAGTCTATTGCTAAAAAAAATTGCATAAAGTAATTACTTTAACTTGACTATAGATACGGGTGTAAGACTTGTCCTCCCATATGAAACATAAAAAGAAGTGTAAACGATAAAATATAATAATATTCTAAAACCAAGTAATTTTAAAAGAGTAATCATGGAGTTTCTTGCCGACCAACCTAAACCGTGCACCTTTTTCGACGTTTTATAAGTGCCCATGTAGACCTATGTGAAAATAAAATATTTCGAAACAGTTGGTCCTTCTTGTTTGTTAGTAAGTTGGACGTAAAATTACGTCCATGCGTAGTACATAATAGTTCCATGCTCATTTTTTGTCAGTGCTACGGTAAAGTGACAGTGACTGTGACAACTTAATGACAATCTGAAATTGACAATAAATCAAACTATTTTAAAAAAGTACGCAATACTTGTAGATAAAAAAGAAAAAAAAATACTAATTGGTCAAGCGATACAGTAATAAAGTTTACTACAGTTATGGCAAAGAGTATCAATAGATTGGTTTCAAAATTCTTAATTCGTCCATCACCTGGGCCGGTATATAATTCAGTGAGGTTATACTCCAGATGGGCACACAGGTCACCTGCTAAGGTTCTATTACCTTTCGCAGAAAAGTCAAACCTCAAAAAAGAGAAGGTTATAAACCTAGATCCTTCCATTCTTAACAAAACCCAAACCAAAGAAGGAAATGTAACTGAAAAGCCTGAAATTGAAGAAGAACGAACACGATCATCTCTACCGCCAGAAAAAACAAAACAAATCAAACAAAAAAGAGACGAAAAGTTGAAAAAGCGCAATTTCTATCTGAGCCAGCAGAAAGTTTTTGATGACAATGGTGACTTTATTTTTGAAAAATTGAAAGAAAATGATGGGCGTTTAAGGTGTGTTTATATAACCTATTTGTGATATTAATATTCCGTACAGTTTTTTATGTACCTATTGATTATCATTTTTTTCATTACAGTTCCTTATTAGTCAAGTTGAAATCAAAAAAGGAAAGATTGCGATCGGGTCACATACTGGTGGAAGGTTGGAGGCTGATAGTAGATGGTTTAGAAGCTAAATGTATGCTGAGGTATGTCATCTTTAGCAGATCTGAAGAACTAAACAATTTAAGACCATTTTTGCCTAAATCTGGGGTAAAGTTCTACAAAATATCTTACAAAGAGATGCAATTGTGGTCTGATCTTGAAACTAGTCCTGGTATTTTTGGTGAGTTTTTTTTTACGATTAAGTTAATTATGTCAGTCATTTATCATACTATGTGAAAGTCTTGCCTAACGGCAGTTAACTATTTGAAACTTGAGTTGTAAATGTATAATGTTACTAATCAAATCTAAATTACTTTAAATGCTGTGTGACTTCTAATATTTGCTTTGGGGGATGGGTGTAGCAACACCTCATGTTAATAATTTTTGTGATCACATGTTTTAGTTTAATCCACTATTTATTTCATTTCAGGTATATTTGAAATTCCTAATGCAGATAATGTAAAGAGCTTATCAAGACCACTACCACTTCAGTTTATTTGTGATAACATCAGAGTACCCGGTAACTTGGGGGCTATACTGCGTGTGGCTGTTGGTGCTGGCTGCGAAAAAGTAGTGTTGTCAAAAGGTATTTAAAAAGATTATTAATAATTGCTTTTTGGTGGGTGGTGCTGCACAATTCAGCCAAGCTAGATTGCAAAATATACATTCGATTTTGCATGACCTGAATCATTCTCCTGTCCTTATCCCAATTTATTTCAAAAAAGTAAATGTCCTTTAAAAACCCCTTAAAATGTATGTCATGCTAAAGTGTTCTACCCTTACTAATTGTTATATTATTTCAGGATGTGTAGATGTTTGGGACCCAAAGGTGTTAAGAAGTGCAGCCGGGGCTCATTTCAGGCTCCCTGTTTACCACTCAATAGACTGGATTGACATGCCAAGCCACCTGGAACCAAACACATCAATATTTATTGCTGATAGCAACACCACAACTGCAGATGATAAAGATGAAACAAATGACAATGATGCAAGAAATGATATGCCAGTATTGCCATACTACGGTCTGGAATTCTCACAATTAAAACACACAACTTTAATAATAGGCGGAGAAACTGAAGGAATAAGTCACGATAGCTACAAGTTAGTCAATGCCAATATGTATTATTAAAAACAAATGCTTTTTCTATAATGTAACTGATTTTTACATCATTCTTTTCAGGTTAGCGGCAAGTAAAAATGGTGTCAGGTTAAATATTCCTCTGCAAAGAGGAGTCGACAGTTTAAACACGGGAATGGCTACAGCTGTAATTGCATTTGAAATCAGGAAACAGCTCATCAAAGCCTGGACCCAGGAGAAACTTGCGAGGCAAATGATACAAACTACCTAGTTATTTAGTATGTAGATTATAGTTGGTAATAATGTAGCATAGTTTGAATCAATTGCTTATAATTATAACAATTACAAAAAAAAACGTTTTTGATTCTAAAATAGTTGTAGATAATGATGGATGGTATGTAGTGTGTAGTAATATTTTACCTACAGTCAGAGAATTTGATTGGTAAGCAAATTGATTGCAACTTTGACGTCATTCCTTGTCAGTTATATGCAGTAGCATGAGACAAATGGACGTAGTGTGGCAATATCCCTTACCATAAGCAGGCTAACTGCAATTCTCGAACCAAATTAAAATCTTGTTAGAATTAACACTTGAATTTCGTTAAAGAATTTCACCCAAGTACTCTTCACATCCATTGGCGAATTTGGCGAAGGCAACCAAAAAATACAGGGTGTCTTTTTTCAAGCAGTCGAGTTTCAGGTTCAAACCAAAACTAATCAAGGAGCCTTTTCTGAAAAAAAAACAAATTCGGCCTGAAGTCCTTTTTATTAGATACTCAGTAAAATGATGTATAGTGGAAAGGACACCGACGCAAAAACGTTTACATAAAAAAAATGTCGGTTATTAAAAAATAAACTGCTGTTTCCTACAAAATTGCAAAATCTACACTTTCAAAATTTTTGGAACAGTTTTTTTTTTAAATTATCTATGAAAAATTTCTTGTGAAATATAAATTGACGTAACGTCTAAAAGTGTTTGCAAAGTAACTTACGTCAGCGTCACCTACCGACTCCGTCTGGAACTATTAAATAGCTTGTTTGCCAAGAAACCTTCAGAATGAAAACTCCACAGAGTACATTATACTATACTGAAATAGAGACCAATCTCCGGCCGCAAAATGGGTAACTATTTTCCACGCGCCTCTAGCGCCATCTGTTATCAGAAGTGAGAACCTTTATTAAACGTATCTATAACCATACGCGTATGTACGTACGTATAGATACTACCATAGTTTAATATTGAAGGCTTTTTTTGTTTTGTTTTTCATGGGAATTTATAAATGAAACATTATATTTATCAAAACTAGTTTATTTGTGTCTTTTATAGCACTTATTAAATTTCTTAGCTTTAATTTGTAGACTGTCCTCATCATCATCAACCTGTCTTTTCCCAGCTAATATTTTATTTATATTTTTACAATAATTAAAAATCATACAACGAATGACAATTCGAATTAAATAATCAATCAACTTCTCTCTGTGTAATTTACATTTTATAAATTGAAAATCAATAAATATTATAATTGTTGTTTTAATTATATCTTTTAAATTACATCATTCGATATTCTCTTTCATAATTTCATTTATTATGTCTTGCATATTAGAAATTGATTCAATTAATTCTTTGCTGGGAGTGCAAAGCCATCGTCGACCTGCATATTCCCTATATTTAATGTATTCTAATTCATTTTTTGATGACAAATCATTTATGCAATCACTGCAAGATTTAAAAACTTGTGATTTCGTTTTTTTTAAGAAATATCCGCTCATATACTGGATTGGAGCAATTATACGGGGATCCCTTTCTTTTACCTCTAGCGGAGTAAAATTAAAATCAAATATTTTAGAAAAATCAAACGAGGAGCAGGTCGACGTTTCTTTCGCATTTTCGTTAATGATGAGAGAGTGCAGGGCATCACAGAAGTCTCCTTCGCAGTTACCGCGGGTGTGGACACTGCTTAAATTATTTATTAAAAGTGTGGCGAACGCAGATTCAAACTGATCACACGTGGGATTAATGTTGCGACACCCTTGGCTTCTCACTGCGCCAAAGAAATTCTCCAAGGGGTCCTGATTAAGGTGCCGCAACCATACCGATGACACGTTGAATTCATCTTTTAACTTTTTTAACAAAGTTTGTATGCCATTCAGTGTCCACACCCAATTGGTTACAGAGGGAACAGTTTCTTTTTTATCAGCTGATGTAACAAATTTCATAGAATTAAATATTTTTATGCCCTCCACCCACATTTTATGGTGGACAGAGCTCGCGTTGCTGGGCCAAGTAGGGGTTTGGCGTTTTTATTTTTGATGTGGCTTCCATTGACTGAATCAAATATTTTGTCCATGAAGAGCAACAGGTCCGCAGTTTCCTTGCACTCTGTAGGAAGAATGTTCTTATCTGAAACAAACAGAAAAAATATTAAAAAACAGTACTCAATAAAATAATCCCAGCCAAGCTTAATCAGCATGGGTTTTGTTGTATTTGACATTTACATTATCAGGCCACATAAAACATTAAGGAAACCTTTGGGAATAATAACTCTCAATAGTATGCACAACACAATTTATATAGACATGGTAAGTAGGCAAGGCAAGGCTTGTGGCTTAAAAATCACAGCTGCACCAGTTGTTCGATCAGGTTAAGCTTTGCTTGCCGAGGTTGGTTGACCATCTATCATATCAATACCCCATGCCCAAGAAAGTATTTTAAGGTGTTGGTCCTAGCTGTTATTTCTGGATCTTTGACAGTCGTTCCAGGTCATCAGAAGCCCGGAAACTTGACAACCAGTGTAACATTAACTGTATGTAACATGTAGGTCAGATAGATAGGTAGTAGCTCCACGTAATATACAGGAATTCCAGCTGAATTGTATATTACGTGGAGCTACTGCCTATCTGCTCCAAAAAAGCCCAAAAAATCCAACCCCAAAAAAGTGGGGAAATAGCTAAACTAGAATGATGATAGTCATTATATAACATAAGACAAACATTACCTGCTAGGTATCCCATGGTAGATGCTACAGTACAGCTGAATATTTGTGAGGCGAATTTCACTTTCATTTTGTTCAGTTTTTCAGGGTTGACGTGATTTTCAGTTAATTTTGGAATTAATCTAATGCCCTTATAACCTGGGTTTTCTTCATAAAGTAATTTTAAATGAGACCATTTCGCAGTTTTTGTAACACCTTCTACGGTGAATTCTAAATTTTTATTGAGGAGGTTGTTTCTAATTCCTTTGTGAAGGTGTGGAGGGTCATACAGCGGTATTATTTCTTGGCTATTTATTACCATTATATTTTTTTTCGGTTCCTCCCCCTTTCTCAAATATAGTCCTCTGGTCTCATTAACCAGCAGTTTGAGGGCCTGTCTATTGTTGGTTCCCTGGTCACATACAGAAGCAACCACTATCAACCCTGCTTCTTGCAAACCTGTTATAACTTCTTTAATTTGTTTCGCCAGCTCGGGTCCCTTGGTTGCACTTGACGCAAATGTGTAGGAAACTGCCTGTTTGTAATTATAAATTAGACCACGCACCATAAAAACTTGGGCGTGATCTGCAAAGTCACCCTTTCTTTCCTGCCCATTGTCAACAAGACCTGTTATTTTATCCTTTCTCTCCTGGTATGTGAGATTGGTTTTCAGTGAGACTTCATCAAACATTAGTACACACAACTTTTCTTCCACTTTCATTGCGTCAGCTTTCGCTTTTAGTTGAGAGAAAATGTTTTTGTTGATCCCAGGCTTGAGATTACTCATTTGAATAAGCTTTACAAGTGTTTGCTGAGCAGGCAAAATAAAAATCTTCCTGAAAAATCGATATCCTTTGGGACTTTGCTTAAAGATTGATAAGGCAGCAATTTTTTCATTCAATGTAAAGCGTCGGCCTTTTCCCTTTTTTAGGTCTTCCCGGCATTGCATTTTCATTAATAATTTTGCAGTACTAGTGCAATTTTCGAGTGTATCTAGGAATGCAGGACTAGATACCAATTTTTGCGCTGTTTTTAAGTTGGCTGCCTGTTTCCTCACTTTATTTTTTATTTTGCTAATTTTTATTCTTGCAGCAATAAGTTTGTGATGCAATTCCTTTTCTGCATTTGTAAGGAAAACTTTCTTGATAGTTTTCTTGATTCTATTCTTCGCTCCTGTAAGAAAGAAACATAACATGTTAATTATTTCACATACTTTGGTAACATTTTTAAATAGAAAAAGTCAGCTATTTTGAATCAAACTACAAGATGTTTATCCAAAACAAAATAAAACTTATTTATTTTTGTAGTAGAAGGAATTTAAGGCATTTTATACAATTTCATAACACTAATAGTTTTCCTCTAATTAATAAGTGAACTGAACGTCAGCTAGTCTGGGAGCGGTGGAGCAAAATGTTGAAGTTGTAACACAATTTTGAAGTTGTAATTTTGTTTTTTCAAAAGTAATTTTATACCATGACAAAATATATGAGATCATTATTTAGCTATTTACAACAAAAATTAATCGTCAGCTGTATGGAAGACGCCGGATTATACTTAAAGTCAGTCACGTATATGAACACGTCGAAAGTTTTCAAGTATAATGGTATTTTATACTTTATGATCTTTATGGAGCTGAAAGTTCATACTTTAAAAATGATAGATATAATCGTCAGCTGTATGTATAACGGTGGTAATACTGTTAGTCAACGTCATAAACATGCTGTGTGTTCAGTGCATCTCAGCGTTGCATAGTCAATTCAACAAATTAACTTTTTTTTTAATTTAAAAAAAAAATGCAGCGCCACCTCCCATACTAATACATATAAATTGGCAAAATTACGAATTTAACCAATTACAGATTTTTACACATATACTTACTAAGATTTTGTTTAACATTTTTCTCGGGGATTGAAGGATGTCCAAGTGGCGCAATAATATGCTGATGCACTGGAGTGTCTGGACCTGAAATATGAGTTAATTTCATTTAACATTCAAGCTAACAATATTTTAATAATGTAGTACCTACTACAGTAAAAGGCCAATAAGTGGCCAGCCTTTACAAGTTAATAAATTGAGTATTTACTAGCTGACCCGCGCAACTACGTCTGAGTCACATATTGCAACATTTTTCGTTGACGCTATTGGTTATAGCATGATCTACTACAAACAAACAAACTCTTCAGCTTTATAATATTATTCATAATATTAGTATTGATAAAATAATGTCTGTAATCTTTCATACGCTAAAACTGATTAGGTCTATGTATTTCCTTGCACTTACTCAGGTTTCTTAAAATTTCAAATCTCATACAGTACAATCTGATAATACAGTGAAAGAAAAGATCAGGGAAAATCTAAATATTGTTTAAATTAAAAAACTTACCCATGTTTTCTTTTTGGAGTTCATTCTTTTCAACATTCATTGATGTATGCGGCAAATTTTCAATATTTGAAGTGGGATCTGGAAGTAAAATTCATCATGATTCCATTCATTTTAAAGTTTTAAATGAATGATTTTTACAATTTTAAGATTATAGATAGGTACCTGATGATGTTGATGGCAGCTCCAAAATTTGTTGCAATGGCTTTCTATTAACAGATGTAAATCTCTTCAGTGACAATAGTGCTGAAAAATAAGATCACTAATTATTTCAATAGAGCTGCAAATGATTAATTAAGTATTAACCTAAATCCAAACAGGAATATTTATGTTACAGTATAGTGGATTATATTACTTTATGTAAATATGACAATTTAAACAAACCTGGCATATTAAGTGTTGGCACAGCAATGTTACTGATTTTGTTGTTACGACATAGATATTTATCTTCGAAGTGTGAGCGGCATACACGGCGGTACTTATATATGTGCTCGTTTTCCAAGCCCAAGATATCACTACCAATCGCATAAAGCCATGTGTTGAAGCGTTCTCTATCTTTTTCAGGATTTGGGAACTTATGGAGCACTTGACGCATATCTAAAACAAATAATGAAGACCTTAAACTTAGGAAATATCCAAGTCAAGTTTACAAAGTCTTATTTAGGTTTTACTGTCAAGATTTAACAATAGCTAGGCTAACAGCTTTGCTACAATATAAGTGAACTTTGGGCCGAGGGGTGCAAATGATAAAGTATCATTAAGACTATACTATACTACTAGTATCGTTATGCAATTTGTAATTTCAACAAGCAAGTAACTCTGACATACCTCCACTATCCTTGCATCCTGGAACACAGCAGTACTTGTCCGAAGACATAGTGTAATAAAACAATATGCACTAAAGGAGTCCTATCTCAAACACGACACTACACCAGAGTCCTGCCTCAATTTTGGTATAAAACACACAAAATTATTTCTGATCACAATTATGGATAAGCCGGAGGAACCTTAGCTCAACTCGACGACAAATGCACAACGAAAAACAGAAAGATTGAAAAAATATCACACGAAACCGGCGCAAGCGTCAGGCAAAGAGTAAAGTAATATATAATGGGAAAAGAGAGCCCTCTCTAGGCAATTTAGAGCAAACCTGTTTGAACGCCAGCGACATCTGGACATTGGCCCCGGAAATTATTCCTTGCCTATATTACGACCGACCCTACAATAGGAACACTACTTAAATTAGTTTGTTAATTTGTAAGTATAATATATTGTAGCAATATACCCGCTACAACATAATTTACTTACAAATTAACAAACTAATTTAAGCAGTGTACCTATTATAGGGTCGATAATTAATTTTACGCCAAGAAAAATAGGTAGAATCGATTTACTAAGAGTAATTATTTAATAAAAGGAAGATAAAATAAAACAAATGTTTAAATATTATGTATTAATCACTTTTTATTTTTATAATGTTTATGTTTCAAAAACACAAATCTCACAATGTTCACAAGAAGTGTCTCTATCACCAAAATATGAAGAATTTCAGAAGTAAATTCACAAGAGAGAGACGGAGGAATACAAGACTCGACTCAACGCACTAACCGCTGGACATTTAACAACCAAAATATACAAAATAGACGGAAAACTAAAATCATGCGCGCTCGCAAGAAGTAACCGCCATTTTGTGACATTTTTGACAAAAACAATATTTACCAACTGATTTGACATTAATTAAAGAGTGTTACCAGATAAAATACTTGAATTGGAATTGAATCAGAATTAATTGATCATACAATATTTTTTAAAGGTTTATTAATAATGATAATATCGAATTTATATCAAAAAGAAAAACTTATTGTTAAAACTATTACTTATTACTAACGTAGCCGTTATTCGATGCCAATTTGTAATTTTGATTTGAGTTTAATTTTACCTTGCTTGCGGTATTTTTTTATTACATACCACACTGAAAGGTAGTTCAGAGTGTTGTTATCCCATATTTAATATTTACTTCAATTTTGTGTTGATTATTAGTCTTCAATATTTACTTAAAAACAAAGTAATATCAATTTATTTTATTGTTTTTTTTTCAATTACTATCAAAAGACAACGCAGCGACATCTAGAAAGGAATTGAGAACTAATGTGGAAATTATTATGGGGCCGAGTAACAGATGGCACTACCATCTTTGCGAAATGTCACTTCAAGGCATCTGTCCCCCCCCTGGCGTCAGGCATCAGCAGACATTTACATTTGATGTTACCACTTTATTGAAAAATAGACTGCCAATAAAATTCTACTGTGTCGCTGCAATAAACAGGAGCAAAATTATGTTAGATATTTTTAAATACTTTAAGAACATTTTTCGTTATTTCTTTCAACCAATGGAATATCTTACTGACCAATTTTACTAATAAAATCTTAGAAACTGACCAATAATAATTGTCGCAGATTATAATAAAACCTACTATTCTAGTAGCAATCAGGTCAGTTCAGTCACACAAAGTTCTCAATGTTCAGTTTAGTTTAGTGCCATCTGTCGAAATTTTGTTGAAAATTGGTGCAGAGCTGCCATCTCTTTTCGAAAGTAGGAAAATATCCACATTATAATCCGACAAAATATAATACACATCTTTCACCTTGTTTGCTTAAGGACTATTATATACTTCGTGATTTAGTATCATTGTAACGAGTGACTTCCCCGGTTTTTTGTACTAAGATTGAACCGCCTGGAAAACTCTTACCCATTCGAACATAGGGGGAACTATTTGAGGAAGTTAAGAAATAATATCAAACAAAACATTCCTACAGGTTCTACTAACATAATTTATTATCTTAGTATCTTACTTAATTTATTTTTATCCAAATCTACACGTAGTCGAGTGTTCCTGTTTATCGGCTTCACTTCACTTGGTTATATGACTTGACAAAACATCGATATTTCTCTATTACATTTTATTATTTAGCACATACTAATTTATACACATCAACCTTTCTTAATAAATTCTCTAAATACTGGCGAAAAACCGCATCAAAATTCATAGTTTAGAATTACTTAGCGGTCACACATACGTACTCGAAATACGATTTTATTTTCTACCATTTATATGTAAAAAAGTCGCAGAGTCTAATTTTCATCTAAAAATTAAAATTAAATAGTCACGCGTTTGTCATTTCGCGCAAATTGTAAAGCGTCAACCTAATAAGTAAATATGGTTACTGTTATCGCTCTGTCCAAAGGGGATGAAATAGCAAATAGGTAGGTAGGTAGATACTTACATACTAATTTGCGGTTTGCACAGTCTACGATCAATAATCCCACTTTATTTAGTCTACCATTATAAAACATCCTTTAGAAGTCTGTAGAATAAATAATAAAAATTATCTAAAACAGCATAATACTCTTTTTTTGCAATCGTGTAAAAACTTACCTACTTTTTCTTCTTGATTTTTGCGAATTAGATCTTAATTTCTTTAATTATGAAGCCTTTTTTAATTAACTTAGGCTTCAAGAGAAATTCTTCTATTTCGAAATCTATAAAATATAGAGACAGTGATAGATAACACATATTCATCAAAATCAGCTTGCAGAAAATGTTTTCCAATTATACCCAGAGCCTTGAATCGTTTTAAAATGTCTAAATTTTCCACCCTTCGGTACACGGAACTTTTCCTGATCGGAATAAAATCCTTGGAAAGAGGTCGTGCGTAGTTTCCAATACCATTAATGTTTGAGTAATAAAGTTACAGTAGGTTAGAACTTTGATTATCCTTTCTGAAATCTACAGTACCTACCTAAGTAACAGTTTAGTCTTCCATAAACTACTACGAAATCATAATATACAAGACAGTTCAAATATTGCCGTCTGGCTAGTAAATAGCAGAGCAGTTAGCACGACAGACTTGGTCCACTTTATAGGACATAGCTTATGTCATCCTTGAGTGCCACTACATCCCAAGTTAATTCGCTTTGCGGGCGTCTACTCGTTGCCAACTTACTCTGACGTCATCAACTGCGTATATAGGCTGCAGGCCAACTAAGCTATCGCCTAGACTAGATCAATCATGACGACCTTTTTATTATGTAGGTACTCGTGAGGAATGGGAGACTGCACATTATCCTCAACCACTTAATTTATTTTTTGAATGTAGTTCTTATTTTGAAAATTGTTTTATACAATACGTGTGATTTCGGATAACCAGGGTCCAGATTTAATAACTGGATTAATAAAAGTGCAAGACCAGTTTTCCTTTACAGGTAATTAGGTAGTGTCCCTAGATATTTAATAGATCATTTATTAATTGTAAACGTACAAGCAAAAATGCCATCCAGGTTAAACATTCCATTAGTTTTAAATGCAGCAAGAAAGGTTCAATTGTTGGCCCTCGCACCAACTTTGCAATATGGTTTATAACTTTCATCACTTTTCTGAGCGCCTAGGATTTCAACCCTCTTAGCTCGAGGTAGCATTAGTGTAGGCAGGGATAATTGTAGCAAGTAATCTGGTCTTAAGCAATTCAAAACTTTATTGCTTGTACATATCAGGTGAGCTTATTTCATGGACCATAGACGTGGTCTATCTCAATCGGAGGGATGAAATTAGGGGATTTTTCAAAGGAGAATTCGTAGTACCTAGTTAAGGATGTGAAATGTAGGAAGGAGGCGTCGTCGGTCAATACTGGAGGTGGTGCGGTGCGGACGCGGTGCGCAGGCGTGGACGACCCTCTCCCCCTCGCCTCCCTCCTCCGCCCCCCGGCCGCTGCCGGCCCACTCACGCAACTCGCGACTCAGCCGCCGTGCGCTGTGATCGCGCGCGAGAGAGCTTTCGTCGCTGCTCTAGCCATGTGTGATGTTTTCATCACAGAAGGATCTGTCGTATAGTTTCCGCACTTGGTATTTCGCAAGATGAATGAGTAAGTCAAGAAGAAGCAAACAAGTAGTAGTAGTGGAAGATAGCGGCAAACGTGGGACAGTTCCGGTTGCTTCCCAGAAGGGCAGCTTTCGCCAAGTGTCTAGTTTTTCTCGTAAGCTCGTGGCCGTTGACACTGCAGCGTGCGGATCCCGCAGTGCGCGAGTGTGTGGTTAATTGGCGAACATAATAGACGAAGACGTCAGCTGAGTCGCGTAAACATTGGCTACATAGTTGAGTGACGGGACTGTTGACGATGGCTGCGGTAAACACACGCGCGTAAACGTTCCACGCTGTCCTGAAAGCATTCCGTCATGCGGCGTTTAATTCTGCTGTTCCTACTAACAGGTAAGGTTGCATGCTTCTTGTTTGATTTGTAGTATAGCAAATGTTTTTATAATTTGCCCTTAACGTAGGTTGCCAACTAAATAATTATGTTGTAGACTTGTTTTTGTTGTTATTATTAAATTCCTGATCCACCAATTGGAGTAGCAGTCCTATCCTAGTAGTTTTATAGCTAGTGCTTCGTTTTCTTATTTAGTTACCTTTTTTTCAGATTACACCATACTAATATTGATGGGGTTATCTAAGTACTTACCTACTTAGTTTCTAGCACTTAGATAACCCTAACCTTAGATAACCGCACTACCTAGGTAATGTTATTAGAAGATTACCATTATTTAATGAAACTGAGCTTTACAATACGACTATATTTAGGTACTCAACTCACTGTATGTGTCATATGGCTTGAAAAATAAGTTGTAATTCACCCGAGGGACCCTCATTCCTGGCAATTCAGGGAACAAATGGGACCGTTTGGGAAAGAGCACTTTTTGCGGAGCGCCAATCTCATTTCTGAGAACAATAAAATTATGGTTGTTTTTATGGCAATGGGCTTTTGTTAATAGCCACCTTCATTGTTATTTTAATTTAATTTTATAATGGTCTTAAAAAGGTTACAGCTCATTAGAAATCTTTCCTTCCCATTCTACGATTTCTTAAGTAATTTTAATAAAAGAATACTATCACATCACGACCCGATGAGGTTGTATTATTATTGAATGCGCACCTATTGTTAAATGGACATCTGCCGGGTACCATCAATGAGAATTGCCTTTTTATGCGTCATATCAAATCGTGATGCAGCATAATAAGTATTTTCTTATTATCAAATACCATTGCCATTTTGTAATGTAAGTAGGTTAAGGTACTCACATAATCTAGTACCTACCCTAAAATAGCTTGGAACCAAAATTCTCGTACCTAAGCTGTTTTTAATGTAATCCCAAACAGCTGGGTTTTTTTTTCTAAATAAGTAGTATAAGGTATATAGGAAACAGCCTCCGAGTCCTGCGACAGGTGTTCAAAGCAGGTAGACGTCGGCGCGGGCCGCCGACGGGTTTGCTTTTGTTAAAATATGTAGAATCGCTCAATCAATGGACCAGAAGTATCAGCACGAATATTAATAAAAAACATGGAACATTGGCAGGACTCTTCGATTCGTTCGCTAACTTGGATTTCATCTACATCCACACATACATTTTATCATGCGATCGATACGATGGACAGATACTTTAACATTAACAGATTTGAGAAGAAGAAACTAAAAGAAGAAGATGAGCGGTCCGAATCGGGCCTAATGTAAATGGAAGATCTAGAAAATTGCAATTTCAAATAAGATCTAAAATGACTTCAGTAGCAAACGAAGAAGGCAATAAAAATCACATTGCCATCACGATCATTCTTCTCTATAGAAAATTGATAGGTTTTTTAAACCCATTGTTGTCTACATCTTGAAGGAAGCTATCATTGAAAACTTTTGCCTTCGAATAATTTGTTCCGAACCCCATTTCAAATAGAATATGATAAATCGAAAAGTTTCTTGCGAGGAAAAATAAGAAAAGTTGGAAAAACTGGGGTCTTTCCCTCATCAATCTACAGTTAGGTGTATTGAATCCACTATGAGTTGACTTCGCCGCAATGTCACTGACAACCTACAAAGTACGTTGGAAAACTTTTTCATCAGGCCTTTAAAATTTTATATTGTGCAGACATTAAACTTGCTTACTTACAAAGGTTTGGGAATCAGAAAAGGGCGTTAAGTCTTTACTGATCTTTCGAAGGCAAGTTGGCCACCCGAGAAAAAAAAACCAGGTTACAAAAGTCATTCGTGTTTATAGAGCGATGTCTATAAAATACATAATTGATTTATTGAATGCCATTGTCAATTGCCAGCATAGGACATCTTTAAACAGTATCGAAAGATAAACTATATACCATATAGTAGGGGAGCCCAGAGGGTGTTTCAGTATGTACATTTATTCAGCATGTACATTTATTCAGCATTTACATTTATTCAGAATGAAAACTTGATAGCTGAGTGGGCGTGATGAGAGAACGCTAAAACTATTCTATAGAAAGTTTAGGACTCGCTTCAGTTTTCAAAAACGGCCAAAAACAAACAACGGGCTTTTCAGTAACGTTGATTTTCATCTCATCGTACGTGGTCTGAACTACCGACTTAAACAGGGAACTTCTCGAAGATATAAATCTGGCGATACTGAATAATCAAAGATACATACAGCAAATATCGCTACTGGGGCAAGGATCACTTCCAAATAGAATAAAACCTTCCATGTGCTGAATATTCTTCAGTTCTTTAAAAAAACGTTTTTGACACAAATAAGATTTTTCAGATTTAGTGAAAGGCCACCATATCTCGATGAGATGAAAATCACCGTTGCTGAACAGCCCGTTGTTAGATTTTGGCCCTTTTCGAAAACCGAAGGGTTCCTGTCCAAAATGTCCTTTAGTATAGTTTTAGCGTTCTCTCATAACGCCCTACCCACTCAGATATCAAGTTTCCAACAAAACCTTCTGCGTAGGGAAGCTACCAATAGGATTTCATGGGATCTACATCAGATCCTCCCCTACTTGATGAACTTTCTCAAAGAAAGAACTAAATTGATCTCGGAATTCTCTTTACTCTCTTTAGCCATAAATAAAAGTCTCACCAACACAAAAAAGAAACGAAATTAATGTAGTACTTTACCTCTCAAAGAGCACCCATTTTTTTTCTTTCTGTTCGAGCGGATATGGACTGCACCTGGCCTCCGCTCATTTTTTCAACGCATTTTAAGTTAAGAATTTATTTTAGTACACCAGCTCTACGTAACATGTTTGAGATATTTTTTGATCAATATTATATATTTTATGAAGCAGTGAAGAGTTTGTTTAGGATTTATCCGAACTTAGTTATTAATTTAATAGACATGAATCGATCATTATTAGGATTAATTAGGTAGGTAGGTATTATCCAGATTATGCTGGGTCAGATAAAAAGACCAAATATCAATGTAACATCAATATGATAATATTTAACATCATATTGAAGGTAGTAGTCGTTTCTATACACTTATTCGCCTATTATAGCTTCTAACGAGCGGTCAATCTTAAATTGTCTTGATACAGTTGACACTTTATCTGTTTTTCCTGTAGTTAATTCATTTATCTTTTTCACATTCGTTATTCCACAAATCTGGTGAACAATAATTACCTAACAAAGTAATAATTTATTTGCACAATATAGGCTTTCGTTACGAGTTTGGTGACTAGACTAATAATTTAAACCATTGGGCTTAATGAATAATGAGGCACTCCATTCGGACTGTAATAGGTTGGGGTAGATACTTCATTTTTCTCAATTTGGTGAAGAAATATGGCGCTCTGTGTGTTTCTATTTCGGGGTGTTGACAGAGCAGGCATAATCAAAACGGGTGCAGGAGTCGATAAGTGGCCAGTACCGGCTTCCATCGTTTCATCTCAGTGGTGCGTGTGTTTACACTCGTCGGGTTGCGCCGTATGTGGCGGAATAGCCTGCGCCCGCGCACTTCAGTCAAGAGTTGTGCACTCGTGTGAATTTTATTTAAATATGTGCACGGCTAAATGTTAATTTTGAGTTTTTTTTTTTTATTATTAGCATTCATTCAAGTGCTTTTAAGTTCGATGATCAAAAGGATGTCTTCTGTCGATGACTTTGCAAATACATATAAGTAAAGACAACCAGCAACCAGCTCCTGTAAAGACAACCTACTTGTATTGAAATTAGTCGCCGCAGTTATAATTTTCAGTTGCATTGAATTGCGGCATTTACATCCGTTGTAAATTTTTTCAGCGTTGAATTTGAGTGAAATTCTAGAAAAGTAAATTTCCTTTTTGGAGCAGCAATTTATTCTTCCCCAAAGAAGAAATTAATATATTTGCGCAGTGTGAAATGAAAATGATATACCTACTACGATTATTTTCTACCACTAGTTTTCGTGACGCTGTTACTATGTTAGTCCAGGACCCTTTGTTATTTCTTTAGAACATGTTGGTGAGAATGAGATTTCCCAGGTGCAATTTGGGCAGCTTTAAATTTCTCCGAAGCGTCCGAAGCGACCCGCAATCCCTAATCTCTAGTATAAATAAACTTATTACAAAAGTTTCCTCATTTGCCGCTTATGTTAAGACGGAGTACAACGGAATGTTTGTATAACTTAAGACCGAATTTGCTTTCCCTAAAACTTAAAATATGCGGGATAACGAGTGTTACGGTAGTTAGTTATAATTCTTAATCCGCTCATAAAGCGTTTATATAACATTTGGAATTGGAATTTATATTCGTGGTTTATTACTAAGTCATTCTCACTAGGAAACACTGGCGTAGTATTAACTTGGAGATTCTTTAGCTGTAACGAAATATCAGACAGTCCGCGAGTTATTTCCCCAGCGGCAAGACGATGGGTCTCCGAACTGCTACGAGTTATAACAGCTAACTGTTCACAACAGAGTTTGCAATTAATCTACTATCAATCGAATCAACCGCTCTTTAGGGATTAGAATCTTGTTACAATAATACTGTTTGTCTTACACAAGACCACAACAGTGGATCGCGTAAACCGACGGAAAAAAAACAATATTTGGATCGAGTTGGATTTTTGGCAAGTTTAATAAGTTTTTTTGTCGTCTCTACCGCAAAGCCTGGCGTATAGTCACAACTAGTGTGGTTCAGCGAAATCTGCTTGTTGGATTAGACCGTTTTCCAAATAGCTGAATGTGCAATGCAATGAACTGCACTCGAATATTTTTGGAAGATTTGGACCGCTCATCTTTTAATCTGAAGAACAGGAATGTTTAGTTGTAATCAGAAAATGCAGCGGTTTTGGTGTGGTCGGACACCAATAAGACAGGCAAATTGAGAATTAATCTAGGAAAGCTACGAAATTTTGAAACAAAACTTTGTGAGCAATTTGGTAATCGCTCATGTGTGAAAACAGTGGTCAAGCGTTGATAGATTGAAAATCAAACTTATAAAAATGGACATTTTTCACCTTTTATTCAGTTTGTTAGCTTTTGCGAAAAGCAGAAAACAAATAACTGACAAACCCATTTTATGACTTCTGTACAGAGCTTTTTAAGTAGGTACCTACTTAAATTCCATACGAAGACAGAATAATATTTACTCGTAAAGAGAGGGTAGCGAGCGTTGAACAAAAGACTGTGCAGGCTATAATTATCGACCTTGAAGAGCACAAGGGTGCCTGCGCAAGTCGGCACGTGCGTGAAGTAAAACGATAATGATAGAGTGGCCAGAGGGGAGGCATAATCAACTGAATAACTAATTCAAGTCATTGCGCTTTACTGTACATAATAGACCTTTTTGTGGCACCCTTTGCTCTCATTGCCCAAGATGAGGGTCATACCAAGCATGTTTTTGTAAAAATATTGTGAAAGGTTTTAAAAAGTCATTTTAAAATATGACAAACAGCAATTTACTAGTCTTAACAATAGCGAAGTTATTAAAAACCCATTAAATCGCGAAGCTTAAAGATGCTACGAAAGAAAAATTAATTTTAGCTCCTGAGAATAGTTGCGAATGCTTTCCGCTGTAGAAAACGTAAATTGAATGGACAATGAATGAAAGTGGGGACATAACAATAATGTAGATGCTCTTGATGACCTCTCAACCAGTAAAATGAACTTATCAAGCAATCCTAGAACTGGGCCGCAATATCACCTTATTTGATAAAGAAGGAATGAGCGAGGCGCTGTTTCGGTTCACGTTTATTGATAAAATTATATCATTGTTATTTATCTACAATGGAATTTGAACGTCGCTTATTTTGTGATACAATTATGTGCTGAACTTCAAAGCACTCGTGTTATACTGGTGGGTCACAAACCGGTTTTGTTTGCTTATACAAAACGTGATGTGGGGGTTAACCCTTCTACAATTTCGCGACATTCAAGTTCATGGTCATTTTATTATGTCATTATTAGCCGCTTGTGAGTGGAGAGGTGGTCCTGGGTAGGTAAGGGCTAAAAAATGTAATATGTTCCGCATAATTGGGTCAGAGAGGTGAAGGACGGGATCATGGTGGTAGGGGGAGGTGCGAGCGTTATTCCACGTTGCGTACGAATGGCTATATTATTGCCCGCTATATTACAACACCACATTCCGTGCTGGAAACTTTATGGTAATGTGACTCACGACCCCTTTGGCTAAGGAAACTTGGCTACGTTTTGATTTTTCATCTGCTTTGTATTTAGGTGATAATGTTGGAGCAATTTCAAGTTTCGTAGTCGTGGGTCACAATGTTTTAAAAGCAAAAGAATCTCTAGAACGTATCTAGATGTGTTTCTGCATCTAGCGGCGGGCGCTTTGAAGGATGACATAGTGAACTACAAATCGATAATGAAAAAGCAGTACGCAAGGAATAATAACGTGAAGGGTCGTAGACGGTAATAAAATTTGATTAGAGTTTGATCATAAATCTTCTTTTTTCATTATCTCGGCTGGCGTCGCGCGACGGTTGGCCGTCCGCGCAGGGAGAGCGCGCCCAAATCCCCCATGTTTTGACATACATACCCGCTGTATTTATGACATAAAACGCGCTTGTACCGATCTGACATGAGATTTATGAAGTCCGCATGTGTGCTTAGGAGATTGAATTGCTTTTACGCAATGGGAATCCATGTTTTGCGTTTTGAAATCCAGCTTTCATTTGTGTAATCCTATTGTGATGACATGGATATCTTTGCATGAAAACTGTTATTTATAATTTCGAGAAGTTTACGGTATTTCGCTGTCAATTATATAATGGCTATTTAATATAGTCATATATTTCATTGGAATCTCTCACTTGGTAGAGCTGATGCTGTTCTTTTAATTAAATCGTGATTGAGACTGCTAGGTATCTGTTCTGATAAGCAGAACAAATTAATCAATTAGAACAGGAATGTTATTTGCAGTCACTTCATAACCAGACGGACATTCATCTCATTGTTTAATTCAGATCAATTAGTATTTCTGAGTAATGTGAGCTGGCGTCATTGTCTCGTTTTAAAGATCGTTGTTCAAGTAATTTTATCTACGTTTAAGTAGCTGCTACTGTATTCTAAATATAGAAGCTGCGTATATTATGTAACCTACTTTGTCAGTGAATTCGTAAGGGTATGTTTTTGTATGCATACAAAAATTGGCCCCATTCCCCATCGTTCCAAAAATAACGGACCCGACCCGCGTCTCTATAAAATCAGTCTGTGACTTACTTAGAGTGACATGTGGGACTCATGAGTCATCTTCTGGGAGATCCATTAGTTACAATTTGCCGACTCACGCTCGCTTTTTGAGGGCGCCTCTTATGCCAAATGCTGAAAGACATAACAGTATTTTTTTTTCTAAAGAGATGTTTTTATTATCTTCGATTTATCTATTCTGCACAATAATAGATATTTTGCCTAGATTATTTTAATAGATACGAACGGGACCATCAAAAACGATTCAATTCAATTCATATTATAAAAAAGAAGCAACACGTTGACGTGCGTGACCCATAAGCACTGAGTTTAGCACAGCTATTATCGGTTCTTACCGAAGCCATTAAAGCTTTATGAAT
This sequence comes from Standfussiana lucernea, assembly GCA_964057025.1. Taxonomy (NCBI): domain Eukaryota; kingdom Metazoa; phylum Arthropoda; class Insecta; order Lepidoptera; family Noctuidae; genus Standfussiana; species Standfussiana lucernea. The sequence continues at coordinate 7,655,393 of OZ059791.1, read as the reverse complement.
GCTTATAAACTCAAACTACGATAGCCTTATCGGAATACAATCTGGCGCTTTCGCGTCACAAGTCTCAACTAACATCCTGGTTACAAGTGAAATTAATGACTTTCTGACATGGCGATTATTTATTTTCATGAAAGTTAAAATATTTGGAGGCAGATAAGATCGAGTAAGTGATTAGATTCCCATGTCTTACTTCCGGGCCGACAGGCGAGTGCGGGCACTGCGAGCGGTCACCGCCGGATGACTCCGAACATGGAAAGCATTTTAAGCGGTTGTCCTATAAATGCGGCGCGGCCTATTGTTACATTTTATTTTAGGCACAAGGTATTGATTCTTTGTTACCGGTGAGTAGCTTGGTGTGATATTTGGTGCTCTAACTTAGTATTCCTCTTTTTGCAGCCATAAATTATAGACGTGGGAAAAGCAACTGGGGTCTACAAAGTAAAGTATTAAGCCATAAGTAATCGATACCAGCAGCTGTATTACATTTATCCTTGAATATTCCAAGAGTAGCGTGTTTCCCGAGTGAGGTGTACTGCGAGCGGTTTGCGGCTCACGAAGCCACATAATGCGGCACCTACGTAACGGACCGGCTATCCGATACACCTCAAATCAAATGAAACTTGAAGCTCGCTAACGTCCAGTCCCCTTACAAATGGATTTTCAATACCTAAGTAATACCTATGTTGGTGGATACCGTATTTGCGGTAGATCCGATGTTGCTTGACTGAATGAATAAATCAGTATAGAGCAAAATATTTTCCTCTGCTTGTTAAAATATTTCAAAGTAACCTATATTCCAAGTCGATATGTTTGTCTTCAAACTTTCTTATTGAAAAATAAAATCTTTTAGAAATTCCGCCGTACTTCGAACACGCAAACATCGTCGAAGGTTTTAATGCCATTTTACTGTCGAAATTAACCGGGGCGCGAACTGTGCGAGTCTCGCAAAGTGTCAGGGACTTGGGGAGCCGTTTGCTCCACATTGTCACAGAATGTCACAGGCGGTGGCGCCATTCAGGGGATTAGACGTGTGGCTCCCCCTCTCCCAGTGTGTGTTTTGGGATTATTTTTTTTGGGAATCAGATTCCTAATGTGTCTGGGGTTCTTATCGTAGACATGAGATCCATTAGCTTTAAGTCATAAAGCTTGACATACGAGCAGGGCCAGCGAAAAATATTCAAATACTTTGCATTTTTGTTTTAGAATAAAACATGTGGACAAAAGGGTTAGTTTTCAGGGTCCAAAGCTTTGACACCAGAGTTATGCGTTTGTCTACGCATATCAGCTATTTTGTGATTGTGCCTCCACCGCATATTTCAGATTGCTTAGTAAGTACGAAACGCCTTTGATTACATCGATGCCTTCATTTATTAATACGGCTTGTATCTTTAGTATTATCATGTGCTAGTAAAATACACACAGGTTATTAATCTTCTGATGTTTTGTCGTTTCGGATTGTATCCATTAAAAACACAGCTCCGTTATCATTTCTAAGAAAAGTTGTTGTGTCACTTAATAAGGGAAGCAGCGTACCCTCATTTAAGTTCAATATTATAGTTGTAGTAGATACGAATAAGGGTTTAAAGCCCGCAGCTCCCAAGTAGCACATAATGGCTTATTTCCCCTCAGTTGAATTACAATTTGTGCGGAATCAGCAAACTAGTAAAATCGTTGCAAAGAGTGTCCCACAAATGTGTCTATATGAGAGGGACCAGATTAAACCGTCTAACTGTCGTAATGTTGCCGTGCCATGTATGGGCATCTGCGTCCTCAAGAGTACAGGGGTCGCTGCCCCACCCCAACTTGTTTATCTGGTTATCGATCCACCCGACGTCATCGCGAATTGGTTTAATATGTGAATCGACTAACTTTACTGCTGATTTGTTATTGGTTCGCCCGAGAATGTTTCTCCCATTTTGTTTACTACTCCATACACAATTTCACACAATAAACTGTTAATTGTCGTATTGTACAATGCTCAAGAAGATAAAATAATGCAGTTCGGTTCTTTAGAACGGTCTCAGTTTTATGGATTATTGCGTTATCTACATTTGGAGCGACCGCACGACCTCTGAATTCTGATCCTGTTTTGTGTAGTCGATACTGTGATCTCCCCACAGAGCTCCCTTTTCCTGTGAAGCGTTCCCCTAGGATTACTTTTACATGCTTTGGAATGGTGACTTTCGTTTATTTAGTAGTTTAGTTACCATTTCTATTTTTGTAGTCTATCCAAATATGTTCGTAGATGTAGTAACATCTAATTGTGTTTGGTAGGTGTGGGCAAATGCTTTAATTTGTTCTTAGTGGGAAATTAGCTGGGTGGACAACATCGGCCGTAGCTTGAATAAAACAAGAAATAAATATTTTAGCTTTACCTACAAGTCCTACGAACGTAGTTACTTAAGATAGTTTGAATGCTTACATTCTTACTCGCTGACGTCAATAGTGTCATGTGTCGCATACGTAAGTAAACCAAGTGCATGCAGTCCCAATTCTCCATAATATACGATATACGGTAATTGATGTCACTTAGCAACATCCATTAATATTGAATAAATAAACTGATTGCTTGTGCTGAGTTACAAATAAATAAACGACAAGTAAAATTGTACCAGTGAAATTGTTCGTGTCCGAGATAATATAATTAGTTGTTTGTTGCAATTGTTTCGATAACAACTGAATGATGCTTATTTCTTGTTATTACTCGTACAAAGGCGCCTAGGTTTATCAATACTTTATTACGTAGGTCATGTCAACCTAATTTTCTTGACAATATTTTGAGCTCAATCTTATGAACTGAACTTGCTTGTTTCTTAAAATACCACCTATTAAGAAAAACAAGTCTACGTTAATCTTTTTTCCATGGAACACATTCTCTTCTTATATCGTTTGATCTCAAGAATTTCTCGTGGTCCTGTATATTTTCCTGTCCCTCAAGTTATTTGCTCTCAACAACAAAGGAAAACTCCGTGGTGGACTTTTCCGTTTCTGAAACTTTATTTAGCTGGGAAAATTAATGGTGCGCGACATTACTATCCCGGTTTTGTTACGAATAATAAAAATGTTAACCTTTAAGGCTATAATAATAAGGTTCCTCCGTAATAAAAGTATAGGTCTTCACTGAAATAATATTGTCTCCGAAATAGAGTCGATTTTCGTATGTCAAAAGAAGCAGTAGTTTTATTGTCGCTCGGAGATTACTAATTTCTTTCATGAATCGTTATCAATACGTTCCTCATTAGTGGTTCTCTATTGAGTCGGGTCTAGTGTTTATAACTGTCGACGTGTGTAGTGTCCTCATTCTCGATTGTTCGTATTGTGCGGCGTGTCCTCTTACGTATTTAGACCGTTCTTCAGACGAGACCGGTCAAACGCAATTTGCTTTTTGCTCCAGCGACGCGAAAGTATGGACCGTACGAAGAATCCTGATTTATTATTGGTCAGTAAGATTTATTCGATGTCAATATCGGTTAATCTTTTTAATGTCTTTTATTAACCGGAAGTCACAGAAAATAATACAAGTAGGTACATAAGTATGAGTTCTTAGTTCTGTTAATATTTCCTTCACCCACCTGTCGATAGTAGACTGTTCCCTGATAACCAATAAGGCTTAGTTACATTACAATCTTGGGAACAGATATTTCGCATGACGTACGACCTCTACATCCAAAAATACATCTGAATATGAATGCGAGAACACTGTCTAGTCAGTTTAGTACTGAATAAGTAAATATTATGTTTGCCTGAACGTTACGCTGATAAAGCTCAACACGATAATAAGAGACGTAGAAATACCATTAAAAATAATAGAGTCGAGAGAAGCTCCATTCAAATTAAATCGTAGTAATTCTTCATAATATTATTTAGCTGGCAGTAAAATGAATGCTGCTTTATCTCTGCTCGGGTGGTTAAACTATGTCTGCAAAAAGGGGTCAAAGCGGCGATCTTTAAAATTCATTTCGTTTTAATTCCAGTGAAATATTTGGGATGCACCAACACGTCGTAAGTGATATAACACTGCATTTCGGAGCCTGCCGCTGATTCCACCGGCTTGCTTTTATTGCACAGCTGCGATGCAATTTTAAGCCCATTAATCTTTTGCAAGCTGTTTAGGTGCTGCTTCACCTACGTTAGAGCTGCCATGCCACACTGCAATTTCGTTATTTTAGCAATTTCAGGCGGCGACTTTACGTAAAGTTTCACCTCTTCATTTTCAATTTGGTGTAGCTGCTACTGAAATAGCCGTTGTATTAATTTTATTTAGCTGCATTCTATGCTGTTATTTCCAGTAATATTGCATTAATTACAAAACCCCTAGTATCTACTGACAAAAGTATTCGAGTTTGTTTACTGCAAAACATTTCCCGTTTCTGTTGAGAGATGCCGCGGGCGGCGCCAGCGAGTGATAAAAATGTTGTTACTTGTAAGCTGTAAAACTTTAAGTTCGGGATAACATTTTAATTCATTGAGGAACTCCCTATTAGCCTTTAGTTTGTAATTATCATCATCATAGGGATTATCTGCAGATTGTTATTACAGTAATAATGTCGGTAAGTGTCGGTTGACTGGCAATTAAAATCCCTTTGATATTGCTTTGAAGCGTCAGTTTGTGGGAGTCTCAACGAACGCCGATAAAGCTGGCCATTCACGAGATTTATAACCACGCCAAAGTTAACGACTCACCCGCCATTCAAGACACGCACTCTTGCTAACTTGTTTTTAGACGAAAAATGAAGTTTTAAAGCTTCCGAGAACAGCTGGCTGAAGTGCTTTTGATAACGTGATGCCTTGATACCGTTGTTTTGAAAAATAACTGCCTTGAGCTCATAGTAGAGAAAGAAAATTAAAACATAAAATAGAAATATTTTCATTCATATTCTGTTCACTCTTTAAATTTTTAATTCATGGCAGCTATTATGTTGTCAAACTGCAGGCCTTATCTCTATGAGCTCACATTTAAACTTCGCGTTGGTATAATGTTACCATCACTAGATCATCATTAATATGCAACATTACCGTGCAAATGATTCATTATCTTTTATGTTTCATATACGGCGAATGCTGAAAGTTTCAGTTGTTGACTACTACTTAGTTACTGACGCGTCGTGTTCCCAACATTTAGCTTTAATGTTAAGTTACGGCTCCCTATTAGCTAAGTAACTGCAGTAATGACTGTTCCTTATGTACAGGTAACAAGTTAAGCCTGAATTCAAGGAAAATTACGGTGCCTCTACTGAAAAAGCAGTAATTAAGAATAAGATGTACTATTTAGCAAAATTTAGTCATAGAAGAAATTCGCGTTACTAATTTTTAATACCTTTATAACACTTTTAAACATTATGTTAAATTATTTAATTAAAGCACGTTAAATTAAATTAATCGCTCAATCGTTTAAGAAAACCGGTACTGCTATTTGTAGAATAGTTCGATTAAGCGAAACCTGTCTAGAATTTCCGCGGCATTCGTAGATTCGTACTACGTGTGTTGATTACTTCATACATTTCCTCGCAGCTTACTTTGAAATAAAAGCTCTTCGTATGTTATCACTTATCGCACTGCTGGTTACGTTACCAGTCAATAGTTCATAAACACTGGTATTTCTGGGAAACATAAGCTTTAATCTAGTCAAAGTCTGCTGGGAGGTCCGGGAATCGCTGACAGAATGTTGTGAAAACTGATAGGAGATTTCATATTTCATTTGACGAGAATGTGCAATGCTCTGTAGTGAATGATGTCATAAGTGTTGTTTTTGGTACTAGAGCCAGTACATAATACAATGTGGATAAGATAAATGATGTAGCAAATACATCTTGTAGCCTCATTGATATATCTAGATAGGCAGGATACGTACGTATGAATTTATAAAGGAACATGAAGATACTAACAGCCAAAGTTGAATGCTAAGATTTTAGAACAAACTTGAATAAAGAAACAACTTAATTATTCTAAGGCTAACACTTTAATGCGTGCCCATCAATATTCAGCGTTGAGCCATCAAAGGCTACGATCACCACGACCTGTTATACCATTGATAGATTTACTATAAGAAATTATTTGTAAGATTTATTTTGTGTGTCCACAACATCAATCTCAACGTCATTCCAGATTGTTGGACTACAGATTTATATACGTATAATCCAATTATTCGCTTTTTAATGACACGTACCTATGTGCGACGCTAATACCGAGGATTTAACTATGGCCGTGAAATAAAGCCACCATTAAACCGTATCGAATGCTAGCGGTGCGTGCCGTAACATTAAACAGTTCCTTTTGTTGGTAAAGCGTTTAGCAATCAAGTTGAACGCCACAAGCATTGTGGTCGCAACTTTATGTACTTTTATATTATGTTCCTGCGAACCCGGGAATGGCCGAAGTCTCCCGCTGTGTGCACAGACCCTAATATAAAATCTGTCTTTTCTTCATTTCGAACTTGTTCCTTTTATATTTTTCGTATTTGCTTTGTATGTATCCTTGTCCCGTTTCTGTTGCCTTGGGGAACTTTCTTAGGCAGGCGATAGAGAAAACACATTTGGTCCCACGTTTAATAATGTAGTGTTTTAATCTGTCACGCCTAAGACCACCAAGTAGGTTGTTTTTTAGGATCTTTAGATGCATGATTAGAAATATGAAATTACATTACATTGGGTAATTCTATTTTTAGACATATTATATTTATTTTAATGAGTGAGAAAAACGTTTCAAAACTTGACAACTTTGTAGGTACCTTGTACTTTACTAATAACCGATTCATGTGCTCCACGAAATTATGTACATAATTCCAGTTTCAATGAATAAAGAATGAAAGAACTCTTTACCCGAATAAAGTGCTGTAACTTTGGAATTCAAGCTTAATTCTCTTTAATGAGGGTTGTTTTCGCCACACCCTGATTAAATGTGTATTCTTGTGTAGGTATATTGCCTATCCCGAGAATCCAAAGCGACTGCTTAGAGAGTGGCTTACGCAGTACTATTGCTTTTAAGGTATTTCTCAACGGAGTCGCGAAATAACATTGACTTACAAGCTGGCTACGTACCTAGTAAATTGAAACTTTGAAAAGCTTTCAGATTCTAAATAAAATATATGGAGAAAGTCGAAACAGCTTTAGTAAAGGATCCGTTGATAACATGATACGTATCCCATTAGGCTGTTAAGTGTTATGAAATAAAATATGCGTGAAATATTGAAATGAAGGTGTCAATTCACGTAGACAGCAGGTAACTTTATATTTTGAAGATTGATTTAATTTTCACACAAACAATATCATAAAGTCATCAAACGCAAGAACTTAGAAACCGATTGTAAGCACCTACAGCTGCTGATTGTCTTGTGCAAGTTGTAAAAGTCAATTGAGAGCAGCCGGCTTGTTTTGATCTTCATCGGGAACAACCTGTGTGCAGCCAACTAAGTAAAGCAAAACTGTAATAAACTTCACCGCTGCCTGCTGTTTGCCTGCGAAATGTCAATATTGTAAACAGACTGAAATTCTCACCACTTTAAAAGGAAAAATAAACGTGGATTTCACACAAAACGTTTCAGGGAAACATTTCAAGTTAACACTAAATTCAACCATTCATTTGCAAGATTAGCTCAACAACTGACAACGCGAGCTTTATTCTCCAAAATGTTGGTGGTGGTATTTTGCACTTTGGTTGTGTGCTCTACTAATGCATTTCTATCCTAAACAAAGCAAGAGCTGCAACCGTTTGCAGCAAATTACACGCAAGTAATAATATGTGTATTCCCTAGACGCAAGTTAATGCGGTTTCATTGTGTTTGCGGTGCTCTCTGGAACATAGATAATGGTTGCAATGTATCAGTCGTTGCACAAAACGTTAGTTGCTGACCCAGCAATTTGCATTTTGTAGCGCTTACCGACAGCAAAAACACTGATTGTGGTTGGAGAATTGTTTGCATTGCCAGTAATCACACAGGCACGCGAAATCTTAATGGGAACATGGAGACGATTATTAGAGGAACTGACGTTTGCGGACTATACAAATGACTACATAGTATTCGTTTGTATTCCACCAATCGCACACACAAACACATATTACCAACACAGCATAATTAAGTAGCTAGGTTAAGTATATTTGAGTACTGCCAAATAGTTCACCTCATTCTAAAATATCAAAATGTCCTCATGCTCACACTGCTGAATGAATAATTAAGTAAACCTTTCTTCGAATTCGTCTAAATTAAAAATAACTGTTGCGCAGTTTTGTTTCTCCGTATTTAGTGACAGCGTCTTATTCCTAAATTAGTGGCATAAGTATCTATGGGTGATGGACGCACTCGCATCATTTCATATGGACCATCACATGAACCAAAAGTGTCGTAACAAAGAGTCCTCTAACGTCTGATATCGTAAAATTCTGGAATTTTGGATTTCCTAATCCAAAGTTTACATGTTATTAGTAGTAGCTTAGTCTCTGATTATCCCTGGAATCCTTTTAAAACCTTTTAAGTAGAATTGACGCTAACATTTTTATAAAGGACCTTTACAAAAACGGAAAATATTTTATAGAAATATAAACTTATTTTATATTTAGTCCGTGTGAATGTAAATTAAGGTGAAGATCGAGAAACCTTAACCTACCTAAGGCCAATGATTTTCAAGAGGGCAAAGGTGTTCCGTCGTACACCTATAGTTCGCTAGGGAGGGTTTAAAGTGACAGGGGTTAAGCCGATCACCATTCGTTGACACGATTCTAATCCTGAGTTAGCTTGTACGTTTGTAACTGATTTTGGGTGAATGGGAAGCTTTCTAAACGTGGATCCGGTAGGAAAGCTATAAAAAGGTTACCCGCACATGCACTCACTTTTCTCGGTAGTTTTATTCGTTTTGAGGTCGTGGTCTGACACTGTCTATTGAACAAGTGCTGGGATCGCAAGGCTCATGTTATTTAAAGTATCCTAATTACTTTTATTTTCATTTATAAATTATTATTTCTTTTGCAACGAAAGAATTACTTTGCCAAAGTTTTGACTCGAAGTTCGGCCTTGTTTCAGGGCAATTGGGTCATATTTTACGTTGCTTACACTTTCACGATTAACTGAACTCCGGCAGCATCAATACTGGTTGGAAGTCACGCAAGGCATGAATTATTGTTTAAGTTTATTTCCTCGTAAATGAAATTCACGAAGTCGAGTTTACTCCCACTAGATGTTTTTAACTCCAGAATGGCGGAGTAGGTATGAAAGTGTTTAGTTCAACTAAAAATAACCTGTACAATAAGTTTATTTTTAGATTCATCGGAAAAGCTCGTAACTTGAATATGGGAATGTGGGATGTATTGATTTTATCTTTTGTTGCCATGACGCAGGCGATATCATTAAATCGTGAAGAGTACCCAAATTACGTTTGAGTACAAGTTACGATCTCTATTTTTATCACAAAGATGATCCTTCTTTCGTTTTCAAGCCTTTCTTTTGATGTCAATCTCATTTGTGAGGGAATGTTTTTCAAGGATATCGGTATCTTTTAGGTAGGAAGAAGGAAGAAACCTTATATATTCCATAAAACCTATAAGTACCAAGGCATGGTGTAGGTGTATTAAACTTCCAATGGTTACGTCATGTGTCATGTTTGGTATGATGGCGCAACGTGGACACGTCAAACGCCAACGTTCATCACTATGATTGACACTTGATAGTCTTGGTTTATGGCGCTACGCGTCGTATTTTTATGAGCGTTTCTTCATCCAAGTAGATTAGCGTGTCTCTTCCTCACCTGTAAAACAAAAGAACATCAAGGAGACTAGGGCAGTGTATATTGTGAGCTCGTTTGTTTAACGAGGTTGCATTGTGGCAATATGGAGACGCGCCGTCTAGCCGCTCCCCGACGCCGCCGGCGTGGCTAGGACGAGGACGGGGTGGTCGTAACATCTACGCGATCCTTGTTTCACTTTACGAATTCTGTAAGATATTTTTCCCCCGAATTTTCGTCCACGTTTTCAGACGACATCAATCACGAGAACACAAACTGCGTATTTACACAAAATGGAAAGCCCCGATTATCTTTTATATTTGTTTTGGTGCGCACCATTTCTGATACTGCTCACGGGCTGTGGGCAATTGGGCATGCCTTGGATCTAGAAAATAAAGTTTTCTGTTTTTTTTTTAAACTTGCGTCTGTATCATAATATGGCCTTAAAATACTTAGCACGTTTTTATTGCAAACGCTAAATACAATTCCTAGATACGGATGTAAAATTTTAAGTTTCGTTTTATTTGTCAATAAAATTCCTGGAGTGCCAGTCGATGTGGGTGTTTTATTGATGTTCCCTAATAAAACGTCGGATTCACTTAAAAGTCGTTTAATTACGTCTTCTCTTTTAAGTGTTATAAGCAAGTCGTGTGCTTCCAAGATCTAATCTGACAAAATATCCATATAAAATAATGGGTCAGTTACTTGTCCCTCTATGCATATTCAGCGTTTATAAAAATCGCCCACATCGAGCTGAAAATCAAAGACATCTCAGAAAGTATAGTTTCTACCTCATAAAACGTTAATAAAAAAAATATATTGCCAAATATTTTATGGATAATTTAGGCGTGTGGCTGTATGTCGTAACTTTCATAAAATTTTACTATAAACTAGAACTCGTGACTTAAGAACACCGGATTTCCTCATGATGCTTGAATTTCTCTTCCTGAGTATTAAAACTAGTCTTGTGCAGTTAAGAGTTACTTAGCTCGGGACGTCTCCGGGGAACATTTCGTTGCAGAGGCGGGCGTCAAGTTTGAACCAGCTTTGGTGTTGTAGTCAAACTTCTGACGCTATTTTCTGCAAACTTCTCGTTTGATTAGGTAGGAAAACTTCGGACAAGTTTCTACAAGTCTAGTCAAAAGTAAGATAAATAGATACAACAACTTACAAAATGTAAGTACGTTTGAAGCAGAAATAGTTTATTTTGTATTTGGATTTACCTTCTTTATTTTCTTAAAACTTTGGAGACGCTTTGGACGTGGATCTATTTAACAGACAGCAATAAAAAGTAAGAGTACATTAACTTACAATAAGAAACTACAAGTACTAGCTTCTTTTGATTGCCTATTTGACCCTTAAAAAGACCTTTCTAAAAGTTGTGACTCGGGACTCAACTTAAATTGCTTTCGTTTTGCCTAGCATCAGCTTTGTTTTATTTTTTCCATTTCTTATTCCAGTATTTCTTCAGTTTTGATTTGAAGCTTTGAATTTCAGAACTCTATTTCTACTATTACATTATATGAATCTTATGCGATAGGGGCAGGAGAATGATGATGAATCTTAACGCGATCGAACGTATAGGTATCAGATGTGGTACCTACATGCAAAAGACATGAAAAACAGAAATGAAAACTGAGAGGAAAAACTCTCATATTCCTAATTTCTGTTCAATCTTTCTAAATACTCCCAAAAAGCTTGCTTGCTTGCTAGCTTGCTTTTTTGCTTCCCTCAAAAATATACTACAAGACTAGCCCCATCATTTCAATAAGTCCGTTTCAAATCCGAATCGACAGCTCCATTGAACAGACAAATAAAGCCAGTAAGTAAGTAAACCGTCTATAAGGTTGGAGTCAGTGTTGCAGCAACACATCCCTATAATGAGGCAACACTCCGTGTAACCGTGATTAAGCGGCGCAGTTCACTGGGTGTTCAATCAAACGGATCCGATACTCGCAGGAGTTAACAGAAGCCGGCTACACGAATCACAGCTTCCATTAATACTTGTTAATTGACATTAATGCTCACTTGAAACTCATGTGGTTTACTTTAAATTAATTAAACAGCTTCTTAATTAAATAACGATCTGAGTACATTTACCGTTTACTTATTTACTACAAAACAAAAACAGGTCTTCACCAAAAAACAAGCAGAAATGCGCAGTTACTTAAGTAGAAATGTGTTTAACATGAAATGTTAAGAAAATCTTGTAGAAACTTAGGAACTTGTTCGTACTGATATTTAAACTAGCTCAGGAAATGCATTGCCCGCGAACAGGAACGTAAGATCCGGGGAAGTTGTAACGTTAGACTCATTTAAGAGAATATTAAATTCATCTTACATCCATTTGTACTTACGTAACTAAGTAAGCAAGTTAATTAAAACTGTTTTTGTTAAGATGAACCAAAAGGGTTTCACCATTAAGTTTTCCAGTTAATTTCTAACGAAACTTATTCGATTTTGTGTGGGCTCCGTTGGGCTCAAACCACAGAACACGTGACATTATATTCGGCTAAACATTGTATCTATTGGAGGCCGATGACTAAAAATGATGATAGAAACGACCCCATATTTAACGCTATGAAAGATGTTAAGTAGGGTATACAAAAGCTTTTGAATACCTAGTCGGTAACTTAAAAGCTAAGATTCCATAAGATGCGTAACTTAAAAGTTTAAAATTACTATCTAATTACATCTTGTTCTTGTTTTAGCTTCTTTCAAACTACTATGTTTATTAAGATTTATTCACTGCTAGTTACTGAGTAACGTTAACGTTACTGACGGCTCTGACCCGAGCCTCTGCTCTGAAAAGTTTGGAACTTGTTAGGCTAGGATTATTATTTTCAAGATTTCTGTGCTCCAACTCAGCTCGGACTTCGCATATTCTTGCGCCTCTACAATTCTACAAGCTTCAAAACGGGTTCTTAAAAACCTACTTATCAATGTCTTGGATATAAAGTTAAAAATAGCAACAAGCCCTGTCTTTTTATTTTCTTTCTAAGTGGAATCCTGACTCGAGGATTCACAAGAGGTTAGGTCGGTTGGAATGTTTATTAGTGGTTTGCGGGAGTATAGCTTTGTGATTGCGGCAGAAACATGTACAAAATGAACGACGTAAAAATGCTTAAGCCCTGTAGAGGATGCGCAATTTCTTACTGATTCTTGAATCTCAATAATGAAATAAATCTGTAAACGAGTTATTTGTAAATTAATTAAGAATCCTAACTGCATTAAACCATTAGCCCGGGGAGCGGCTTGTAACATAAGGTGCTTCCATTATGAGACCTGTCCGTAATGGGCGCCCGCGCCGCGACCTAATGACTTCGAGAGCTCTTCAGGTAAAGCGCTCTTTAACTCGATATTAATAATGGAACCCCTTCATTGTGATTACCCACATAAAGCCATTTATAGCTGTTTTGTTTTAAAACGGCCGTATGCCTCGTTTTCAAAATGGTATGCTTTATTTTTACGTCCATAAAAGTACAATAGAGTTTATGTAAAACAAATAAAAAGCGTTTATACATATTTGTAGATGCTATCAGCTAGGTGCCGATAACATTTTCATACACTTTGTTACAAAACGAATTCCGGGAATACTGGCACAGTGTCGCATATTGAATCGATCGGTGGTATGTGTGCCGTTTAGAGAAATATGAATTCCAATGTCAAATGCTGAAGTGCAGTCCATGATTGTAGTTTGCAGTTTGACTTTGTATGTAATAGACTGCGCACATATGCCTTCAATAAAATGGAATATGGATTCCATTGATATAAATGGATACATATAAATGCGCTGCGTATCTGAGTGAATACTGATATTAATCCCTGCATTCGACGCTTTCGGTGCATTGGCCGCGTTGACATTAAATTAAATTGACTCGTGTCTGTGCGAACCAGTGACCCGTCTCCTACGCTAACTAACTACATAATGTCAATATTTCAGCTTCCATCATGATATTACTTACTTTAACTCAGGGGCTGCAAAAGCCGAAATTAATTAACTAATGGCATAACATACGGCGCTGCAGTAGTAGGTGCAATTTATATTATTAGATATTATCTTGTACATGAATACACAGAAGATTAATTTCTAGTAATTTGCTATGAAGATGACTTATGACTTCCGAGTCTCAGCACATAATTTAGGTTAACGTTAGGGTTATCCAAACAGGACGTACATAAGTAATCACAGTCGAGGTGACATGCAACGCCACTGCTCTACACGTATAATACCAAAAGTCAGATGTCTGACTGCGTAAGTCAGTGCGTGTTTGGTCATTAATTTTGCGGCGTATACTTTCGTGTTTCATCATCGCACTCGGTGTCGCGTTCACATTTTGACGTGATTATACTGGCTATTCCATTAATTTCATAAAAACGACACAAACCGGTTATTAAATACAATTAACCTTTTCATTATGGTAATTACTTACCCTTGTAGTTTGCAAGTGTTATGATTTAAGAGGCCGTACTTAATTTATAGATATATAAAACAATTTCGTATTTCCTTTGCCGACTTGGCAAAAGTATTAAAATCAATATAATTGGGGCTTAATGAACGGCATTCACCAGATCTGTTCGGTTCGTTGTAATATTTTTCGTTTGGCTCCAGTAATTGCTTTTATCGACTTGTTATTTCGGCTGTTTATATGTTATCAACGACAACATATATCTTCGATAACATGGGGTAATATTCTTTCGTAGCACATACTTTCAGATTCCGTTCTATTTGGGTTAACATGATCTTTCAGAGAAAACAAAATGTTTTGTAGACACCATAACTCATTCTGTGCAATAAATGTTCAGCTAGGTATTGTGTGTTATTAAACTGTTTGTAGTATAGTACGGTAGATGTCTTCCTCTGGCGCGGTAAGTGAGAGCCAAACGGTCGGTTGCGTAACAGCTGACAGATCGATATTGTTATTGTTAGGGAATTAGGTGTTATAGACATTTGGAGCTCCAGTGACTCCGACAGTTCGGCGTCCCAAATTGTATAGCCATTGTATCATTAGACAAATACATTCTAATGGAATTAATTATCCTATTCATTGATTAAACAGGTCAATTTTACAATTCAATTAGTTTTAAAGTTTAAAGCTCCACCGTATGTTGACCCTGCTTCGTTGTAGTTTAAATACGCAAGTAGACAAATATGTCTAAGTCTATGTCGTTGTTCAGAGTTTGTGTCGTCACATCATATTCCCGTAGTAGTATTAAGAACTTGTAGTTGTTTGTCATGTCCCGATCCGGGTGCCCAGGCGCAGCGTACAGAAAGCAGACGCATTCTCGGCGAACGGGCGCGCGGGCGCAGGGTCAACGGTCGGCCAGCGCATGCGCCTGGGAACCGACGATAAATATTTGAATTTCAACACTTGATACATATGCTTAGCAAATTGATTATGGCATGCCTCGAACCAAGTGGCGGTAGTTGTTTATGGCAGAGATTCTGGGTCGATCGGTAGCAACAGCACCCGATGATCAGTCGTTAATGCAGCTATATTTTTATAGGTATCCAATAATGTTATGATAATAGAATTAACTAGCTAATGACGAAAAAAACAGTAACCCAAATATGTAGATTCTGACCCTTTCGGTGTGCTTGTAAATTACTAAAGCATTCTTTGGTGAATAAAAGCACAACCGCGATATCACAAGGCACGTCCCGCTCGTGTTATCAAAAATAATATCTTGGACAACGTAGTCTGTGTAACATTGTAAATGTTGGCAATATTTTACTTTCCCGCATTAAATCTGCGCTGAGTTATTAATGGTTAGCGGTCAACTAAAAGCAATTTAATAGCAGCCACTAACTACGAGACATTAAAAGAAAGTAGAAATGGGCAGTAAACTTATAATAAATGTAGGATCTATTAATCTTTACACTTGGAAGATAAGTAGCTTAAGACTAGACACTCGAAAGATAGTCATCAAGGCTTCAATATCTTTCTGAGTATCCGTTAAGCCTATATTTAGCTTCTGAGGACTGCTTTTATCTACCTAAGCTTCCTCTTTTTGCACCTCTATTCGGATTATCCGCAATGTCTCCAAGATCACTCGTTAAATCGTTAGATCATTGCGTTTGAGGTATTTTTCCGTTTACTGCGCTCTTAGTCACTTTTCGAATGTTTCAGAATATTTTTCCCTCGTATTTTGTAGCGAACACGGTTTTTCTGTCTTCTAACCCACAAATAAAATGGCATACTGTTTCAGTCATATTAAGTTTATACCTAGGTTTGTTTTCTTCTTTAATACTGCGAAAGTGCAGATGGAACTAAAACCGCCGTAGCAAAGATAACGCCTTGATTATGAGCACGACGTTATAATTCCTTCAGGCTAATCAGTATCAGACAGTAAGTCAGGGAAACGCCAGGAGATTGAAGATACGTACCTATATGCATAATGCATGACCAGTGACACGCTTGCTAGACCGTTATCTACAAGCTCTGCATTAACCTATTTCTCTAAATCGATTCGTAAACTTGCACACGACAGGCAATTGAATGTTACATTAGCTTTTTAGTACCCAGAAAAGAGAGATCCTGTTTCCAGATGACAAAACATATTTCATATTCTGATTTCGAAATTAAAAACTCTAATAAACGTGGCGGTTATAAAAGGATATTGAATGGGGCGTATCGGTGATACCCAGCCAGTCAAAATATATTTTTAATGATAATGTTCCAGTCATAAATATTAATGAAACATGCTTCGAAGACCGACTCGATTTACGGGACATGTCGGGTCAACATCACAGGGCCTTGTAAGGCGTTGAAACGTATTATGAATAAAAAAGTACGTTTACGTTTTTGAGAATAAAAGGGAATTTAATAAATTGCGTGTACCGTAGGGTTGAGCAGCGGGCTCGCGTGCTCCAGAAACAAGTCGAGAGTTAACATTAATCAAAGCAACATTTTATCACGATTAACTGTTTATATTGACAGAAATAGGTATCGTGAGCTGCTGCTTTTTAACATTTTCATAATAAATAAAAAAAAGGTAAATTACCGTTATTGTACAGTCAAATATATTTGTTGTGACTTGGGAAGTGACGTTTATACAAGAGTATAAACTAAGTGCCTAGTTTACGTAGGTAAGCGTGCTGTACCGGTATCTGTTCGCAACGATTCAATTTCCGCTATGATATAATCAGATGAAGCCGACGCGACGCCAGGCTAACGAAATAGAGCCAAGAGCATGGAGCCGGCCGTCGTCGAACGAGAACGGGACTCAGTCAAACACCAAGTTTAAGTATTTAGCGCCAAGATGCTCTGACAATTGTCTAACTTTAAAGATATTGTTTCACTCAAGTTTAATATCGTACAATGTAGAACTGGTAAAGTCCCTCCTAATTGAGTAAAAATGTGTCATCCTTTCTTCGGAGGTTCGTGAATGCTTTATATTTTGATCATGTTCGTCCACGCGTATCAAGGACGTATTTCCTTCAGTTCGGTTCCCATTTTGATAAAACATTGAATAGTGCCGTCTGTAAGTGCAGACGTGAAGGAAATTTAAAAAAAAAACGGATTATTTTGTTCCTGCAAGAGTAAGTTGCGGCGATTTTTTTCGCGTTTGTGAAACACCTTCGAACGTTTGTATTGACTTCTCGGAAGAATAAGAATGATGATTAAAATGTGCTGAGTTGTAATAATTATGTTGCCTCTTCATTTTCCGAAGGTTTTCTTATCATTGTAATTTCTCTCTGATAAAACCAGGCTCTTCCTTAACAAAAACAAGTAGAAAGGTATACCTATCTACTTGTTTGTTAGTAGATATACTAGAATCCGTAAAAATTCCGACTTCAGTCGAAACATTATCAAAGTATCTCTACAGTAATAAATGTACACAAAAGGTGCTTCCGACCAATAACGCACTACTTTGTCATTTAATATCTAGTCGGAAGCCCAAAGAGAGACAACGTTGACATCAATAACAAAGGCTTATGTCGGAATCGACGACTTCACGGAAATATTGATGAGGACGAGAAGATGAAACCCCTTTTGTATTTCTACTTTTTCGCCAGAAAAAAAAGCAAAGCTTGCATTACAAAGAACACGAACGTGACAATAGCCGATAATGAGAGTTCTCAAGCCCCTAGCGTATATTGGAATGAGCCACCCGAAATTACATCTCTACTACAAAATGGAGCTCCACATTCGAGACGAGCGTCTTTAACTGGGTAATATTAGGGATCGTGTATGTACATTGTAACATTGTATCCTTAATAGGGCATTGTCATGAATGAACAAGGGAGGTAATTTTGACCGCGCACGTATGCCGTTATGTCTTGCCGTGTGTTCGGAATGTAATAATACATAGGCATCCTTGTGGAACGGATGTGACTCGCGTCTTTCCTATGCCTAAGTAGTGTTCAACAGCTATTTATGGATATAGGGTAGAATACTGTGGACCTACGTCTGCATAATAAGTGTTCACTCTGGTTGTGTTAATCATTGCTCAAGTCGTATTTCAAGTGTTAGCTATATATACATGTAATGAAATACTTCTTAGATTTTTTTTTATCTTATCTTGGTAATTTACGAGGTGTTCAATCGAAAACAGCCAATGAAATAAGTTGAGGCGATTCCAAAATATCGAAAAATAAACGGGATAGATAAAATACATCTAAAAGTGCGAGCTTACAAGATATAGACGGATGAATCGATGGATGAAGAAATTATAATGATTCGTGTCCAATATGTTCGGCGTAAGTTTATTTCCTGAAATAAAAGCGAAGGAAAATGATTGACATAAAATCCGTGTCTCTGTGTATATGTGTATGTAAAAACTTAGAGAAGATTGATAGACGGCGAAGTAAGTCTTGTGGAAGGAAACACACTAGCTTAAGTAAAAACATTATGTACGCAAAAGCGACAATACCCGAAAGGCGATGAGTTGTCCTCGCCTCATGAGTGATAAAAGTGTTATCTCCACACGTACACGGATTTTTGTGAAGAAGCTCGTAAAAGGGTGTATGTACATTCTGTACGATTTTCATACTCATTGTTTGTAAAGTGTCGCTATCGGTATATCGCCAGGGTGCTGTTAGAATAAGCTTTTGTCAAAGAATATGTTTGTTCAATGCAGTGTTCAAATATTGTCAGGAGTTGTAAGCGCCTCTAGCACCGCCGTGTACGCTCCGCTTAGCACTGAGACTATAAAAATTGAAGCTGTATCAACAGTGTACCGTTTAAATTCAAGTTGTTTGAATTGTTCCCCAGAAATAAGGACACTGGAACAAGTTACGGAAAGTTTCCTTCGATAAAACTTGAATAATCTTCTTCATAATCTTTATCTTAGAGAAAATATTATGATTCGGTCGGTGGTCGGACTTCTAAACTTTTTAAAGTAGGCGTAATAACTTTTCCAAAAACGTAGGAATATTATTTTGGCTAGCAAGTAAGTATGAATAAAAGAAATCCTACACAACTCGCTAGCCATATAAACTTCATAGAATTGTACTAAGAATGTTATGACGATACCAGGAAGGAAGACTGCACGAAAAGTACTAGATTTATTTTAAAAGAAAAAAAAAAACTAACCTATCGTTTACGGATGCTGGACGTGGAACTGATGTTAATTTCATTACCAATTACATAAATACATTATTTATTGAAGCCAAACGCAATATTTTGACTTGTGAGTGCTCGTGCTATTAGTTTGCAATTTAACGTTTATGGCATTAAACGGAATTTGTGAAGGGAAAGATTGAATATAAAGTGAATAATTAAACCTGCCTTGTACCGTTTTGATTTGTACAAACTTAAATGGACAGGTATGACGTATACCTACCTGATAACTTAGGAATAGGGCGAGCCGTCCATTTGGATGGACAAGTTTGATATGGTAGTTGACGACTTGCGCTTTGGGGTGAGGCGCACGTACCAAGCAATAAAATATGCGTCACAAATGCAAATCATGTGCAGTTCCTGAAACGGTTTACTTCGACTGTTCTAGTTAATCGATTAGTAGACATTGTATAGTTCGTGGTTGTAATCTTCTATATTTGGTTTTGATTTTTGTGATTATGACAAGACAAAGCTTACGTACTTGAGCAAACAGAAAGGTCACCTTCTAGTGGCATTCCAGATTCCAGTGTAACAAAAAAGAACGATAGATAGATGCCACACGTAGCAATCAAACAAAACGGAGTTTAATTTACATCATCTTAATTATTTGATTAGTGTACCAGTGAAGTGTAGAGCTAACATTGACTGAAGGCGGATCTGCGCCGTCGAGCTCGAGACCTGTCGAAGCCACTTAGGTTCTATAGCTCTTTCTCTCTCTAGCCTTAGTTTAAATAAGTTGACGTACAATATGCATAAGTTTCATCAGGCGAGTAATGCTAATGCGTTTTGAAGCACCACTCCTCTACGCCGCTGTACTTGGTCGCTCCGCCGATGGAGCGTGTTTCAATAACTTACTATAATGTATGTGTGCTTCGGAACTTACTATCATATTATTAAACGTAGAATATAGTTGCGGCTTTTCTCTTTTTATGAGCTTGAAAAGTTTCTTGTGAAATACATGAATATTTAATGCCATATTTCAATGCTCGAAAAAATGTTGAATGTAATCATTGTGTTTTTTTTAATGTCGTTTCCATTCAGAAGCAACATTTATATACGCAGCATGTGTCTATTAAAGCCTTTGAAAATCCACCCTTCTATTCTTCAGAACTAATAGGTACATAATATCTGCTTTGAAAATTGAGAACATAAAAGTTTGTATGTAGTTGAAATAGCTGAAGCGTACGCAAACAACAGAATGTTTTTATAAGCCCCACTGTTTTCATCTATACAATACGTTTCGATCATTATTTTTTATACACGATTTTCGCTTTTGTTACTAGCTGCCTACACGTCATGAAAACGTTGTTCGTGTAATTCGTTTTGTTCATATAATTCGCTCAAATTTGAATTACTGAACGCGGAGATCGAGGAAATGGAATTCGAAGTCGTTCTCAAATTCCCGAAGCAAATTGGCTAAACTTCTTAAAGCGCTACCTATCAATTTCAGAAGACATTTCCAATTAAACTTCCTTCTACTCTTTACTTCGCATCTTTGACTCTTTTACTTGTTAAATATTAATTTATCGAAAATTTGTATGTACCAACATACTAGCTAACATACATTGGTTATTGAGTACAGCTACTCTGTAATAAATAATCACGAGCGCTGTTTATTTTTCAAAATTGAATATTGCTGCGAAATTCCGTTATGGAATGAGAATTTGAGCCTTTGTCCAGCCCGGAATCCCTCGGGTCCACGTGCCTCGGGCTTTGAATAAATTGTACGTTCATGCCGCTCTTTATACACGTCATATTTTTATGTAGACCTACATACAAGAATCACAGCAAAAATAAATTGTAATTTATGCCATATTTGAAACTCGAATGAGCTGCAAAAATATGGAACCACAGGAAGTATTATTTAAGCGTTGTTTATCTTTAAACGGCTGCTTTGAATCAACTAATAGAGGGATACAACGGGAAATAGTCAATCAACTATCGATTACGAACCGTAGGACAGTAATTATCTGCCTACAATATGCGATTATTCGATTTTGCACACTTAAGCAAATTCACAATAACGTTACATTCCGGTTCAAATGTATAATCTACATAGCTTTGGCATAAAGATCGGTGGTTAAATTCGCGTGGAATTAGTCATACAGTGCCTAGAAATAGCTATTAATTGATATGTTCGGCATTGTAGATAGAGCACGCTCTTGTAAGTGTTCGTTAACTCAACAATGTATAGGCTTTGTGGCGCGGCCGCTCTCAATAGCGGAGGATCGAGACGTCTTTGACTACTAATCCACTAATTGAAGATGATGATAAGTACCTACAAGTTGTACCCAAGTTTATTGATTAAATGTTAATCTACTACACTTTAATTAATACCGAAAGTAGGAGTCGATGTCAGAGAGGATTAGACGATTTGGGTAGGAGTCAGGTAGACGTTGCGAAGTTGTATTGCTCTATGATATGAATTCACTGGTTCGATCAAAAGGATAAGGATTGAAAACTCAATGTTCTCATATTCTCTCCACGTAACACGACTGTATCTTTCATATCATATTACTTTTATTTTTACATCATTTGACTTTTACCTTTCGAATTGAAGTCTGTGAGTAACAGCGTATTGTTCGTCTTCTGATAAATACAATTTCTGAGAAAATGTTGAGAGTAAAATAAAAAAGGTTCCCCTTATTTTCCGCGTTTCGCCTGGTAATGTGATTTGGGTACCGGGAGTGCAATAGTGACAAGCCCATTATTGAGTTTGTACCAAACTTTGTGAACAGTGTGCGTGCAAACGAAAGAAAATACTTTGAAACACGCCGTTTTGATTAGTTTACTGTTTTAATTTCTTGAATATAACCCTTAATGTGACAAAGAAATAGAGCTTAATGTGCCATAAAGTAATATAAAAGAATTCTTAGGTATCTGTTCGGTAACTATTTTTCATAACATGAATATAAAGTACAACGAAAAGAATACATAATGGTAAAAAGTTTTAATGTATTACAGAACTTATTGTAATAAACTTGCCATTATTCTGTCTAGAAATCTTATGCAAAGAAAATCTTTTCATTAGGTGATAAAAATACGCAAATTAGATGAGAAGAGAGCGGTGCGGCGGGCGGCGCGCGAAAAACTTCATTAGCGCTGCGAGCGGGCGTGTGAATACTTTACATGCGGGAACATGCAGATGCGTTTGAATGCCCTCACATGAATACCCACGTTTTTAGTTTTCACAATTTATTTGTTCCCCATATCATGTTGACAGCGTTGCCTAATTAGTGACAGCGGGAAATAAACTACTTATCGTAGCGCTGCTATGAGCTACGCGCTCTCGAATCGAATTACTCCTACTTAAAAAGGTTGTAAACCTAAATTCTCAGCTACGGTCACAAACTCATTTATAGCTTGTATAATAAAATAAAATCGTAATTTCTAACTATTCTAGTAAGCAGTCAAATTTAAACTTTCTGCTTCCGGTTCCTAATAAAATTATAAACATGACAATAATTTGGTTGTGATGGTACGCGATGGCACCGTCAATACAAAGTTCCCAACTCTGACTTGGAGCTGCTTCATTATGTATACGTTATACGTTGCAAAGCCACTATTTTTCCACGGATTTCTAATTACGCAGGTCGGTATGTAGATGTTGGCAGCTTATCCGACCAATTAGCATAGCAAACGAAGGAGCTCGCACTGTGTGGTAGTCAGCGCGGCCTCATTATGAGGGGGTCGCATGATGCGGCCTCCCAGCTGGTTTCCGAGCGGCGAATGCTCGCTGCTGTTATAATATGCAGCATCTATCTCGTCAGCTAGAATACAATCGGCTGAAGCTGCAACACGCTACTCGATCTCTCTCCCATTGTTAAAATCGTTTATCGTGGTTTTGGAATATCCATTGTTGTCATGCGAGAACATAAAAGCACGTATTTCCATTTTGAATGTAAACAGTCCTACAATACTTGGTTAAATGTGCCCAAAATCGAATACGTAGGAGTATCTTTTATTGTAACCCCAGAGTTTTCAAGAAATTCGATTCAATTGTAAACGCAACTTTATTACATGGCCACGCAAGACTGATAGGCGAAGTTAATTGAATTTATTTCGAATTACTCTTTTGCAGTCCCGAGCTAATATTTATAGTGGGCGATATTGCTTTTCGCATAATCGGTGGCTCATGTATCATTCGTAGCGTCTGACATGGCTCTATTATTAAGTCCCAATCGATAGCAGTCATGTTTGGGCGGTGGGCGGTTAAATACTCGCTCGAATTCCCATCTAGATTTTATTTTTCGATTGGGGGACACAATTTCTGGATGCCTACATTGTGTGACGTTTGGTTGCGGAGTTTGATTGCAAAATATGATTTGAATATTGATGGGAATGTTTATTTTCGTGAGTATTCATCAGATCTGTGATTAGCGTCCACGTGCTATCTGTTAGTAATAGGATATTCTCGGATATCATACGTAAGAGATGACCTCAGATCTTATCAGAAATGTGCAGCTGCAGTATCATTTCACTTGCATATTAATAACCTAAGTCTCAGATCACGAATTTGCAGTTGGTCGGTAGCAAGATAATTTTAGCTACAGATATCTAAAGTTGGTTTAGTTTACCAATCAGCTAACTAGAACCATTACAGCTCATATGTACATTTATGTGTCTAGTTATATCAAAACCTATTTTAAAACTTAATCGAATACAACAAGAAACTTCCAATCTAAGCTTAAAGTAACATCGAATCGTTGAATAATCAATAGTTTTAGGTACATAGCTAATAGCTGATAGCGCTGAAAACACCTATTCTGAGCAAACTAGGAGTATTTTCCAATTAAAGTTTTCCCATGAAGTTTGTTCGGAGTACGTGACGCAGAACGAATTGGTGTCGCAGATGTCGGTAAATAATGTGTCGACTAGGCATTTTGTGACACAGTTCTAAACCTCACAATTTGTCCAAATGATTATAATTTTTTGATGAAAATGTTTCAGCCGTTCGTAACGAAGGTATAATATAAAAATCTTCATTTCCAATAAAAATTTTTGCAGAGTTTGTTGCTGAAATGAAATTCAAAAAAACACAAAAGCTCGCTGTTTCACTTTTTCCCTTATCGCTGTTATTTTCGGGGCCTTACACGAGGTCTGTTAATTAACTTGCCGGACGCGAAGGCATTTTTCCTTTTCTGCTTTAAAATTGGCTCTTTCTCATTTCCTCGATCAATAGAGCTGTTACATCACAACGTTGGCAATATTAGTGCAGAGTCGGTGCAATATCTTTATATGAAACCTTCTGGATACTACCGCAACAACAAATTACTAGCGCCGAGGATCCGGAACCCAATATCATATTTAAACAGAATTGAAAATGAAACTTGGGTTTTCATGTAAGCGGATCCAGAATGTAATGAGTGGATTTATTTTGACAGAGTAGAGCGAATATTTTTGCAAGCGTTCAAACGAGTTGGATTTGATGACTTCGCTTTCGCCACCCAATAGACAACGTAATTACGTTGTCTATTGGGTGGCTTTCATCAGTGTTCTAGTGAGCAATATCCTGCATACATATGTATGTCATGTGCTGTTCAAACATTTTGAGTGACGCAACAGTTACACAAGCAAAATTGACGTGAAGGCACTCCCCTAGAGCTAGTCAGACGTAGGCAAACATCATTTAGTGTATCGTCATTCTGAATATGTACACAGGACTCCCTCGCCACATAAACTTATAGGTAATTTATTATATTGTTTATCAGTACGTTTTCAGTTCCAGTAAAAGTATTTCTGAACCGAATTTTAGTCAAATAAAGTTAACAAGGGTGTGGTATCCTGTGGGAGAAACCCTTGTAAACTATTTTATTTAGTTTTCGCCGAACTACAACTATAAAGGAAAGTCGGGAAAATATGTAGTAGCTGCTTCTATTTACGTAAGCACATATTTCTCGTACATAAATGGGTCTGAAAAAGCCCTTGAATAGCCATTACTTTGACATCGGTGTTTCTACGATACGAAGCCACTTTATAACGTAAGCCAGTACATGTGTCCCCTTTGTAAACATCCGGGGAAGGGTAATGTATCATTCATGTCGTGGGAAGCACTTTCTGGACATAACCAGATTAGTAAAGAGATTACTAATTAAGCTAACACCCATTCGGTTTCTATTAATGACAAGGATACACAGGGAAGGATGTGGGCTGGTTATTAAATTATCTGCTCGACTCCCACACTCGTGTTTATAGGTCTCCCAGACTACAACCGTCTGCAAGCAAATTGAGAAAATAATGTCCATTATAAACTTGAAATCTATTTGTAGTAACATTAGCCTGATCTTAACGACGTTGTAAAGAAAAAACTTTGTTGACTGGGGAAATATCTACTTTTACATAAACCGCATGCCAAGTCAACGGCCTCATGAAACTGTTCAATACCCACATTATATGGAGTGATAAAAATTCCGCTTTCGTGTGTCGGTATCGATTATGGCAGAACACATTAGCGCGATAGTATCAAAACACTTGTCGGCTCGTGTCGCCACTCTCCGGAATGGAGGAGCGACAGCCGCTACAGCCGCGCCCCCGGGGGACAACACACACATGATACACCCTGATGATGATTATACAACCATTACTTGTATCAACATTTTGTGCACACAACATCAAATGAGCTTTTTACAACGTTTTGTAGAAACCTCCACATAAAATATCAGCACCCGCAGAAAATGTAAAGTCGACAATGAAACATAAATTGTTTTTTAAAATTTCAAAATACAATAGTAGTTAAGTGAAAAATACAAAGCGATAAACATAGCAGAAATACCTGCCGGCGAATTCCAAACGTTATTTGAATAAAGGCTGTATTTTAGCGAAACTTTAGCCGCGCTGGCAATTCAAACGAGAAAAAAGTGTTTTTGTATTGTTTGCGTTTCAGCATTAGCGTGGAAACTAGCCGGCATTTATTTTATTTACGAGCTACCCGTTTGCGCGATCAAAGTAGTTGAATCCTGTCGTTTGTCGGGCAGGCTCTGTGAATAGATCGGCTAAATACGTCCACCAAGGCCCGCGGAGCCTCCATTTGCATAATGGACGCAGACAACGCCCTTCGAACGAAACTTGCAAAGCAACCAACAAATCGAACGGTTTCGTGTGAAACAGAGTCGGCTTTGTGAAACTATTCCACGTTTTACAAACACAACTTGAAAATGTTACTTTTATACAGAGGGCGACTGAAAGACACGAAACCTGGTCGACCGTTTGCCGAGTCACGCAACGGATTGAGCGATTTTGAATTAACCCACTTTCAAAAGTTCATAACACCCTTTGTATGTGCCACTACAACATGCTAGTGTACACAGTATTTAGGATTTATTTATAATATCGGCTAAACCAAAATAGTTCCGCATGTGCGTGAAATGTTTCGAAACGTATTGTTTAGTTTAGTGGGCGCTAAGTGTTGACATAAACTGGATTAGTGAAATAACAAACAAGGCCCCCGTCCTACTGAATACTATGTTGGTAGGTAGTTTAACTAAAATAAAAACTTACCTACCTATATTGGTATATCGGTAACATCACGCTGTTTTCTTTTAGCCGGAAGCCATTTTCATAGACATACCTACCTTATATTGGAAATTTCTTTGACCGAAGAATTTCTTAATGAAACGATAAATTCCGTTGCTGATCAAAGTAATGTTGCTCAGAGAAAGATTTATAGAATCCAATTATTTATCTCAGAACAAGTTTTAATGAAATTAGTATTTGTAGCTACTAAGCAGGATCTAGTTTACCTAATCTTAATTACATTAGGTCGCCGCTTTGTTATTCATTAATTCATAGTTAATTTAGCCTTTGTCCAATAAACATAAATACAATGTTGTTTGGTGGCTGGTTGCAATGTTGTTTGTTGTGTTATTGCGTAGCTTCAAGTAACAGTTCAGTTGATTTAATAAAACATTTTGTTTGTTTCAGGTAATGAATCCTTCGTTATCGAGGACGTTTCTCTTCGCCAGTATGTAAACGTGGTTGTCGAAGTTTGAGCACACTTACGCGACGGTATCTTTGCTCAATGTTTTCTATGTGGACGCCAATCAAATTTCACGGTTGTCGAGGTCTCAGCCCAACATAACATTTCTTTGTCGTTCGACGGCACGTAGACTGTCGTCCTCAGTTTTTATCGCGTTTCTTCGTGCTCCTCCCGTCATTTGCGAACCCTTAAGCGGCCCGGTGTCGACAATGGACTTTTTATCGTACGTACGTACCGCCTTTACTGTCGTGCACATACGCATCGTTTGCCGGTCATAAAGTTCCGAGCGACGCGGCTTGTCTACCGAGCTGTGGAATTTTGTTGCTCTCATGATGTTCCTACGGTCGTTTGCTCACAGCATATGACTCTTGAATTTTAACCATTTTTTACATAATATGATACGGCACGAGGTGCGAAATGGAGACGCGGTTTTGTTAAAATTGAATGGAAAGCTTACAACTCTTGAGGGAAGGATTAATTCAATTTGAAACAAGTACTATCTTACGCTTTTGTAACTGGTATCTTTCGACTCGATTCCACTTAACGATTCTTTCGACTTTCAAAACGCTTCTTTTAACTTCAGATAAGTGCGAAGACTTGTGCAAGAGTTGAAGATAAAAAATAATTTAGTAGCCTCATCCTGCAGGACGTTATCTGCGCTGGGTGCGCGTGGCAGCGGCGGCGGCGCGCTCGGGTTGCGTATGTTTACCCGCTCGCCCTTACAAAGCAACCCAATATATCAAGTTGTCGGCTCGACTTTGCCGTGAGCCGCAAGATGTTGCTACACGAGCCACTCTTTGTCAAGTTGCGCTACGCTACTTCCTAACCATTATACACAGCATTGTTCGCCAGAAAACCGTATAATACTAGCAAAGCTTATTCATAGTTTCACTATACTTCATATTTTATCCGATACTTATTGTAAACAGAGATGAAATTGCGACAAACACCTTTTATATTCAATGTTAAAAGAAGTGTGGCTTAATTTCTACAAGGATATACAGCCGCCTGCTGTATCAGCAATACTGTTGGAGTGGAAATGAAATAAAAGTGTACAAATCACGCGTGAAATTGAGTTCGACCCGATGCTGAAGTCATTGTTTGCTTGGGAAACTGGCTGCCACTCCGACATCCGACATATCGCACAGGAACACCGGCGGCGGCGGCGGCGGCCCACGCTAGCTACAACTTTTTTCCCAAACGTCATGTTTTTGAAACCCATTTAGATTTTAAACGGGCGTCTAGGTTCTCTTCAATAATTCACACATTTAATATCGAAATTCAGAAAGTAAACGATGTCAACATAAGTACTCATTTAAAATCTTGGAAAGGTTTTGGAAGTGTCGGGTTTTCTTGACGCTCGGGTTGTGTAAAAAAGCTTTGAAGGAGACTAATTCAAAAGTTAGGATTCTGGAGCAGTCGGTGGGCGGGTTGGATGTGTACAAAGTTTCATGTTTTTAGCCCGGACGGCGCCCTCGGGACTCATTTATCTGCCAGCTCAAGGGAAAGAGATAATTAATTGAAATTATGCTGTCAGGCTCACGTAATTTGCACACGTCTCCTTAGTCTAAATTATTTTCAAGATTCAGTGCAGTTTTAAACTTTCGAAGCCCGCGCACACAAAGTTCGTAGCTGTTTGTGCTACGGCTACAAGTAAGGTAACGAGAGAGATCGTCCGAAATGCATAATGTTTTAGTTGCATGCACTAAATCTTGTGTGACAAAAGGTGCGGTCTATGAGCGCTGGGAGGCGCGGGCGTCACGCTTCAATGCACGCACACATTACATTAGCATCAGCGAGATTGCATTCCTGTTGTAAATGGAGGCAATATCGAAGTGACGGCAGGTCGCAGTGCAGCCGCGCTTCCTCGCAGGGCGCCGGGTCATTTCCATATTATTCGTGACACGTCCGGTTATGTAAATGGGTCCCGTGCCGAGTGCCGACGCCAATTCCGGCCCGCTTGCCAGTTCGCACGCTGCGCTATCCGCACCCAAGCCTGAACACGTTCAATCCACCTATCACTTCATTTACCCTGTCATGTCTTGTAAATATTTCTTTTCGTCAACTCAGTTTATTAATGAAATAATACCCGACCGTATTTCTATTCAGTACGGATACTTGCAAAATAGGGCAAAAGCTCCAAATACAATACCGTTTAGCTAATGTCAATTTATCGTAGACCCCAACTTAAACATTAATCTGGCTTTCGTCTATGGCCTTTGAAATATCCGTCTAGCAGCAAGTTAATATAGCTTCAATAGTAGTCTCTCTAATTGAGGATCTAAATATTGCTTGCTGAACGGTCTGAATTGAAACTGAGAACAGTTTCATCACTAAAATTTCAATAATGTTGCTATTGAACCGTCTGCGGTTTGGACTTTCAGTTCATAAACCTCCAATTAAAGCTACATATTACAGCGTCAAATTAAAGCCGACCACAGCTGTATATCAATCTGGCAGTACATCCACATATTATATAGAGAATAATAACATAGAAGCCGAGTATAAACACGTATTAATAATGGTGTCATCAATGAAGTTTTAATAATGTAATTAGCCGGGAGCATGGCCACGTCGCCACTGAGCTGGGGGACACCCGCGTCGTGTCCATTCATCGCGTCTATTATTATTTAGATAATGATACGTCGTGGACACGCACTACTCATTACTTCACT
This sequence comes from Standfussiana lucernea, assembly GCA_964057025.1. Taxonomy (NCBI): domain Eukaryota; kingdom Metazoa; phylum Arthropoda; class Insecta; order Lepidoptera; family Noctuidae; genus Standfussiana; species Standfussiana lucernea. Next base: position 7,625,467 of record OZ059791.1, on the reverse strand, counting down.
ACGTAGTAAGTAGTACTCATCCATTGAATTTTAATTACTTAGAGATTCACGTACCTAGTTAACTTGACATAAGACAACATCATGTGAGGTTTATTTTTAAGCAAAAAAATAGCTTTCCATAAAATTTTATGGCCTCATGGTCAATAAGCACTAAAGAAACATTTTCTAACACATGGTATCTGCTACTGCAAGCCTGCACATCTTCCGAGCGATAAAGCACCCCAATGTTTTATTGCAGCAGGGAAAATCTGTTATGTTTGCAGAGACACAGTACATAATAGGGCTCACTATCTACCAAAGCTCACACATTTTGCAGAGCATAAGGCAGCTATTGTACTAATACCAAACTATTGTAGGCACACTGTACTTATTTGGTTTTATTCATTAGTGAACATGAACGAGTACCCGAACGTTAATTAACTCAAAGCTCGGCTTTCAGTGGTTACAAAACCATGCGATAATACCCTTTACTGGCAGGTACGTTCACCAGATAATACCTTTATCCTGATTCCACGTCCGTCTAATCAACTCGAATTGCTATTACAAAAGAAATGGTAGAAAAATGCTGCCTTTTGAAGTGAAACCCTGTAATTCTGGCTACTTTATTATTGCTTTCACGTTTAGATTTTTATTATTATGGGTTTATTTATAAAGAGCTTTGTTTTTGGAGGTGGTGTTATGCCTAATGGTTATTTAACAGTCACCATCCGATGAACTCTCATAATAATATGCTGTGCTACGTGGTAAATATTTTATAAACGAATTAAGTGGCCTTAAATTTGGCATTTAAGCACTAATGGACATTAATGGGAAATAACGCCCAGTGTTTTGATTGTGCGTATAATCATAACAATATATTATTCGCTTAAAACGACGTAAAATAACATTACATACATAGTATAAAATGTTTAAAAAAGCCTATCATCCTATTACCGTTCCAGTGTTCCAGTATTAGTCCTTTGAGGCATGATATCACGCTTCTTTTAATAATTAGAGCATCGTCTCAAGTGTGTACAAGAGAAGATGCTTGAAATTTGCCGTAGTTCAGATAAAAGCGTACTCCCAGTAGACGCCGCGCCGAGCCCAGCAAAGCGAAGTTCCCGTTTACCTCTTGGCATCTCTAATGCGCACTCACTTTAATTAAATTACTGTTCGAGCAATCGAGAAGTGCATTGGAACCCTCAAAGAGCTGCGCCGGCATTGGAGCCCACGATCACGAGCATCGATTTACACGAGTTCTTTAAGAAATCATGGTTTACTTTCAAACGGAGCTCAAAGCTTTGTCGGATCGATAGAAAGGCTTTACTTCGGTGTATGTAGTTTTAAAACCAGCAATTTGTGTTTTGCGCTGTTAAGGCAAGTCTCCTTCAGCAAGTATAATAAGCAGTGTGAATTAGAGGGTTTGATATGGAAGGGCGATAACAAATCCCTGACATTATCGCGTCTCATATACCCGGCAGTCGTGTGTGAAACGCCGAATATCTGGGTTTAAATAAATCGCTCACAATCGCAGAGCTTACTCTTCGTACCAACGAGCGTACAAATTAATTGAATGTAATCGTGTGTGTTACTCGTGAACACTGCGTGCTTTAAAACGCAAATGATCTTCTAAAGCGTTTGAACGCTTTCATTGAGTGTTCTTGCTCGTTTGTAGCTTGATTTACTCATTAATTCTCTTGTCATAGACGGATAATAGGTTCCGTGTAGAGTATTCACCATTTAAGAGGAATAAGATTTCAAGCCTCTGCTTTTAGGCTGCATAAAGCTTAAAGGCACAAAAAGGCTAAAGCAAAAATTCTAAAATAATAAAATGCGTAAAAAGACTCCTTTTGTAAGTCGGTTACAAATCAAATGAAAATGAATTTATTCGAATTGCATGTGTAACAAAAGCTTTTAATTAAATTAAAAGCCTTCAAATACTGCAATATCAGATATGATAATTATTAAAGTAGCAGAAGTGCCCTGTAGGCAGTCTGGCGACATTCGTTTATACAGCGATAGTGATCGCGTTACGTTACGTGACATTACACGGTTTTGGAATCATGGGATTCCCAGACGCAGGGTGCAGGGGTGCAGTCATTCGTGTTCCCGTGACACCCAGACACACCTCACCCTTGTTACATTGACTGTAACACGGGTGCATTTCATTATGCAAACAATTACCCGCACCAAAATATATCACCCTTGAATTAACCAATCGGTGATTACTCAACTTTTAATAAAAACAAGTTCTTATCTTAACAAATGACACCCGTCACAATTTTTAAACAATTGGTCAATTGTAACGCGTCCACAATTTAAATTGAGAGTCAATGGATCGTCGAACAAAATGGCCATTACTTCCAATTGAACCAATAACTGTGTTGTAATCAATCAATAAGATGTCTTTCTACATGTTTCACAATTCGCCGCAAGTTGCTACGGCCGCTAGACTTCCAAAGTTATAAGCGAATTACAGCAACGATATTGCCGTCTTATTATTAGACGTGAAACATAAAACCTTTTATGAGTAAAGGTAGTACAGGTTTCGGCGTGCGGCATCCTACAACAAAAATTGGGAACGTAGGAACAAGTTTTCCGCGGTGAAAATACGGCCGTGTAACAAAGAAGTTACCTCTGGAAACAAAACACAGAGTATGAAGAGACTCGTGCAGTGACAATAACTGTGAAAGCAAAGAGAGTGCATCACCATCTTGCATTTGTGCCGCACAACCTCATGCACTTAGCTCTGCTGCTAATGTATCAATCTTGCTGATGGACAACTTTCAGCATATCTCTCTCGAGTCGCACTCTCAAAATCATCCCACCTTCCTCCACCTTGCGAAAAGTTACTTGGAGTCCCGTTGCTTCAATTTTTAAACAACTTTATTGTTCAGAACAGTTTGTCAGAAAATAAAAGGTTATTACTTGTCTGTTATCAAAGTTTTGCGAAATCAAATTGCTTTTATTTGATACAATAAAAGCGCCTTTGTTGCTTCCAATCACAATCGAATCTATCAGATATTTTTATTTTGGGCGTTTTTACGTGTTCTGTGGCATTCTCTTTACACAAATATTTCATATAATATAAATGGAGTGTCGTAACGAGGCGAAAGGGATTCTCTAAGGATTTCCTCTCTGTTGTTAAATCCGTAGAGTTTACACAAATCTCACGTTTGGTGTTGGCGCGGCTGTTAGCGCTTGTTAAAATATTGCGCTTTATTTCCATAATGCTATTTCTATTCCTTTATTCGTGTCATGCATTCATTTTATAGAACGTGTAAGTATGTGTATTTTATGAACAATAAATTTGGAAAACTAAGAGTCAATAAGTTACATGACACAACCGTTCCCAAGCTTTCAAAAATGCAAATCACTGTCGATAGTCAATAGATATGTAATAAAATAATCATGAATAATCGGGTTCTTCATAAGCCACTTGTCTCATTGTAGTACCTATGGGCATGCATGTAGTGAGTGACGCTTCCCTGCTGCGTCGGCGGCGCGCGCGCAGCGGGAGGGCGCGTTACTTACTGCAATTGGTCACGATTACAATTTCACTGACCGTATAAACCCTAATTTAAAATAATATAGATGATTTTTTTATGTAACGCGCCAGTCGTTGCTGTCAAATGAAACGATAGTAAAACGCCTGTTCATTTCATCTACTCACCGAACAACGACGTTTCTCAACAATAATATCAAAAGAATGCGTCCCATAAATTTATTGCTTGTGAACGGAACAGTTATTCCATGGGTCGGAGTAGTTTATCACAGTTCATGGTAATTCTGTAAGCTGATATCGTATCTGGCAACAAAATTGTCGCTACTTATGCCGAACACAGCTATGACCCCATTTCTGATACATAAAGTAGTTGCCTTACTCCATATTATACGTTACCTGTTGTTGGCGCCATAGTATTTTTACTGAAAAATTCCTGGTAAAATAAGTTGTAGAGCTTTGTGGCTACTCGTATAAGAATAAAGTCGGTTACCCATTCCAAATTTTGTGTCTTTGTTGTTAGAAAAACATTCCCCCTTTTCATATTAGATGGTTTATGTTGGAGGATTAGGTAATTTCTAATGAAGACATTCTGATTTTTTTCGAAGAGGCTACGTACAATTTGAAATAGGCGCTGCCCATCGAAAAACCTTACCTAATCCGGCCAAATTTACCCCTACATCTACCAATGCTATGAAAATCACTACCTTCTTCCTCGTATTTTCCAACAAACTATTAATTGGTGCCTAAAAACAAAGGCCGATTGCCACACTCTCGGAATACCTTGGTCAGCGGTGGCCGAAGTTAAATTGGTTTGCCAGGACACTGAATTAAGTTATATACCTGAGCCTGTGCAGTGTGCCAGCCTGGCACACGGTGCACGCCAGGTTGTTGGCAAATTGGCAATTTTAGGCCATTGCATGTTCCTTCAGGATTAATTTTCGCCTTAATTAAAGGCAGCTTTTCAGCTAAATCACTTACCTACTCTACGTTGGTAAATATACATGTTGTTACATAGTACAGAGACATGTTCCTTAGTGTCCCAAGTTATCTAATGAATTTGTTAAACAACGTGCCCGTTGTATTCAAAAATACGTCTAATAAACAACAACAAACCTCCTTTGGACCATCAACGCTTTGAGTGACCATTTATTATTCCAACCAGCGATAAATATTCAAATATTTTTAATATCACCTTTTTCAACAAAATGTTGACAAATGAGGGATGCGCATACAAAGATCAAGGGTAGGTCCCTCCCTTTATTTGCATTTAGATGGGTGCGACAAGTTATTGTGGAGTGCGGGGAGGCGGCCGGGCGCGCGGCCTCGGCTCACCGAGTGCCGAGTCACCGCCTGCCTTACCCCACGACTAATTACCGGCACTAACAGTAAACCTATTTAATTGCCAATTAAAGTCAAAGGAGCAAACCACCTAATGCAGATAGGTAACGACATAACATCCACCTGTGTAATGTAAGAGCATTTGCGCAATCACAGTCTAATCCCTATGAATGTTTTATGAGACTAATCTTATCGATAATTGAATAAATAAACATGTAAATATCTTGTAGAATGCGACTATGCAGCCAACTTTACAAGCCATTAAGCCCATTTGCCTAATGCCTGTTCAATATATTCGGTAGAATAAATAGTAATGCGGTGATGGTGTCGTAACGGCACGCAATGAAGAGAAAACTTTCCCGAGTGTTTATCAAACAAAACAGCTGATGTAGCACATCATATCTAAACAGGTGGCCAGTAGTAAATCTCTGTCATCAAACATCCGATAAGGGTCTACCGTTAGGTGGCAGTGACAAGTGTCTTCACAGGCACCGCAACACCGCTCAGCTCGGGCGTACTCGTACGCCAAACGAGCGCTCGGAAAATATGGAAAATTTCTTAGTGCCTACATAGTGTGTTTAGCTTCCTCCGCGCTCTGATAGATACAAGTTGTGTTTTATGTTTACTCTTACTAACGGCGAGTATCCACAAGTTTCTATGCGTAAAATCTACAATGAATCAGAAATCTTGTACGACAAAGTTTGCCGGACTCTACAGTTACTCATATAAATCATTCTTAATTTAAGTGTTCAAAAGCACGTCCATTCTACATAGGCCTACGCAAGTTGTTCACAATGATTAGGAAAAGCGCATAGCAACGCTCTAGTAGCTAGTTTGTAAGCTCGCAATTTTACTAAAAAATATGGATGTAATCTTAGGATGAATCTGAAATAAATGATTTATTTATTTATTTATTTATTTATAGCCATACAGCCGTCCGGTCCCACGACACGACACTACATGACGGATTGTAAACAAGACAAGAATTTGCGGGGGCGATCCATCTCCGGCTCTCCGGCCAGGGATTCACGACGATTAGTTGTTCCTTAAAGCAATAACCTGTGAAATGGTTCCTGCTACTAATTGTACTTAATCCGTTCTTCGGCAAGTACCCGCGAGGGATAATCCTGTCTTAGCTGTAGGTTGCTTGATGAATACATTTGGTTTGATTGAATTATTATGAACGGCAATATCTATGAATAAATCTGAAAGATAATTTGAGTGTATTGGCTCAGTTTGAATAAATAACATAAATACCAAGAAAATAGACCTAACAGGCAAGAGAAATAAACAAAAATTTAACGAACACGAATTTGTACAATTTAATACGGGAATAATAATTGTAATTTGGGTTAAAATGCTGTTCTACAGGAAGGGTGTCTGGTCATTTTCAACCCTAATCCCTAAAGTGTTATGTTTCCTTTCTTTTACACCATTTATTTACAATAATCTCCAGCTAATGAGTTTTTACAAAATACTATCGAGCATAATGTAGGGGTGAGAAAATAATGCGTTTGAAAAACAAATGAGATCGGTACGAAAATGTTTATAAAACTTAATTTCCCTAGGTGGATGTCGCACAACAAACATAAGTTTTTCTAGCTACAGCAGCTCTTGAATTATGTAGTGAAGCGTAAATTATCTCGAAGGAACATATTGCGCGTAGGAGCTTTTCATAGAAGCACACTTGAGGTCGAGTGCTCAAGAGGTTGACGTCCCTAGAACGTCTCGTCGAGTGGCATGACGTGAATCGCGGTTACAGTTATACATGCGGAAGGGGTTATTAAAAATAAATAACAATACCACTAACAATCGCGAGTGTTTCAGCTCCACAAGGACGAAGGTTCGAGTGGATGACGTCATTCAGGGCGGAAGAGTTGTCGGCCTAAATAATTATATGTTTTGCCGATAGGTTCGATATTAGAGGATTCATGATAATGGTTTGCTCATACAATAATATTCGCACAAACTGTTTAGAATGTCTAATTCTAAACAACAGTGTTTTCGAACTAAGTGTGAGAAATTATCTGTTTTTAGATAATCAGATGCCTTCTTCGTTATCAGATGTTATCTAGAATAGTATGCACCCCCACATATTATATACGATTTCTAAGCGGCTGTTGTTTGTGGACAAGTCTTGAATCGCAATTTTTTTTTTACCTTTTGGCAAAAAGTCCAGAATAAAATTTTTGATCCAATACAACACAACCCATTCGAGTTCAGCTACCTTAAAATTCTAATAAAACACAGTAGAAAGCTCTGCTCCCGTCGAAACAAGAATAATGTCATGCGTAACTGTTCAGCTATTCGTTGATCACAGATATTAGTATTATGGCTGTAGTTGATGTAGTCGCATTCCACAAGGAAGTCTATTTTAGACATTGTTAAATCACCATTCGCCCTGTTTCGTGAGTCAGGCGTTACATGTTCTGAGAAACTGTCGCTAGTTATACGTTATGTACGGTGTCGTCGGCAAGGCGCGCATTCTTGTTAACATTGCACGTCTCTGATCCACATTTTTCCTTTACGTCATGAAATGTTGCGAGTCCTTAGTAAAATTCCTCTTCGCTGTGATACGAATAAAAATGGAAAATTGTGTTTGAATTGTGCTTGTGCTGGTATGAGTTGCCCCTCGAAACGACAATTATCCATGTTATTTATGCTTAAATGTACTTTTGTAGTACAAGCTGTACAGTATCCTTGATCTCAGCACGGACTTAATTTGATAAAAACTTTCCCAGCTCCAAGAATGCCAACAAAAGTTTCGTTTCAAACTAGTTTGCGTGAAAAAAGTTGGTCTCCTTCCATGAAGCTATACTGTCAATCCATCAAACTCACGTCTGCGAATCAATACTCTCTCGTACGAGTATGTTACATAAAAAGGAATACAATGTGGTTATACTACGTGACAAGTCTGTTGTCGTAAAACCACAGACACATGGACATAAGGGCCCGCTCATGAATACCCGCTGTTGTCTCAAGCCTTTCAAATCCGATGTCGAGTTATTGATGGCACGTAATGATGCTCGTTTTGAATACATCCGTTACCGAATCCGGAATATACCTGTTCATATCGATGGAGGAAAAATGTCTTTGTTTTCAATATCTATCTAGTTCACTTCCGCGTTGTTATGGGGTAAAGGATCCGAGGTATCGGTTTCAGGTTGTGTTTTTTCTTCGCTTTGTGCTAATGTTAGTGGACTCTTTTCTTTCTAAACGTGTTTACGTATGTTTTTATACGTATGCTTCAATAGTTCTGTTTTAACTTAAGACAGTTTATACAGGTCTATGTACCTACTTTATTTATTATTAACTTACTTTATAAGGACGAGGAACTTTAAAATATGGGTGGAAACTCAATAACAACAAGAAACCGCTTCAATTCTCCAATCGCAACATGTCGTTGAGTTGATTGTATTTGATACCCGTACAACAGATTGAATTCAGTGCCATATCTACATATGTGTGCAAGTTGAGGCTGTAACAGTGATACGTACTGTGGATTCGCTGTGAAATTGAAAAAGGCAAACAATTTATTTAGCAGGCCACCCTTGCTCGTCCGCTGAGGGTACGCCATTATTTTTTACGCCGCCTCCTTTCACCTCAATTTTTTCCAGTTTATTGTCGTTTTATACAAATTTTAGGAGCTATTCGATTCGGTTTTGCTTAACGAATATTTATTTTATGATGAGATCTAACCAAAATATATCCGCGGATCGCTGTTCATATTTTATGACTTGCTGAAAACAAACATTAGGGCCATGTTTTTAAACGACATCTTGCATCATTGCACGCCTTCCCATATTTTGAAATGAGTTTTCCTTAAATTAAACCATTTTTTTTTCTTTTCATTCGTTCTACTTATTTTTGTCATCAACTGAAGTGAAAGGAGAACAAGTAAGTAAATCAACAGTAACGATCCCTCGGAGCCAAGACCGTCGTATCCAATAATGTATAGGATCGGAAGATTGCAGTGGTGACAAGGTGGTAATCCATCGCGAAGCACCATTAACCAACCCATTCCGTTCGGTTCACTTTTACGACTTCAACTGAAGATAAGCAGTTGATACGTTTTACGTACTAACGTTTTTCCTTTATTTCTCACTCAACATGGAGAGCTAATGAGAATCGAAAATTCCATACTGAAATGGTTTTTTTTTCTGGTTGTGTAATCGCTCTCGTTCGAATAGCTAAACGAAAGTTAAATTGTACTTTTTAGATAAATCCGCACGTAACCGTACAAAATTTCAATAGGATCAATAAAAACACGCGTAAGTAAACACGAAGCGTGCTCGCTAATCAACTTCCAATCTATGCGTCAACAAACAACGCACGTTTGGACATACCTACATACACAATGCCGTGTCCGTATCGAATCTGTCCCATGTTTTTTGGATCCCTTTATATCTAAAATTCTAAATTTTTTGGATCCCTTTATATCTAAAATTCTAAATAAAAACTCGAATAAAATTCAAATAAAAAAGCATTCACATCTCCATACTGACAGGTACATGAATCCTATAAGATACCCGCGTGGGGAAGATAATGGCAACACATTTTCTCGAGCAAAAATAATTTGTTATGCAGAAAGAGTCACGTTACCTATTGTGTTCATCGAAGCAACGGATAGGAAAATATGATGCTATCATCAGCTACTCCTACGTATTGACACGTAGTACTATTTATCACAAAAACTACATGAGATTTTTCTTTTACATGGATAGCAAATGTAACATAGACTTTGTTACACTTATGTATATCCTCAATGGTTTCCTGAAATGGTTCCATTGCATAATGAATGATCCACCAATTGTAATTGTTCTTTCAATAATTAATGCTGCCTTGCTGGTCTTGTATGCGAATGGATCGATGGTCAGCGATTTGTGGCTAATGTGCTCTATTGTGTGCTGGCTGCAGTCAAACTCAAACTCAAACTCAAAGCATTTATTTCAATTAGACCATTACAGGCACTTTTGAATGTCAAAACACAAAAAACAAACTAAGCTACAGTCCCAGTCACAGGGCATAATAACTTGTGAAAGTACTGTAGTTGCCCATTCGAAAGCGTAGATCTCTATGGAGAAGAATGGGCAAGAAACTCCATGGACACTCTTTTAAATCATTGTTGTTACAAAGTCTCGGTTACATCATTCATGTCGAGATTAAACATACATGTGAGAACGATGTAGAAAGACGTGCGAGTAAGAGCGTCCAGAATAAAAAGATAAAATTAACAATTCAAAAATACAATAATCCATGGCAGCTGCGAGATGACCAGTCACAACTGACAGCGCCCGTTCACGAACATGACGCATGGATCAGCCATCATTCAACTCAACCATTTTGGAGGGAACTAAACGACCCGACACACGCGCCACCATCAGCGAGACATTTGAGTGAGCATGACATTCTCTCAACCGCCAGGGCAAATTCGAGTCAGTAAAAGATGTAAATGGTAGCTTTATCGTACATAGAACTCACACATGTGCTATGCAATTATATAATACTAAGAGACTGAATCTATACAATGCAAAGATATGTTTACAATCTTCTGCAGCTTCCACAATAACTTCACAAAGTAATCAATTAGTTTGCCCCTATGGTTGTGGAGCAGGACCAGCATTGAGCCAAGCATTTTTATCATCAATGTAATCTCCCAACTTATAGTATGCTTGCCTACATAGTGTGCGTTTTATACAAGATTTAAACTTCGTCTCATTCAGTTGTAGAATGCGGGGAGGTATTTTATTGTAACATTTTAAACAGTACCCCATGAAAGATGAGTCTACTTTAGCTAGCCTGAAACCTGGCTGAACTAGTTGGTCCCTGGTTCTAGTATTATAGTGGTGTCTGTCGCCTCTTTTACTAAATAAATGCAGATTTTTTCTAACGTACATTATGTTTTCATAGATGTATTGGCAAGGTACTGTCATAATGTTAATTTCCTTAAACAGTTCTCTTAGAGAATCGCGCCTACGTAGATTATATATGGCTCTGATGGCTCTTTTCTGCAGAATAAATATAGACTCGATGTCTGCAGCCCGTCCCCATAGTAAAATACCGTATGACATAATACTATGAAAATAACTAAAATAGACTAGCCTCGCGGTATCTACATCAGTAAATTGACGGATTTTTCTAACAGCATATGCTGCTGAACTCAGCCGTCCTGCAAGAGATGTTAAATGAGGACCCCATTGTAGCCTTGAGTCGAGCGTGATCCCCAAGAAAACAGTTTCATCGACGAATTTTAGTTTCTCTTGATCCAATACTATGTCACAATCACTACTTTTGACATTTGGTAGAGTAAATTTTATGCACTTGGTTTTTTTCCCATTTAATACTAAATTATTCGCGGTAAACCAATTATGGACCTGCAGTAGGGCGCTATTTACGTCGTCAAGATTTGAGGCACGTCTGTTGATCTTAAATATTAAAGAAGTATCGTCAGCAAACAACACCATTTGTGGTTGGTTTTTAAATAAATGGGGTAGATCATTAATATAGACTAAAAAGAGGAAAGGACCTAATATCGAGCCTTGTGGTACACCCATCCTTACTTTTAAACCCATTGAATTGACACCATTTATTTGTACTTGCTGATGTCTATCGTTTAAATACGACTTCACTAAACTGAGCGCAAGTTGTCCTAAACCGTAATGCTCAAGTTTAAGGAGTAGGGTTTCGTGGCTCACGCAATCAAACGCTTTCGAGAGATCACAGAAGATTCCTATGGCATCTTGTGCCTCCTCCCACGCAGTGAATATGTGTTTTAATAAGGTGACACCGGCGTCAGTCGTACAACGTCCTTTGGTGAAACCATATTGTTTCTCATGTAAGATCTTATTGTTGTTAAAGTGGTTAAGCATCTGATTAAGCATTACCTTCTCAAACACCTTGCTAAAAACTGGCAATACGGATACGGGTCTATAGTTATTGGTGTCTTTACTGTCCCCGGATTTGAAAAGTGGTATTACCTTGCTGTATTTCATAAGGTCCGGGAAGACGCCTTGGTCCACACACAAATTAAATATTAAAGCCAAGTACGGTGCTATAGTCTCAATAATAGCTTGGCAAACTTTAATAGACATTCCCCATAGATCTTCTGTTAATTTGATTTTGATTTCCTTAAAGGCTTTAATGACAGCTATGGGGTTTATATGTTTAAATTGAAACTCAACCGGACAGGCTGAAACATTTGCTCTTAATAAATCAATAGAAAGCAAGGGTGAGGAATTTAAGGTTTCGGTAGTTTTAAGTGGGATACTGGTAAAGAAATCTACAAATTCTTGAGCAACTTCATTTTTAGAGCTTAGAACACCACGTGAGGTTTCTAATGTGATATCACTATTGGATTTTTTATTTCTATTAGTTTCACTATTGATAATTTTCCAAACCGTCTTTATTTTATTATCTGCGGATTTAATCTTGTTGCTAATGAATAAGGCTTTAGCAACCTTGCAAGTGTTTTTAAAAATTTTTGAGTATGTTGCAACATATTTATTAAAAGTTTCTGAATTAATGTAAGGCTTGAGGCCGTACAGCTCAAACAATCGCTCCCTACTTTTCCTAATACCCTTAGTTGCCCATTCACTGAACAAAAACTTTGGGTAAATAGATTTAGTTTTCATTTTTATTGTATTATTAAACTCCGTGTAAACTACCGAAAAGAATTCCTCATAAAATTGATTTACATTTTCAATAATATATCCCGGAATGCCTAAATTACCAATTAAGTTATTATTAAAATTATTCAAATTACTGGGTGTTATTTGTCTAGACTTTATCTGGATTTTTTGTAATGGTGTGTAGGACTCGAAAACAACGGTTTGACCACTGTGATCAGAAGGAAGGTAATTTACAATGGATTTATCTAAGTAGTCGCAACAACAAAAAACATTATCAATACATGTAGCAGTATTTTTAGTAATTCGGGTTGGTTCCGAGAACACGTTTAACAAATTGAATGATTTAAAAAGATGTAATAATCTACTGCTATTTGAATTTTTCTCTAAAATATTAACATTAAAGTCACCACAGATAACGAGTGATTTATTACTAGTAGCAAGTTTTGCTAAAGCATCCTCCATTACTGACTCAAATAAAGAGTAGTTCTGATAATTTGGGGGTCTGTAAACGCACACTATTACATGCTTATCTAGCTCAACACAAGACAGTTCAATATTATGCTCAACCGATAGATCAACAATATCATTACGAGACTTAAATTTAATACAATTTTTAACTAAGATTAATGAACCCCCACGCATCTTAGATTTCCGGTTAAAGCAACTGCCCACACTGTAATTTTCGTAATTAATGAGCATTTCAAAGTCTTTTAACCAATGTTCAGTGAAACAAACTATTTCAAACTTTGTTTTTTCTAAAAACAATTCAATTTCTAATTGCTTTGAAGCGAAGCCTTGAATGTTCTGGTGAAATAATTGCATGGAATTCTGCTTAGCCCCTTTTTTACATCTAACTTTTTGGGAGCAAGAAGGTACCTTTGTGTTGTTGGTTAAAGTAACATTACTGTTACTGGTATCTTCTGTTGTCTTACTAACTAGTTTAAATGAGCATCCGGAGTGAGCCCCAAGACTCCTATGCCATTACAAGACAATGAAACCTTAGTACTAGTGGACCCTACTTGAGAATCTTCTGTAGTTACACATGGATCCTCGTTCGTAAAATAATTGTAAAAATGAATATTAGTATTCTTACTAATAGTCGCAGTGTTAATAATAGAACTAAACATAGACATACTATTTATGTCTGAGTGAATATTAAAAACTAATAGCCGAGCTATTTTGTGTCTACAACTAATAGGTAGATACACATTACCCCGTGTCGACTTAAGATTACCTACAAAACTGTTGATATCAAGATATATAAGTTTGTCACTATAGTGACCTACTAAGAAATGAACATGCTCATTCAGCATGTGAATATAATTGTTTTTCTTGCCTGACAATTTTTCTAAGTATGGGAAAGCACACAATATTATTTTACGACAATTCAACTTTAACAATTCAGTTACACTGTCTGTGATGTCTTCTTTTTTAATTTTTGAACTATTTCCAATAAATATAGTGATGTCTGTATTAATATTATAAACATTTCTAGTTACTGATGCCATTATCTGTTTGTATGTTGCCCCTGGCATACAATGATTTTGATTGGGAAAACTCAGGTTATTACTAACTAATTTACCTACACTTCTTCCTATACTATCTGAGAACATTACTGAACAAGAACAATTATGACTATCATATATCTCAGGCTGTACCACTTGTAAATAATCTTGATTGAGTACACAGTCCTGAGATAAATTCTCAGCCTGGGACGGGTCCTCCATTACCTCAGGCTGGACAGTATCTTGGTTGGTAACTGACTGACAACTACATTGACACATTACCAACTCATTTGCTGCAAGAATATGTTCCCTAATTTGGTTCTGAGAACTCACATACCTACTGGAAAGGGAACTAAGTGAGTCCTGAAGTACCTGTATTTCAGCCTGTAAATGCCGAGTATCAATTTCATAAATTTTTATACTGTCTTCTAATTTTATTTGGTAATTATTTAACTTATTAACTAAATCAACACGCTCTTTCCTCAGTGAAATATTTTTGGAAAATTGCTTATGTTGTTTCCTAAATTGATAACATTTTTTAATTATTCTATTCAGTTTAGCATATTTTTTAATTTTCTTGTTGCTAACTGTATAATTCTGTTTTAATAAGGAATCTTCAGTCAGATCAATGGTTATTAAGGAAGGGGGGTTACAATTACTATTTAATAATTCATTATATAAGATGTTAGTTTCTTTAACCTGAGTATGTTGTTTTTCTTTCTGTAACTTTGATATACAATTATTGGCATGAATTAATTCATCTTCTAGGTCCCTAATTTTATTTAAAGCCTCCTCGTACAAATTACTACAATTATTGAAACCATCCGTGACCACCTTCAGTTGATCCCGTTCATCAACAACGTCCAAGTATTGCTGATGTAGGACCACAAGCTCTCGTTTTAAGCTTGAGTTTTTGCCATTAACTGAATGGACTTCCACCTCACTCTCATCTCTCTCCTGTAACAGTTGTTGGACTTGGAGGTTTGATTCTTTAAGTTCTTGGAGGGCCGTTCTCAATTTTAGCTCCATATCCTGAGCAGTAGCCTTACGGGTCATCACAGGCATGGTTTCAGGAAAGGTTACTGAAAATAAGGAGTAAAGAAACGGTGAGAACTAATAGAATTGACAAATTAAGAAAAGTTAGTGGTAAAAGGGGGAAAAAAACCGAGGGAAAAATGTTCAGTTATGAAATGAAATGAGGTAGGCTGCTATATTAGCTTTAAAAGTTAACTATAATTATATTCAATGCATCAACAGAATATTAAATTTAACTGATTCTATTGTAAATTTGTAATAAGGTATTACTTTTTCTTAAGAGGGTAGATTGCATAGGAAAAAAAAATTAAACTTATTATTAAGATATTACTTTAAGACAATAATGCACAGTAATTACCATACACGTTATATTACTGAATTTATATTGAAACGATATAATAAACAACAGAGTTATGGAATTACTGTCAGTTTTGTTTTTTACGACCGGTTGTCAACAAAGCGATTAAGAACCAGTACAGGGTAATAAATCAGCAAAAATATATACTATAAAATGGCATAGATGTGTGATTGATATAAAGTGACGATTGTGTGCTATTATTAAATAAAAGTAAACAATACTTCCCCTGAATTTTCCGTATAAATCCACAGTTAGAACGTCATCTGTTGTTTTTGGTTACCGGTAACGTTGTATAGGCGAAAACTTAATTAATCACCAGGAAAACAATTTTCCTGAGTATTTACGCATTTATATTACGTTTGCTCAAACAATTACACCTTAATATAACTTATTTAATAATTTAATTTAATTTTAAAATACGGAACAAAAATTTTACATGTCACTCGGGCAGTGTTGCCACTTTTTTTTTCAAAAGTGGTAGCTATACCTATTAGCTATTCTAAGTAATTACATATTCCAGCATAATTATACTTAATTAAGTGAAGGATAGACTTAATATCTATGATGATGAGGATAAGTCTAGCTTAGTAGCTTTCATACAACATTTTGGTAACTACAAACATACCATAAGGAGTAGTCGATTGCTACCACTATATTTTAGAGAATATTAACGTATATGTAACGAAAATTGGTCGTGATGCAGTATCTGCGTGGTTAACTGACTACATGCGACCAAATATTTTGTTTTGTAACAGGTTAGATCTGTGTTTGTATAAATTACTCAATTTAAATATAAAATATGAAAAAAAAAAAATATGAATTTCATATGAAAAAATATGCAATGCACCAAAATCTTAATTAAAAGTACGTTTAGAAGTTAATTTAAAAACGCACCGAGTATTTTAAGAGAGACCTTTTAGGTTGTTTGTTTAGGATTTTTATTTGAGTTACGAAAGCAATCAAATATTTGGGTTATTAGCTATTCGTACATTTAATAAACCTTGCTAGCACCCTTTACAATTTAATTGAGAAATTCAAACAAGCGTTACCTACCTACTCTTGAAAAAAATTTTACGTCATAATTGCTTAGAAATAGCAAGTATTTTTAAGTGTATTCGCCGTATTATAAGTTAGAATAAAGTTTTATCATTCATAGTGGTATTTCCCCCTACTCAATGGGCTATAAGTAGGTACACAACCCACACAGCCTGGAGCCCGAACACAATCGAGGTTTTTGCAACGATTCCCGCTCGCTCGGGCCAAGCTAAGCAGCTCGCTTAAAATATTCCGGAACCACGAAAACCTATGACGTCAAGTACCCTTTATACCAAAGGCTTAGCAGGATAAGAGCTACGAGGGTAAAACCCAGTTGACTTTTTAACGACACAAGCGTGTTTAATAAAGCATTTAACTGAAAATGGAGATATGCGACGTTTATGTAAAATTGTAAAAGCAGCGGTTTGCGTTCACGTCAAAGAGCTGTCCATTGGCAACACAGCGTGACAAATGAACAAATGTTTACTGTTGGAGTCGACACATACGCGTCCGTGTCCGCTTTATTACCCTTCAATGAGGCTTTATCTAGCATACGTTCACACGGCTATCGTAACGTATCAGCCGGCACGGTTGTTGTGTTGTGTTCATTTTCAAAATTTACGGGGTAATGAATTCGCACACCACAAAGGTGCGAGGGCTATAGTGTTTCATTAACAGGATGTCAGGATTTTCCAGCGAAATATAATATCATTAATATAATGAGTTTGCCGTAGTAACTCATTTAGAGTGAAATTCGCGGAAGCTTTCCGGGAAATCCTATCTACATGGAAAAACAGGGTAACAGGATAATACCTAATTAACAATGTAAACTCAGTAGATAGGTAAGTAAATAATTACCTAAGGAGGTGGTTGGCGAGGGTAGGTAGGCGGATACTTATGGCATGTGAATGATGCGTGCTGAATAAAAACATACTATAAATAATAAACAACGTAGAGTGTTTTCCCAAACTTTACAATCAACGTAGTTCAAAAAACTTGTTTAGTCTTTTGAAACTTCAAACTGTCATATATCTCACCGGTAAGAAAGTGCAAATATACCGTCAGTAGATGGGAAAAGTTGGAAAAAGCTCCAAAAATAAATAAGAAAACTACTCGAAAATGTCACATAGAGACTGAATAATCTTATCGAAACGAAAGCTCTATAGAAACCAGTTACGTTAAGTTGAGTCTGCCAAATAATATTGAGTTCGGGGAATGATAAGGAAAAAGCACCCATTGGTAGGTAAGTTTAACCCGAAAACCTAGACGAAAAGAGTCCGAAAGAATGCCCAACCTCTTTTTGGCAACTTTATCAAAGCATAGCCTACATTTAGTCGATTGAATGTGGTATAGAAAATGACAAAAAGAAATATTAAGGTATTCGTGCCCAGTCGGATATTTTTTCCCTATCTACATCTACGGTCCGGGTAGTAACAATAAAAATAAGAGCTGGATATTTTGTGGAAATTATGTATATTGCATGAATATGTATATAAAATGAGATATTGGAAGGTCAGTGTGATAAAGACGGTTGGGAGGGGGCAGTGGGCACGCGTGGGCCATATCTAAGGATTTAGTTCTGTGGCAGTTATTACACCCGCTACGTGTCCCCTTGTAACCCGTGCCCCCATGTGTCCCTTGCCCCCCAGTCTCCCGCCAATACTGCCCACAATCGAGGGTGCGATCGGAAAACGCGATATCAATTCGCGAAACTTCTCTTTTTGTTGCGACCGCGTCCGGGGGAAAATTAAAATGTATGGAAACGCGTACGAACAATAACCTTTATTAAAAATATTGATTGCCATTGTTAAGCAAATGGGTTGTCAGCAATCTTTTTGTTGCGCGGTTGGGACTGATTGAGTTAAACGCGTTTCGTAGCGTGGCAGACAATCGGAGAAAAAATTGCGGAGAGTTATTTGCCTGCTGGAGTTGAAAACGCTCCATAATACAAAATGTTTATCGTAGAAGTGTTAAACTTAACTGTTCTTAGTTGATTTGTTTGAAGAAGAGTAGCATTTCAGCGTTTTATTTTGAAAAGCCCATAGCCGTAGGCTCTTGAATATTCATTATGTGCCCGGATCAATAACATCTGCTCAGGAATGTAAAAATCAATATGGCTTTGCATAATTGCCGCTCGGTACGTTCCTAGCACCTAGCCTTGGCTAATTAGCACTTATTTTGAATTCACAAAGAGGCAATAAAGTTAAAAAAATACGTTGCATGCAACCAAAGCTGGTACGGTCAGCTAGGAACTAAGGTCGGTGCAGCACGCATACTTTTACATTTATATCTTCTAAGTAAAAATTTTATTGTTAAGGCTGATACTGATAAGGCTTTCTTTTTTTGCCGGTACAAGCGTTGAAATCTTATTTTAATACAACAATCATAATAAATTACTTAAGTGCCATAACGACTTTCGTTGGGGACTGTACCTAGGTACTAAATGTAACATTTCTCAACGAGGTTGAAACTTGAAAGCTTTGCGAATTTTTCTTTGTCCTAAGAGCGTCACGTGCTAAAGCTTTTTATTATCCTTACTCCCCCTGGCTGGAGGGATGTGGCGTATTCGTGGAATTGCGCGCCGTTTCCTTGCAAATGAAGCAATAGCTTCCGCTCACAGGAAATTTCATAGCAACCAATTAATACGTCTGCTATGGCTACTGTTTTGGGATCAGCAGGCTGCTGGCTTTAGGGAACTTTGTCCAATTTTAATTTAACGCTTGCTTAGTATGATTTGTTTTTTAATGATTGAATTAATAATGTTTAAACTAGTCTGTTACAATGAATTCGGAAATAGACAGGTATTTCTCATTTTAATTAATCTACCACCTACACGAACATGTTCATTCCAAGACATAAATGCCAGCTCAAAGTAAACTTCACCGTTATTGTATTAATGTAACTACCATCTAATAATCTCAAAGAATAACATAAAGTTTAAACGCAATCTAAACCAAAAAAAAATTATAAGAACCCAATTATTTGTTATTATTATAGCTAGCCCATACTGTCCCACTGCTGGGCAAAGGCCTCCCTCCCACCCAATTATAAACGTAACAAAATATTTTATAAGAGGCCAACCACTGAGAATCATAAATAGGCCGCGTAATGAATTCCGTGAAGAGCGCCGTAAGACTCGTAAGACGAACGTGACACAAATCCTGGCTCAATTACCGAGAGGAGTGACGAGGCCGCGCCGCAGCCTGCGAGACGCGTGACACTCCCAACGAAGCCATCCCTCATAGAAACAAGAACAACCACTCTCGCGTTCTCATACCTAATCTCCTTTATATTCCTCGCTTACATATAAAATGTTTCTGTTATTACCGCCATATAACATTTTACGTATCCTCGCATAACCGTCTCAGAGGTATGGAGCGTGTTACTTTAAAATGAAGCAGACATAAACCATGACCTGCTTCACTACCAAAGATATCTTTAAAATACTTAAACACAGTGTGATTAAGGCATCGTTACGTTAATACCATAATCGACGTAAGAATATCGATGTGTTTGTAAACATAAGCCGAACACAAATGACGTCTCGCTGCAGGACAGAATGCGGTTGGCGCGGCGCCAATGTTGTGCTTCAACGCCCTTTTATCTCGTCAAAATACCAAAAATAAAACACTTATTTAACATTTTACACGTGTTACGCATTCCTAAATCGATGACAAATGTTTTAATACATTTTAAAAATAGTTTTTCTTCTTTTCAGGGACGGTGTTTGGCGTCGAAGTGCATTTCGAAAATAAAGATAGTGGGTTTTTTCTGAAACACACGGCGAGATGGAGCGGTTCGGGTCCACCGCCGGAACCTATGGGCACGGCCCTGCCCGGCGCCCTGTTATCACTAGACCGATTCACAGTATTACAAGGCTCTGCGCCAGCATCAGTCCGGGCTACGTATGGGCCTTTCTCTACTAAACAGACGGTGCCAGCGCGATACGCAGTTCCTGATCCCTTGGAACCACCGAGAAGAAATGCGTCTTTGATGGAATTGCAAGACGCCACTGCGCACAGACTCGATGTGTCAGCACACCTAGTGTTCCGGGAGCTTCCTCGCGATGCTCCAGTGCTACGTGTGTTGTTCCACACTGGTGGTGAGGGCGGTGCCAGACGTGCCGCGACGCGACCGCGTCGAGTGTGTATAACGTTGCATGCGAGTTACGGATCGCGAACATTAACTGCGACGTGTGGCCCTGAAGGCGAGGAGGGTGCTTGCCTCGCTGAATTAACGGTACCAGCTGCTTGGTGGCCCGCGGATGGGAAGGGCAAGAGGCCACCAAGGACAGTGCGGTTAGCTTATAGCGCAGCTGAAGCCGGCAGTGGAGAAACAGCCGAAGGTGCTTGTGGACGAGTGTCCGTGCAGCCGGCATGGCCCTTGGGTTCAGTCACGTTAGCTGGAGCTCGTGCTGGGTATAGAGAAGCTCGAGCCGGCGATGCTGCTCTCCTCCTACCACGAGCACCCCTGTATCCTCATTCTCGACTGCATCTACCCTTCGTAGTGCGGCGCGACACCAGTCATACCATTTCACATGTTGTCATCAGGTGAGTTCATGTTTACTTTATACAAGCATAAATTAAATGCGCTTAAGTTCTGTAATTTATTCTCTTCGAAAGTGAACAAGAACGTGAAAATGGTCATTAAAATTGTGATTAAACGGTAGTGCTTAACCGTAGCCTCGATGCCACCCAAGTAGTGTCAGGGTTTCTGTAAGCCTGACATAGCGATTTGTAAACCCACACCAGGAGAAAATCTGTCAACGCATGAGCCACTTCAAGTTAACGACGAACGACTTGCGCATCTCTGTGTTTTGTCACGGTGACTAATATTTATTGGTATTCCTCCCAACTGGGACTGGTTTATTGCTTGTCAAGCGCGATCTTCTATTTTGAGTGGGAAGTAAGTAACATGAAATAATTCATTCTATTTTGACAGTAATGTTGATGTTCTCATCAAGAATGTAAACAATCATTTAAACACACACACACTAAACCTATTGTTCTATCCTAACTTTGGGCAAGTTGTGAGTGGCACGCCACACTCCACAACGGTTGGCGGAGGGACGAGGTGCCAACTGCCAACAAAACAAGTTCATATGTACGTTGAAGTACCGAACAGGCGAGGCGGTCGCATCTCACGGCTTAACTGCAAACTGGCGACCTCAATGCGCCAGTTAAAAGTTTTTCAGTTATTCTAGTTTTTAACTGAATAACGACTCCTCCAAAATCACCTCGTATATTTCACACAATTTATTGCTCTTTGGGATGAACTTTATTCTTCAAATAATTCTTGGTCGCGTTCTAGACGACCGCAAGAAGATCAGAGAGAACAAGACATGTCATTTTCATCGTGAAAATTACATTATGTGTTAAATTGAAGAGGCTTTTCTCAACTTTATTTGATTTATTTTAGAATTGTATGGTTACTTTGTCTTAAGTTTATATAAATTGCGTCAAAAGTCGTTTACTTAGATTACCAAAAGCTCTTTGTTAAAATTCTGAGCTCGTTATGAGAAGAAATACATTAACATTGTACGCACAAATTAAATTGATGTCTTTGTTAGAATTAAATTAAATCCAAAGACCACACGTTTGGGTTCTACAGCTACCAGAGAACCTACTTAATCTTATCTTCTTTTAGGCTTCATATTTTCCGGTAAAATACTGCCCAGTAAGAACTAAGCTTTTCCCTAAGTACTCAACTATCATAATTCTTCGTTTAAGCAGAAAAGATCTCGTACAATTTCCAGGCTCTACTCTAATATTGAGTTACGGCGTTCTACTAGCTGCTTTTGTATTCTGTTATATACCACCACTGCACTAAACCGAAGAACCGAGAACGAAAATTCATAGAACACTGCGAAAATATTGATAAATGATCTGATAGTTATAACAAATGCAGCTAAAGTCAGCCATGAATATTACAATCCTTTTCAACATCCCCAATACAATTTGTAGCTCGAATTCTAGTTCTAAATCCACGATGATATTATTTATGACCTGCAGTTTTTGGTAGAGAATAGTATGGAAGTTGTATTGTTGTTAAATTCAAAATAGATAAATAATAAAGTAACAAAAGTGTTTGTAAATAACAAAATACATAAAGAACTACAACTTATCGATAATAAATAACATCATCAATATAGCTTACAGAGACCATAATTTATTAATCAATATAAAAACACGTGTTTTCAGTTCACACAGCACTTAACACCTTAAAGATGCGACTTCCTTATAAGCTCAGTGCCATTAATACTCACACACTGTACGAACAATAAAAACGCGATGAAAATACAGCGTGTTCAATTTCTAGCTGTCGCGTAAAAAGGCAGTGATTACGCGATTGTGGCGTTCGCAGTGATTGTGTGCCGACACTCCCGACGTGCGCTATTGCAATCTTTACACCCGGTGCTTCAAGTGCTACACGAATCTAATGGAATCAATATCCTATCGATAACGCTAAAAGCAGCCAGTCTATTTCAAAAGAAATTAACGGATATGTTTGTGAGAAATGTAGCTGCGAAAAGATTTGATTTTAACACATTGGAGTGTAATAGGGAAGTACCTACCCATGATGTAGTTACACGGTGTACTTATAACCGTGCCATACATTAGGCACCACCGCACCACCTGCTCCAAAACTTCATCGCGGATACGAGTATCTGTTTCTCGTTTTGAGTTACGGTTCGGGTCGCTCCCGCACGGGAATACACGACTGCAACCGACTAAATGGAAATTTATGTCGCCTTCGGCTTAGCCATTAAAATAAATTTTACTATTCCAACAATACAACAATATAAAACAACGTGAGGTAGTTTGGCTAACTGCGGGTTTACGTGATCCTGATCCTTCGTTACCCCTTGTACAATGTAGGTACCTAGGTCCAAGTAACGAAAGTTTGTTTGTAAAACTAACTTTTGGTTTAATGCATTAGACGAAAACGAGCAAACAAGTTCAAAGCATGAAATAAATTATCTTCAATGCAGGGAATTCTGCATTCAGTTAACCAACTTTGATCTCTTCTCGTCTACGATTGGTATTCTAAGAGGCGCATTTGTGTCAGTGTACTTTAGAACCGGAAGAAGTGCACAGCGCACGTTGTACGGTAACACACGAGTGAGGGAATGAGGACAAAAGATGATACGCAAACAATGATTGTTTAGTTATTAATGAATGCAGGTTATAGCCAGTTTTATGCTGGCCTTACACGTAACAATCAACAATGGACTATCAATATTCAGGACTTAATTTTTTTATCATAACTGCGTAGTTGATTAATCTTTGTTATAGTACACTAATGGACTTCTTATAGTGAGTTAATAAAAGTAGAAATTGTTAAACTTTAGATAGGTAGCCGTTTTATAAAATATCCAAAAAAATCAGACAGATTTTTAATACTTATTTTGTTTGCGTAATGCTTCTTGTTGACTTAAAACTGCAGACTAGGCTAAGGTTAGGTTTGGCAGAGTAACAATCAAAGCACAGTGCGAATCACTCATTAATTGCGACTATTCTAAATAACTAATTTGTATGTTGTCCTTTAGAATGAAGGTGAAGTCAGGTCTACGGCTGGTGAGCGTGACAGCTGCGAACTCCCGCTGGGCGGTGACTGCTGAAGTAAAGCCTCGAGCTGCTACGGTGACGGCGACAAGACTTGAACAACCACTGCGAGACGACGAAGCCCCCGACGCGTATGTAACCTCCCTAATGACGTAGTTTCTGTTAGTTAATGATTTGATTGAACGCTTCATTTGATGATCAAAAGCGTTGTTGAGGCGAAACTAATTGATAAACTAATCACTTAAGGAGTTATCTCCTAAGTAATGAACATAATCTGTGTTCTGACCGTTTCTCTAGAATTGATTACACAGAGGTGTTTCAAGAACTGTTAACGAATTTACCTAAAAGCGGCAGGATTCTTCAGTTGTTCAGGGGTATGTTTGACCCAAAGATAAACCAACAGATGTGAAAATAACTTCCAAATTAATCCAAGTGTTGCAACATATTCTAAATGAACAAAGAACCCCTTTCAAAATTTATTGGTGATAACTACATTAGACTAGGTGAAGATAATTAACTAAATTAAAAGCATGAGGACAAAGCTCCTTTTCGCATCCACTTTCAAAGCACTTTATTGCAGTTTCCTGAACGACAAGATTAACACTAACTACTACTTTCCGTTATAAAAGTATCCGGATGCGACGTAATAGTCTCTTCGACGATATTGTTAAAGGAGATGGCTAAATGGAAGTATGGACGACTGCCCCAGCAATGCATAAACATGGAACTTTGCAATATGTAATGCTGAATAGCTGAATATTAGTATTTCATGTGAAAAAAGTTTCAAGAACTTTTCATATCTTTACAATCCTGAAAATAAAATCGTGTAACTCCTACGTCAATAGGTATAAAAAACTGCAAACAAATGACATATTGCTATGAACTTTTACCTAGGCGTTTGGATATTTCTGCAATGATTTACGATATTTTTGACTAGCGACACATCCCGATTTCGCGCGGTGGTACGTGAGTAAACATCTACAAAGAGATAATTACGGGCTTTCTACAATCCACGCAAAAATCACTCCCGCCCGCGTGTATACATAATAATGCATCTTACCTAGCGGAATTGTATATCTATCTCAAATACAAAAATCTATAGTTGTTTGGGTGTCTGTTAATATTAATCCCTATTTTCACATAGGTTCATCATTTCAACCACTTATTTATATATATATTATCTGTGAAAACTGTCTTTAATTCAACTCATATTTCTACACGAATATATGCCTAAACCTTCCGGAAGAACCAATCAACCTACTAGTGACAATCCCTTCAAAATCTGTTTGTTGATACATCAGTAGGCAGACTGACAAACGCGCCAGGGGGACTTAGTTTAGTAGGTAGGTATGCGGTGATTGATAAATCCTGCATAAACTACGATATCTAGTTTAGGCACTAAATAACCAAGGACATAAAAGATATTGAAATAAAACAACAAAAATACAATTTATTTATTTATTCCTCATTCTCATTCCGCCGCAGTCTTTGCGTTGCCACACCGCAGTTTATGCATCGCATGATGAATGATTGCAAGTCCGTGTCGAGAAGCGAGAGGTCAGTAGATAGGCGAGCACACACTAAGTCCAATAAACAAGCCAGGGTCAATGAAAATCCAAAATAAAATAGCACAACGAACAAGAAAACGGCATTATGGTTGAAACGGAGTCTGTTCTGTTGTCTGTCGTATGACATCTGACCATAGATAATACACTAGCATCTGACGTTTGTTTTTTGTTAAAGGGATTGAACTTCAATTGTAACAGAATCAATAAAATAATCGAATAGGTTGAAAGAAAAAATGGAATTAGAGAAAGAATGGAATTTTTATCGACCACTATTTAGTTTATATTTTTCGACACAAAATAGGTAGTAAGATTAAAAGTGGAATTGAGTAAAGTCGATTGTCACTTTAAAAACAACCCCATTTTCCGAATCAAAACCCTGTGAAAACATAATAACAAGCAACTAAGGCGTCCAATTCGGTGTCCTGTAGACACCGAATTGGACGCCTTAGTTTCAGAAAAACCTGTTATCAAAAATCGATTTAAGTACCTACAGTTTCATTTGACATTCTGCAAAAGCGATAAGACCCCTCCCTAGCTTGCAGTTAGTGTTATTTCCCCTTGACCTTGTCATGTAAATCAAAAAAGCAAATAAAATACTTTTTTTACGTTTAACGTTCACGAAAGTTCTAGGCAATTATTAAACACTAAACAATTCATGAATGATTTTTTAAATATTACGAGTTAATGTGAGATTCCTATACATGCTGGGGGCAGTCATTTAGCCATCTCCTTTAACAATAAGATCGTTGAACAAGAGCAATTTCAGCTCCACGCTGAAATAACGGCAGAAATTGCAATAAAATTGAAAAGAGACATTCATTTTCAAAAATAAATCCGATAAAATGAAAATGCCATCTGCAATTCTACGTTCTCCCACTTTAGCGATAAAATGCTTTGCAATCGGAGTGGTCGTAGATAAAGTGAGGGCCTTCTAGCTAGCCGCCTAGCCGGTCATCTTAGCGAGCGACTTTCAAGACTCATTCCATTTCCAAGTATTTCTTAAGTTCGTCTTTGAACTGTTTACTTCAGTATTTTATTAAGGTTAACAAAACAAGAGGCAGCCACAATATTGCTAGGCATATTAAATTGTTGTAACTCACATTTCGATGCGCACAAGGACTTTTTATGTAATTTATGCATCAGTCGTATATGGCTCATAAACCCCCATGCCGTTCATTTATTCCATGTACCCGTAAATAAATATACATCTAGCTAAACGAGTTTCACACCAAAATGAAAATTTATTTTTATTCTTCACGTTTTATAACAGAATGTTTCCATTTCTCATTTCTTTGGCGGGATTTGTTCACAATTTCGCCCACGACTACTTTGCATTTGCACAGCCATAAATTTTGTCAGCGCTTTTCCGCTTAATGAAACTCGATGTCACGACTAACTTTTTATTGTTTAGATAATTTCGTGTTCCCACTGCGAAACACAAAGCGACAACACCCAAATAGAACGTGAACTTTGAGAGTAAAGAGTAAAGACTACATAATACGACTATTGATTTATTATGACCCGGGTATATTCACCTTCAAGATGTTCGACCTCAATAAACAACCTTTTAGGTAATAAAAGCTTTTAGGCTCAGTGAGTTTATGAACTGAATATTGTAACTTCATTTTATGATATAGGGATTCTGAGGAGAGCAGTGGCGTCGGCGAGCCTGGCTGGGAGGAGATCCTCACGTGGCTGGTGGAGGTCGGCGCTGAGGGGGAGGGCGACGGGGAGGGGTCCGAGGGAGAGTCAGGGCGGGGAACTGCCCGCATCAGCTGGTCAGCCAAAGTATCTTCAGCGCCCACTATGACCTCTACCACGGAAGAACCACCCCACGAACACAGAGTCAACACCAGACTTGACATTGAAAAAGATGACATACAAGCTGTGCTACCAATTTCTAAGGTAATTTAACGACTTGTTAACCGTAGTCATATCATCTTCCGCAATTTACATAAAATTAATTCAAACAGGATTTATAGCATGTTGAAAGCATTTTATAGGGATATTCACGGCCTGCTCTTGATTAAAACTTTGAGATACTTACTTTTAGTGAAAGCATAACACTTTAAAAGATGTATGATCTTGTGAACGGTGTACTACCTACCAATTTACTACGATTAACGGGTGTTAACACCTATACGTTTTTATCTTTCTTTCCATTTAAAACGTACCTATCTATGTAATAAATGCGAATAGTGATTACAATCACGGACACCCACTCGATTATTCGACTATTATCGAGACAGTTGCTCGAAATCAACAATTTATTAAGACATCGATTGTAAGCGATAAATTACCCGAAAGGTATTTTCTTAGTAATTAATGGTACGAAGGGAGCCCCTTTTATTACTATAACGATATCTTTATTGGGTTCCAGAGGTTTTTATGAGAGTGACTCGTTGCGAACGACACGACCCTGTGTGAGTTAAATAGAAGCAGTAATTATTGTTGGGTTTATAAATGGCACTTTGCGGTTTCATAATATTCTTTCTTCTGAATTATTCTCAATTTTTGAAGTATTATTATGTCTGTTAGGAGCGTGATTGTACCAAATAGCTGAGATTAACTTTTAATGGTACACTCTTAGTATGAATGAAGTGGGAGCTTTATCGCGAGCTAATGGAGGCTATGGTGGGACGTAGCCGCCCACCGCGCCCGCACTGTGGCCGCTCGTCTTGTTCGCCTCCGTCACATTGAGAATAACTACTTTAACTGTTTATAATATTCAACGATAGCAAATGTCTGTTATCAAAATCAATGTTCATAACTTAACATTTCGCTGTATCATAAAATACCATCTTTATTTAATACTTGAATAGTTAGCAAAAATAAACTTTTCCAAAGAGGTAATTTATTATAATACTTATAACAATATTTTACTGTAATCGCCCTATTCTTTTGAAATAATTTTACAGCCATTAGTTTGTCACAATAACGAATTAGGGATCAACAAAACTTCTAACATTCAAATTACTCCAAACTTCAAGAACACGATCCACGTTTATTATCTTTTCAAGCAATTTGGCTTTTTTCCATTTCTTGTAACACGGACTCGTCGTTCATTTAATTTGAACGTTCTATTCGGTTCGTTCTATTAAATCGGAGAATCGGGTTGTGGGACTTTGGGGACTTGTGTGCAGTCGAGGCAGACAAACACATTGTTTCGGGCGCCCGTATAATTTTCATACGTCAGCAGCAACGTGTGCGGTCCCACCGGTGTGGCTTTAAATGAAGTTACAGAATAATATTTATAAAGCAATTAGTTTATCTCAATATTAGCGTGGAGTCATTAAGGCCGCGGGCGCTCCGACTGGAGTGGGCTCTTCATATCTGCTCACTGACGGATGAACGCTCGCTCCTTGTCTACCCATTACCCAACTAGATGATTTAAGCAATTAAATTACGACGTGAGTGATGGAGTGTTTGTATGTACGACTTCACTATTGTAGCCGAAGATTAATAGACAGTGACCATTATTGGTGGACTGAATTACTTGTTTGTGTCTGGTGTCACCTATAAAACCTGTAGGCCGCAATTGCTCAGGGGCGAGGACAGTTAGGAAATAAAGAACAACAGTTACTTTACTAGGTACTTGGGTAACTGGCCAACTGTCTAGGTCACGTAAATTTATTACCTAAAGCTATTTAAGAGAAAGTACAGTGCTTAATCTGTCCTCAAATTAATACCTTTTAACTTCGACCCGTTTCCAATCGTTCTTTTTAACGGTCTCCGGGGTTACATTCACAAGTGTTAATCAACTGATTACTTCTGACTAATGGATTTTTTTATTACTATCTACTACTTAGGTGCTTTTTTTCTCACCTGTCTTTACGACCATCAATGGCCGTCTCATTCAATTTAGTTACTGAAGTTGCTATAAAAGAATTGATTATCATTACGGTGTCATATTTGCAAGGTGATAGATATTCTGAGAAACTGATGGTTCCTGTTAAAGAATATTCTTTCTCATAAAATGACGGCTCTATGCATAAAGCGATATCAAGCTTTTTGAAGGATATTGTGACCTTTATTACTAGAGTAGTAGATACTAGATACTCTACAATTTGTTAATGTGATGATTTTCCACTAGAACTGGGAGGTATTGAACACCGCGGTGCTGACGGGTCGTCAGGTGTCCCAGGCTATGAAGGTGCTGATCGTGTCCCAGGCGGGACAGGTCGCTGACGTCACACTTCAGAGCTCCTGCCACTCTGAGGACGAGAGCGTGCTTAAGGTAAGCTTCAAAGGAATCTGAGGTTTATGATCTATCTAGCAAAATGGGCAGTCGCTTCATCAGGTATAATGAAGCGAGTAAGTAGTACCCACGTCCCAGATATTAAACGAACAAAAAATAATTATATTTCAAAGTAGGTTGGTATCTATCTAAGTATCTCTTCTCTATCTTACGTTTTATTCTTAGATTTCCCTTTCTTGTTCTAATCTGAATTGATCTTACATCCGATATCTTTGCTATTATCTTACAAAAGAAAGATTGCGAGATAATGCAAATCTATTGAAACGGATGAAAATAATACTTAAAGTAAAAGCTTTTTTTACATCAGAGCTTTTACTTTTGACCTTCAAATAACTACTACACCATGCCTAATGAATTGTAGGGCAGTTCAAGGTGGCTATTAACAGTTTTACAGCACATTTACCAGTCGTCAACTTTTTTATCAGGTATTTTGTGACTAGGGCAAAGGCCTCTCTAATTTTTTCCACTTCTCTCGCTGTATCTATGGCAACTAAGAACCAATCTTAGTTGAAGGAGCTTAGCTCATCCCGCCATCGTCATCTAAGCTAGAGTATTTGGTAACTCCCCAGGTATCATCATCGTGTAGCTCAGTCTACGTGGACGGCTCAGAGATCCGGGGCTCTTCCAATGCCTCAGTCATCGTCAAATACGGCACTTACACCGGTCTGGCGCGGTTCACTGTATGGATGCCCGAGTACCCTCTGGAGATTGATGTCGATGACAACAGGCTGTCGCAAATCAAAGGTAAACATCGTTAGTGCTCGATCAAAATGTCAGCTTGTGTTGTTGATCATTATTTCGCACTTGTAGCGCCACAAATTATTGAACGTTAAGTATCTACGAGTTGAAAGGAATTGACTTTACAGTTATACGAATAGGTTAAGTAACGAATAGTAAACATGGTAAATATTCCGTTTTCAGTGTTAATGATGGTGTCAGAGACCATGTCAGTTTAAAAACTAATATAGGTTTACCAAGTTTAAATTATGTTTAAATTCTTTGCAAACAACTAAGAAGTTTTAAAGTCTAGTTTAGTCTAGTCTTAGTTTTCTAATTACAGGAGTGAGTGACGATCACTATTTATTTACTCACTTAAATTCTTTGGAAACAAGTCTGAGTCCATATCTAATTTATCTAGGTAATTAAGTGAGTGACGAACCTCATTTATCTGCTTTATTTAAGAAACTTAAATCAACTAATTAACTTCTTTGACTATCTCTACTGAAATTATTACTTTTCAGTACAAAGGTACATTTAAAGGTTTATAAATTAATTAGGGTTCGCCCTTATTACATGTGGCTTAAACATAACTGACGAAATGTCGGTGTATACACCGACATCTACAGTGCGTATACGCACTGTAGATTCACCTCTGCCTAACCCATTGATATTATGCATATGTAAATTAATGAGGAACAGTTGCACTTAATTTTTTAACCACGAACATTCTCATATCGTGATTTCTAACTGAATAATGCATGGGTTAGGTTGGAAAGTCCCGGATGACGCGAACACGAAGGAGCGAGCGAAGCGTTCGTTGTCTGCGCGGGGCTGGGGTGGCGCCAGGCCCGACAACACCAACTCGCTGTCCGAGCAGCGCTCGTGCCGGCTGCGGTACCAGCAGAGCAATGTTGAGGTAAGGGTGCATTCATTTATGCGGCGTTTTTTATCGGCAGTCCTCCAGGAAGTTCACTAAATATACGAATAAGCAAAGTGTTAAATATGTATCCTGGTAGATAGAGTGAATTTTATTTAGATAAACTCGTGTGTTATCGTAAAGGTGTACAGTCTGTCAGCTCAACACTGCTGTTCTGAACGATGAAAGGAAACGTCGTGAGGAAACCAAAGAGAAGGTCACCAGAGAGAAATCCACCTACCCGCACTGGGTCCACTTGGTGTATTAGGCCTAGACCCACTCTCTCTCAAAGAGAGGTGGCCTGTGACTCAGCAGTGGGAACATAATATGCTATTTCGTGTGTTGCGACGCCTCCTAGTATTGGACACACTCATTAGCCATTTTTTTATCAAGTTGTGATATCCTTACAATACGACTGTGTACCACCCTCTTTCTTCAACAATTAACGTAATTTCAACTGAGAGGTTGCTTGACGGCTTGAGTGCCTAATAGCCAGCCAGGTGCTTAACAACGCCAACGCTTGAGCGAAGTGTACAAGCACAATTAGCTCTTTCTGTTAAGAAAAAACCTCGAAATTGGCTGCGATAAATGGCGACGGCCTCGCCCCCCTATCATGGTAATTGGCGTAGGTAACTGTGGGTGTACCTTTGTATTGCAAAGGTCACAAAGTTTGCGTGACTTTTCAAGAGTTTTAAGTTAAATTGGAACCTTTTTTCCTTGTCGTGTAGGTGTACGCCCGTTTCCTGGCTAAGGATCACGACTCTGGTCGCGTGTCGTACTTCGTGTCGCGTCGGACATGGTTGAAGGTCACGGAACTCGTGTTGACACGAGTGTCGGACCCTCGCATCGCGTCACTGCGAGGTCGCGTGCTGCAGGGACGCAGCACTGGACGCACTGAAGTGCAAGTACTGTCGCCTATTACAGGTAATTTATGGCTCTATGTATTTCCGTCGCTAGACTGATTTATGAATGTTAGTATTCAGCAGCATTGGATTACGTAACTAGTAGATTGGAAGTAGAAAAAAATAAGGCAAGAAAGATAGGCAGCAGACAGGAACATCCCTTGTATTACTTTTATTCATTTATTATGTAAGGTAATAACAACTTAATGCGCAAACTAATCCGTTCGTCTAGGGACTATAAGCTTGGTGATACATAATAGGAATATGCTCTTATAACATGTTTAGGAGCCTACCTATGTGAAGAAGAAGCAATTATTTTGTACTCAATCAGGTCGATAATTACGTGTCAGATACTTATGGCCGTAACAACTAATTGTGCCTCATATCTATGGCAACATAGGCACCTAACTTGTGGTGGCTTTGTACCTAGAAGTTGTAGACTTGGCTAAAGTTTTATCCCCAGACTAAGCCTCCCTTTTCCTACCTACAAGTAACTCGGTAAGACTAGAACTTCATCTTATCGTGTCTATCTCCAATTGGCGCATCCAAATGCTTTCGTGACTAAACTGAATCCTACAGTTTAGTCCGTAGTACGATAATTCGCCCGAAACTATCAGATTTTAAACGTATGTGTCTAGGCTAGATAAGAATGTGTTGAAGAGGTACAAGTTGGTTCTGAATTTAGTCTATTTCATCCTAAGCAGTTTAACTTAAGTTGTAGGGTACAGATAGGTTTTATAGGTAGACTGAGCCCGGATCAAAGGTATTAGTGTACTTAGGTAGGTTCCTAAATACCTAATATCAACCATTTGACCTTAATCGCTGAGAAAACCTTTGCAAAAGCGTCTGGCTGTGAGTGACCGCAGATTTGCTGGGAATTTCGGATTTATAGATAGATTTAGATTAATACCACCATTAAGTACCTAGTTACTTATTTCAGAATGTAGACACAAGATTTGGAGTATGTAGATATTAGGTAAACTCTACACTAGGGTTTTTCGTAAAGTAACTAATAAAACTGCTTCGTTGGTTACTAGACGTACGAAACAGTTTAGCAGTAGCGTTTACGACCTAGTGGTTGCTACCGCTGAGCATGAAGTCCGCTTCAAACCAAGTGTTATTGGGTTTATCCACTAGGAATTTCTTTGTAGCAGCCCTAAGTTTGGATTTGTGCCCGATTCATAGCATTAGACTCGCCCCCTAATTAGTGAAATGTTAGTCTAGTATAGGGCAGTCTAGGTACTCCTCTGCTTGACCCTTCGGGGATTTCATGCGTGATGTTATGTTATATGTATATGTACCTACTTACTACAGCATCTAGACAAGGTTTTTAGAATGTAAATAATTAGGTAAAGAGTACACCAGGCTTTTAAATCCCTAAAAGCCTGGCTTTTAAATCCCTGACGCACCGGGCGTCGGGGGCCACGTGGTGGCCCCCGGCCACCGTAGACGCGGGCCTGTGGACGGTGAGCTAAGGGCTAGCTCGCCGTCCCTCCGTCTTAGGACGACAGGCCGGGTCGACGGCGCGTTCGTGTTCCACGCGCGCCTCAAAGAGATGTCAGCATAGGGAAGGGGCCCGCAAGGGCCGATGCCTGCCGGGTGCTGCGGGTTGTTCGAAAGAGATACCGCGGCCCCGGAACACAAAGGGCGATGAAGGAACGTGGGTGGGTTTTAGTCAGTAAAAGTCTGACACACCCTCCCGCTCAGCCCAGAGCGGGAGAAGTAATTTGATGATTTCCCATCCGGAAAAAAAAAAAAAGGCTTTTAAATCCCTAATAAAATCTTTGTTCTCCAGGCCGTGTGATCGGTCTCCGCGAAGTCCGCGTGGGTAACGACAAGGTGTCGATCTCGCGTCTACTGGTGCGTGTCATCTCCGGCCTGCAGCTGAACATCTCGCCCGACACCGCCATCGAAAACGGATACGTCTCCGAAACTACAGTCACCAGGCGACTTACAGCGCAATATCAGGTTTGTTCACTTGAATTATAATGGGCTTAGTGATTTTATTCTTCGAATGTTTTACCTCTGGAATCCCAACGTTATGGGAGAGGAATCATGAGAAAACTATCCAACCGTAATGTTCCATTCGTACGTCTAACACCCGTGTCTATGCTCAAGTTAAAGTAATTACTTTAGCTTAAGCAATTACTTGTGCAAATATTTTATGCAATAGACAAGAATTTAAAAGAAGTAAGAACCGTCAAAGAAAACAAAGCTAAGAATTCTAACTTTTTACAGTTCTAACTTCAACCAATTACTAAACTACATAATAAAAATATCGTATCCTAAAAAATGACATTTACTCAAGTAAACACTGACTTGTTTATAGATACGGGGGTAAGACTCCACTACACGTACATCTGCACTCCCTTTGCTAAGACCCATTTCTATGCGTGGGCGAGCAGGGGTGTGTAGCTACCCAATTAGACAGGCGTCTCAGTAATTGGAATAGTCTTTTGGAAAATAATTATTGTTGGAGAACTGAGAGTAATGTGACTGCCAAATCTACAAATCGCTGAAACTTATAGATATATTAATATGCAGGTACGCAAAATACCAGAAGAAAATATAGGTAGTATTGCATCATTGAAAGGACAAACCATAGAAGGCTCCATTAATTTCCAACTGCTTTATGCCGTTGAAGCCGTTGAATTTAATTTCAAAATTTTCATTCTAAATTCCAGGAAGGCCTACTGGACATAGACCTGGAGTTCTCAGACGGCAGCCACACGGCGCTGCGCGACGTGGCCGTGTCGGACTACTTCCTCGTGGTGGAGAGCCTCGACCCTGAGGTGGTGGCCTTCGCGCCCATGTACGCGTCAAGACATCCCAGGGTTATCGCTGTTGGAGAAGGTATGTTGATGAAGAATTCGTGCTTACTCAAGCATATAAGGCATGACAGCATTACGCCTTGGCACAGCATAATCATCCTATAACATACCCACTGCTGACTGGAGGTCCGTGTCCGTGTCCTCTCAGAGAAGAAGTACTTTCCACAAATCACAGCTAACTACCATTTAATTACAAAATTATGGCGGCAAAACTTTCACCGTTGTTATATTTTGGAAGCTCTGTCCGTAGCGCAAAAGGCGTCCATTGCTGGCTGCAGGCGTCTCCTGCATTACGAAGACCGATCTTGTAGGTACTTTCCCCATTCAACGGATTCCTCCGGCCATGCCATCTTGTAGGTCTAACCACGCTGCGCCTTCCGGCATAAAATAATCACATTCTCATCTTGCTATACTCATACCACGACAAATCTACCTGCTATATTACCTACCAACTCCTTAAACTTCAACCAACATTCTAGGAAGCGGCGAACTCCTCCGAGTGACCCTACTGACTCCCGAACAATGCCGAACGGGCCCACTACGGCGCGTGGCCCTCCCAGGCAAGGGCGACACGAAGACGCCGGCCAACATCAAGAACATTCCCGGCGCCATCGCCACCGCGGCCGCGAGCGTGGACGTCGACTTCAGTGGAGGAGACGCGCCACAGAGGCCGGACACACCGCAGAACGATGATATCATGGCCAGGGGCGGCATGAGGAGCGGGATGGCTGAACTTGGAGATATTCTTAAAGGTACATAGGATAGTTGCAAACAAAATGAATTATTGAGTGCAAAGAAAACTTAAAATTGCTTTAAATGTCCCCATGGGTACCGCCCGATTGGCTGCCCTTTGCATTCATTGCTTATGCTCTTGACACTGGTAACAGGTTAAACCAGTTGCCATATCGCCTGTTTGTTGTTAACGCGATGTGGCCGTACTAATTCCAGTGTAGGTACCTACCTACCTATCCAAACTTGAAAGCAATAACGCCGTATGTCATGTAATTAGCAGTTCTTGACGTTTTATGACAGAGTAAGACTAAGGATAAACCTTCATCTTCCAGGTTACCCATCATTCAAGGACGAGAGCAACCACGAGCCGACGATAGCGCAGGCGCAGCAGTACAACTCCATCTACCGGAACAACCCCGCGCCGCACTCACAGCACCAGACGGCTCAGACTTCTGTTGTCATCGGTTAGTGTTGCCATATTTATGTAAGATGAAGGGCGTAGTCAATCCCCACTTAAGTATCTACTATCTCATATTATTTATTTATCATCTATGGAAGACTAACAGATAACACAACAGATTAAAAATAAATTAGGACGTGAGACTGCCAGCCAATGACAAGTCTTCACTTTTAAAAAACGGAATGTAATAAAAGGAGTGTGAACACACAGTGCTGCCCACAATAATATGCCCACATATCTTAATACTACCATTATAAACACTAGCACTTAAATCTAATGAGCTTATATTTAACTACATGTTTAAAATACCTTCACATAATAAATCTTAATAAAATAAAAATCTAGACCTATCTTAATTAAAAAAGCTGAGACTCGGGCACCTTCTGGCCGATGACACTTGTTAAGAAAAGATCCAAATCCTGCTGTTTACATAAGACGTTGAAGTTTTTGCTTGCACGCACAATAAATGAATTTTGCATATAATTAGTGGAAGTAAATGGAACATGCAGCGGTGGATACCATCCGTTCGACCTACCGGTAACGTTAAAATAAAATTTGGATAAAAGATCAGAACTATTAATTATTATGTATGTATTATTATCTATTACCTTTTTCCCACACTGAAGTATTATTAAAACAATACTGCTTTAAGAGGTCTTGGTAGCCCACCTGACCTTCTCCTTTGTAAGGGTTAGATAATGCAGGGCACTCACTGTATGTTTAAGTTGAGATGACATTCCTAAGGTTTGTAATATTTTTACAGGAATATACGTGGTGCTCGGTGCATTCTGCTTCGCGATTGTGGTGAGCAATTCTTTACTATTTTCTCTGAACTTATCCTTGACAATTTCTTCAGCTCTTGATCAAATGCTGCATGCAAAACCTGATCGCATTCAGTTTCATAGGTGGAATTGGACTTTTTTGATAAGGCCAAAACTTAAAGAAACAACTTCAAGTAAAGAAATCTCGCCTCCCTCCGCAGGTATTCGTAGTATCATGCGTGGTGTACGCGACGCGCGTGAAGCCGTCGAGCGCGGAGCGTGGCGGCGGCGGCGCGGGCGCGGAGGGCGGGCGCGCGGCCGCGGCGCCGGCGCGGGCGCGGGACAAGCCCAGCCGGGAGTCCACCACCAACGCACACGACTGGGTGTGGCTGGGTAAGATACTGTCCTTACTAGCTTTAAAACCTAATATCAGACGCTTCTCTCGACTGACTGACTTTTTGTTTCATTCCTCGTTCACATTTCATGTTCAGACTTCACTTTGTGTAAAACATGAATCAAAGTCAGAAAATGAACAGAGCATCTGATTTTGGCTTTATGGCTGTGTAAAACATGCTAGTTGGGATAAATACTTGAGGTAACACAAGAGATCCAAATAGATTGTTTTCCTATGTTTGCAACAATTGTTCCGTGTGAACGTTGAAGTGCAACTAACTATAGGATGTTTCTACATATACTATACATCCTATTGTCTTATGTAATCTGCTAAAAATAACTTGAAATTACAAAAATAAACAAATCCATTCAAATAGATTTAAAAACGCACGTAACCCCTAATACACTCAATAATTCAGTCAAAAATGAAGCTTTCAACTTTCCAGGACGGGCGACTATCGAGCGGAACGGCAACCGTCACCCCGCGAACAGGAACTCGGCACAGCAGACCGACAACGCCAACACTGAGATGAGGATCACCGCGAACCCTCTGAACTACAACTATGTGGACCCGGAGGACGCGATACGGGAGAATGGGAACGTGATGGTGACCAGCTTCGACAACCCCAACTCCATCGAGCTGCCGTCGCAGAACGACAAGAAGCTCATCGACACCACCACGTACTGCAAGAAGCCGGCGCGTCACACACGCCATCACTCCGGCGATGGCCACTGGCAGTAAGTGATTTTTGCAAGTTTTTAAGCTTTTGCACTAAATTTTTCTTGTTGCAATGTCAATGTTCTGTTTTTATAATAAATCACTTCTGGGTTGGTGTTCTAATACTTTTTATATTCTTTTTGCATCAAATCACTCTTGATGTTTTTTAACTTTCTACTGGCACTAATATTATGTGGTTTCTGATTCTGATATCTATGGTTAGCACGCTCTGTCTTGCCTTTGTCAATTGTTC
Source organism: Standfussiana lucernea (assembly GCA_964057025.1). Classification (NCBI taxonomy): domain Eukaryota; kingdom Metazoa; phylum Arthropoda; class Insecta; order Lepidoptera; family Noctuidae; genus Standfussiana; species Standfussiana lucernea. The sequence continues at coordinate 7,587,007 of OZ059791.1, read as the reverse complement.
GAACTGAAAATTGTCTGTAATCAGCTTTGCGCTTAGTAGTTTTTCTGTGCATTATTGTAATAATTATGGTATAATTTACTCCATTTGGTCTACAGGACGGACGCCAACACCCCAGACGACTACCGACCTCCAGTGCCTCCCCACAGGAACTCATCCACACCCCAGCCACAGCTACCAGTGCCACCAAGGAACCCCCCAAGCAAAGTAAGGATAAAAAATCAGTACAAGACAACTGCGCTAATAAGTTTCTATAAACGATACTAAAACATAATGATGTTTTTTCCAGATTTTGCCCGACACAGTCATGCCACCCACAAGACGAAATCATTCCCGAAATCATCAGAAGAAACACGACCGCGATTACGACTCCCGACGATCTCCAGAGAATGGCCGCCGCTCAGACCGGTAAGCAAGGACACTGTCCGTTTTTTTTACAGGTTGGTACAGTACGCAATCTCAGTTCGATTAACTAAGCAAATATTTTCCTACTTTTCAGAATTATTGATTTAAACAAACTGGACGCCCCATACTTATTGAACCGAGACATGAAAGATTACAAACGCGATTCGAACCCGGCCCCCCTTAGAAATGACCTAGAAGATAACCCCGTGGAAAAGCTGACTGACAAGGACGACTGCGCACGATTATTTGAATTCGACAACGACGCTCCACTAGTGATGGAGAACAAGGACTACAGAGAGATCGTCGGCCTCAACAGAGGCACCGACGACTCACGACGAACGTTCGCCAAACCCGAAAGCCCCGACTACATGCACGACTCTGGAATCGGTAATTATCTCTTCCAATGAAGTATTTTCATTCGATTGAAGTATTGGGTATTAATAAGCTAAGTGTTTACAGGCCTACCTGAAGTACAAATGAGGCACAAGAATAGAAACAAAGAGTCAAAAGGAGATTTCGTGGAAGCGGCCAACAAGAACAAAGGTGAGTCTATACTTTGACACGCTAAAAACTTATTAAAACGTTTTCCGAACTTTCCTTATTTGAGGAAGTCTTAAAGCTACTTTCAAGCTCAGTAAGTCTAAAGTAAATTGTGATGGTGTCACAGACAACTCGGGCGAGGTGAAGCGCGCCACGATCGTGGGCAACCCGATGTACTCGCGCGCCGCCGCGTCGCCCGCGCCCGAGGCGCTGGGCCTGGACGAGCTGCACATGGACTACGATCAGATCATGCATTATTTCCACAACCTCAAGGTATAAACCGCCACACACCGTCCCACCACGCTTCTAGTGTAGATGTTGCTGTGTGCTTGCATCGATACCCGCTCGCCACGCGTGTCGCGCCGGCACGACGCGGTTCTATCATGTGTTGTCGTGTCTCGATGTTCGATGTACCTTCTTATGAATGATAGAGCCTCAATTTTGATGCATTTAATATAAAATTTAGGATAGTATTTTATATGAGTACTTACATTTTATATGACCTATACATACGAATGCCATGCAGTATTATAACACCTAATTATACCTATTAAGATTCATTTTAAGTACCTATTCATTACTTCACACCCTGCAGCAAATTCAATATTTCGGGTGATCGCCTAGGCACAACATTCCACTTCTCACCTCTCTCTTGAACCATTATTTATTTTGTCATCAATGTAGAATGCTAGAAAGCAGCTAACTCTTACCACTAGCCTAGAAAGTAGTCTCTAACTTCACAATCCTATTAAGATATTCTATACCCTATAGATTTTGCTGCAGAATTCTGACTTATGTATTTTTAAAATTTTTCGCAGGAATCAAACGCCTGAGTAGAGCAGATCATTGCAAAGATCCGGCAGATATTGTCTACGTTTAAATATCAGCATATCATCAAAGCTCCGCCAATCGACGTATACAATGCACCCACTGATACGTCCGGGGCTGCCGGGCTGGAGGCTAGTACCATTGACTCGCACAACAACAACAACGCGCACCCTGACGCGCACATTTACGAGAACGTAAGCAACGGCAACGCGGTCGCACCCACGCAAGTGCTCTGCGACTCCATCGCTCACAAAAATAATTTCATGAAACATCAACTGAAATTCTTGTTAGAGCACCTGAGCGAAGCTTACGAGTAAAGTTGTTGACAGTCAATGTACTATCCTCGATACAATATGTGTCTCAAAGTGGATCCTTGCAGTGATCGAAATCGAAACTATACAAATTGTAACTGTTTTATACATAATAATATTATCGTTAAACGTATTTACTCTAGTCATCTACAAAGCTGCACATATTTAAAGTACCTAATAATGATAATTGTGTGCATGTAGTTAATACTCATAATATGTCAATGAATATAATAAATTATAAATATTACTCACGCGAGGTTTGTCTGTATATTGATATTATTATCTCCATAAGGTAACGGGCTAATTTATTGCTGTACACTAAGCGCCGTATATCCTTGCCTACGATTCGCGAACCTTAGGATATTATATCGCTATTGTAATACTCCCATACCAAAAAAAATGTTGCATTCGTTCTAGATCTGTATATATTTTTCCACTAGAAGGTAAAAACGCTACCTCACTTTTGTCTTAACTTAGAGCTTAGCTAATGTACGCAAGTTAAACGTAAAAATGCATTTATTTTATAAATCTCTCGAAGCAAGATCACTTTCATTTTCCCGCCTACCGTGTATTGGATAATGAAACACAATAGTTATTATAATTAAGACTGCAAATCGCCAGTTTCTAGGAAATATAGGAATTAAGTTTAGTTTAAGAGATACAGAACTAGTCAAATATATTATTCTTATAATTAATCTGAGCTAATTTATTTGCTCAATTCTCTACTGTTCCACTCTTTCAGAAATGGCTTGACTGTCTACTAAGATCTTATTCAAAATATTTAATGTGAACTTGTTTGATTAATTTATTGCTAAGTAAAGACAGCCTAATTAAATTAAAATACGGAAAGTAGTTTCGTTTCGTCAGAAAGCACTGATTTATTCATTTATATAGACTTATTTATATTAAATATTAATAATAATTATTGTTATAGAAGCAAAAACTGTTTACTATAAGATATAAATACAATATTCACAATGTACCAATAACATTTCACGAGTCAGTACTAACAATAGTTCAAGTTGTGATAAAATGACTGCTAGGGATTAATTTTGTATGCAGTCTATTTTATATATAAAAAAACGCCATATCATATATAAATGTAACGCTTGTATGATATTGTAAACACATTATTAATTTATTGAAAATGTAAATTGCATTTACTTGTAAGTTAGTATGTTAGGCTTTGTAAATATTGTTATGACGTTATATAATTTATAGGTACTTATGGTGGAGATGACAATGCAGAATAGAAAATATATGTGGTAGAAGTCGCTTAACATAATATGGACAGAGTAGAGTTGCACACAATATGATGAGATGTTTCATGTCTGTTACGATTGTACACTAAATAGTAAATGTTTTATCTTGTATTGTGTATTAATGTGATCCTAAATGTAATAATAGGAGCCGTGGATAACAACTCGTACTGTTTACTTTTAGCAACAGATCGAAGTCTAGTGTTCTGTGTGGAACACGTATCAGCTTGCACTATCATTATTCGTGAACCATAATACTCTCTAAAATACTAATAGCGTGTTGTTTGGCTTTTGTCGTTAGGTTAGGGACGAGTCATAAGATACTAAGTACTCTACGCTGTAGTATTTGTTACTGTAATACATTTGTTTTTGTTGAGTTTTTGCCATAATTGTAAGAAAGGAGTTTATAAAGTAATTATTGCTACAAGGTTTAATACATGTATGCAAACTGAGGCTTGTCACGAAAACCCTTTCATGAAAATGTCAAATTTAATAAACCATTATTAATTACTTGGTGTTTTATTGGTATTATAGGCCTAAAATAAAATCCCAGAAGTGTAACTCTCATGTTTCATTTATTTTGACTACTTACATAATTATTACATACTATTTAATTTAAAAATAAAAATATTTACAAGTACTTTCCATACCAGCGGTGATCGAACGGCGACAGCATTCTGTGACATCCTCCCATGTTGTTTTGTATGATGTACTTCATCGTGTAATAATTCTGGTTGTTCTCTTCCAACCATTTCTCGTTGTCAGCCTTCTTTTTCAGGATATCTACGGAAACAGCCTCAGCTTTGAATGGTAACCGCTCGGCCACTATTTTCAGCATGGGATAAACCTGAAATTCAGAACGTGTTCTTATGAAAACTTGTTTGAAATTAAGAAAATGTTTCAATATAGACAGACGGCTTAAAATAATTAGGTTCTAAAGCTAACTTTTTCAGCAAAAAAAAAACGGCCTGTATTAGGTGCCACGTAATTTTGCATTTAACAATAATGGGTGTAACAAGGCAAGTTGAATAAAAGCTTATTAAAAGGAATCATTCCCGCTATGTCAATTTCCCGTTACGTCGAATCGTGATTTTTCCTTGGTTTTGATGCGTCTTTTGTTTCATCTCGACTGTCACAGGGTACAGTCACATTAAATAACGAAATAAGCCTATACTTTTTCACTACACAGTATAAAACAAAGTCGCTTCCGATATCTGTCTGTCCCTATGTATGCTTAGATCTTTAAAACTACGCAACGGATTTTGATGCGTTTTTTTTAATAGATAGAGTGATTCAAGAGGAAGGTTAAATGTATAATACATGCATATTATAGTAGAGAAAACATTAGAATCTACATTGCACCCGTGCGATGCCGGGGCGGGTCGCTAGTAATTAATAAAGGAAATCCCCTTATACGGTGATATCGTATTTTTAATAATACACTGATAACCCAACAAGAAGTACTGGGATAGCATAAATTCAGACCCTTAACGAAGCTGAGAGGCACTTGTTCTTCGCGTCATTGCGATCATTTTTGGACAATATCTGGGAACCTTCCAGTAACGGGGATATTGGAGGTCAAAGTTCTGACTTTATCACAAGTTTTTTTTTTTTTATAATATAGTTTTTTAATGTTATAAGTTTACTTTTAATACCTCCATGACCATGAATACTATTCAATTCATTCTTCAGCACAATGTTTTGAGTGCGTTACATTGAGTCGTAGAATGAGATTTTTCACCCCAAAAAAAAAGCATTCTGTAAAACATAGCAAAAATGTGCCAAAAAATGCTCAGCATCTTTTAAACATAGAAAATAGTACATGGCAAGAAAAGACGACAAAAGTGCCGAGGCTTTTGGCTATTTCTTGGCCGATGTTTTCACTCCCAATAATCCCAATTCCGGCGACATTTAAATGGAAAATGAGATCCAAAACTATTTGGAGATAGATCTACAACTCAGTTAACACTAAACCCAACCCATCTCAAGAGATCTGGAGAATTATAAGAGATCTTGAACAAAATAAAGCGCCTGGACATTGCCTTATAACTACCGAAATCCTACGACAAATGCCAAGAAAAGCTATGGTCTTCATAACACAGTTCTTTAATGGAATTTTGAGGACTGGATACTGTCCGAGAATATGGAAAGTGTCGGAAATCATCCATGCCAGGAAAACTACCGCAACTTGTGTCGTCATACAGGCAAATATCATGTCAAAACCATGTATTTGAGAAAGTCGCTGCACGTAGGCTTAATGAAATACTCAAAAGATGGCATCATAGCCCAACATCAGTTTAGATTCAGAACAGGACACTCTACGGTGGATCTTATTCACCACTATGCACTTGGCATAGTGGTAAATAAGGCCACATGCGGGGGGCGGGGGTCACACATTTAGAAGTGTTATTATTTTTGTCAAGGTTCAAGGTAATTTTAACCAAGTGTAAAAAAACATCATCAATCTTCATCAATTTTCACGTCTAACCAATCTTGAACTGAATTTAGGGTTATTAAACCTTTGACTTCGGCCGAAGATTGTGGCGATTACCGATTAATTGGCTTAGGTCAGGAATCGACCGTCGATTGGACACTAATATTTATTTTTTATTGAACAACAGAATGAGGACCATAAAGTAAAAATCATACACATACCTCAGCATAATCGCACTTGCCGCCAACTTCTAAGATAATTCTGCCAGCTTTAATAGGAGTAACATAATGGTCGATTGCTCCTTTACCTCCGCCCATACGTTGACCTTGACCTTTCTTTGTGACGGGCTGCCATGGAGGGTCCACTCGCCAAATGGCAAACATTCTCTTCTGATCTAACTTCCTTGCAACCACTAGACGCGCCATTTCAAAATGTTCAGAACGCATTCTGCCACCACCAGTAGCCTGAAAAGTTTAAGAGTACTCAGTGTCTTAGTTTTTAGAAAGTTATAGATTCTGAATATATTTTTAATATTCACAATTATGCAATTTGGCATGAACAATGGAAATTACAGACGACAGTTAGATGTTATTTTTATTCCTTAATCTTTCTTAATCTTTGAACATAAAAAAACAATGCATGACTATAACTTACAACAACACCATATTGCTGTAACTGCAGGTTTGTGTGTAATTGTTCCGGACCACGCATGTAGCGAAGACGCTTCTGCATCTTAGGTGGCTTCAAGTTTGAGGGATATGTGGGCACCTTGTCATAAATACGAAGCCTCTGACGCTCAGGTATTTCAATATCTGTACAAGTACATTAATTTATGTTTATAATATTAGGGGTTAAAGTATGAAATTGCCGAATTATACTGCCAAATTAAAACTAATCGGAAGTTCATTAATGCCTTTGCGATAAAACTCTGGGATCTAGATTCGACAAACTGTGTGAAAGCATTTTGTACTGCCTCCTAGGAAGAATTTTTTTTACCACGTAGAAAGTTGTCCAAATCACGAAAAAAAAATGGTAGTCAGTTGGAACAAGCTCTGGCGAGTACGGAGGATGCCGTATGGTTTCTAACTGCAGCTCCTGTGTTACAACCGTGTCCCGTGCAGTGTGAGGTCTTGCGTTATCATGGAGCAATAATGGTTAAGATCGATTCACGAGTCGGGGCTGTTTCACTGCCAGATTCGCCATCATTGTCGAAGTTCGGCACAGTAAACATCTGCTGATATTGCTTGACCAGACCTGAGAAAGCTATAGTGAATAACACCATGAAGATACCACCAAACAGTTACCATTACGTTTTTATTGGTAAGTTTTGCTTTAGGGCACTGTTGCGGCGTTTGACCTGGGGTCAACCATTGCATTTTTCGCTTACAGTTATGGTAAAGAATCCACTTTTCGTCACATGTCACAATTCGATCCAATATTCCTTCATTTCTGTACCGATTCAACAAGGCAGCGCAAGTTTCAACACGTGTTACTTTTTGCAGATCAGTCAAATCATGAACTAAGCTAAACCATGCTGCTTATTCCTGGGTAGTTTGACTCGGATCGGCTTCCACCATCTCCTTCAATTCAGCGTTATTCATCTGTGTGGGTGGTTTTCCACGTGGTTCGTTTATCAAGTCGAAGTTTCCATTACGAAAGCGTTGAAACCAAAACCGCACGGTGCGTTCATTAGCAGTCTCATCTCCAAACGCAGCATTGATATTGCGAGCCGTTTCTGCCGCGTTAGTTCCGCGTCGGAACTCGTATTCAAAAATTACTCGGATTTTCGAAGTATCCATCTTTTCCCTCTAAGCTGAATAAAAAAAAACAATTGAAATTCGAAAATCGAATGTTGGACATTCTTTAAAAGAATAATCGCATAGGTGTAATTAAAAAAAAAAAGTTTCACTCGCATATCTCACATCATGAATGTTTGATGTCAATTCAGAGTATCTATTAATATAAAACGGCAATTTCATACTTTAACGCGTATTAGGTTCTTACATACTTATAAAATTGGCCTTTTGTTGATCTGGCCACTTTGATAGAATATCTGGCGTTTGGTTAGGAATTCTAAATTCAAATTTATTTCAAATTTAGGCTTTTCTATAGAATTTAGTGATTCATTAGGTTTCGTGCCATTTGATTTTTCTTTGACATCGTTCTGTTCACACTAAGGAAAACTTAAAATATCGCGTTGGTAACGAATACAAGTTCCACCGTGAAACCAGCGCTGCAGAAGCAGCTCGAAGGATTAATGTGGAAGTTGCTGTATAAGAAAACACTTGGTTTTTCACAACACGAAACGAAAGACACATCTAACAACCAACATCGATGCAGTTTACCCGGCGAGGGTCGTTCTTTCACGGAAAATCTTAACACCGCGATTCAGAAATTGGCGTCAAATGAATAACGCCATCTATCGAGCACGGAGTTAAACTGCTAAAATTTAATGTATGGAAAGCGACCGAACAAACAATATATAGGCTATGAAGATTTTCAAAGCAGCGCCATCTTTTTTTTTTTTTTTTTCGGATGGGAAATCATCAAATGACTTCTCCCGCTCTGGGCTGAGCGGGAGGGTGTGTCAGACTCTTACTGACTAAAACCCACCCATGTTCCTTCATCGCCCTTTGTGTTCCGGGGCCGCGGTATCTCTTTCGAACAACCCGCAGCACCCGGCAGGCATCGGCCCTTGCGGGCCCCTTCCCTATGCTGACATCTCTTTGAGGCGCGCGTGGAACACGAACGCGCCGTCGACACGGCCTGTCGTCCTAAGACGGAGGGACGGCGAGCTAGCCCTTAGCTCACCGTCCACAGGCCTGCGTCTACGGTGGCCGGGGGCCACCACGTGGCCCCCGACGCCCGGTGCGTCTCCCGCGGCGGCTGGGACGTGAGGAGGAACGCTCTCTCTCACGTTCCGCCTCCTCCTTTGCTAGCATGACTGCTTCGCAAAAGGAGGTGACGGCTTCCCATTCCGTCTCGCTCCGGACCATGTCTCGAACCAGGGCCGGACGCGAGAGGTCGCCGCCGCCGAAAGCAGCGCCATCTAAAGTACCTTTTACTATCATAACTTTTTGAAAAACCAGATAAGTCGATTTAAAGTTATCTTGTGAGCACTTCATCGTTATTCATTAGTACATGATGATGATTGCTTCTTGAACACTTTAAATTCATATATCTTTTTATTAAGAGCATGGATTGCATTGAAACAAAAATTCTCTAAGTTATACAAAATACTTGTGCATTGAAACTAACCACATTGGTTTTGTAATTTTCACGTGATACTTAAACAAACAAACATAGCCAAAGACTCACAGACTGCAGACAAACAGACAAAAAATCTAAAAATAGTAGAAATGGGTTCTGTTGTTATCCTTTAACACCTTTACTATTTTTTTTCTAAATATTTTCAATGTACAGAAATGCCACGTCTACAGATGTATATATATATCGATGGATAGACTAAACTGTCATCAAGCATGCCAGTCATGAGATTAGGACAAAACCTCTTTGCTCTAACAAGCACAAACCTCGTGGCGGCCACTGACCCTAGTTGACAACGAAGAATTAAAAGTGATCATGGAAGCGGATCCATGGCAAACCAAGTCAGAATTAGCAGCAGGTGTCAGCGTGAGTGATAAAGCAATTTTAATTCACTTGAAACAAATTGGAAAAGTGAAAATGTTCTATAACTGGGTTCTGTGTAAAAAGAGTGAAACTCACTAACAAACACACATCGAGTGCTAGCAAAAGTTGGCTCAGAAAAAGGTACTGGTAAGTGTCTGGTGGATCAGTGCCGGTGTCAACCACAGCAGCTACCTAAGATCTGGCCAGATAATTACGGCAGATCTATATAACAATTGCAAACCATGACGGAAAAGCTAGCCATTAAACAACTGTGACTAGTCAGTTGCTCTATCCCATTGCTGCTTCAGGACAATGCTAGTCCACACACTGCACAGCAGACTAACTAGAGGAGCTGCGATTGGAATGTCTGCGATACTCCCCGGACCTTGCTCCAACAGATAAGAGATCCAGAGATTTCACAGAAAAAAAGCAATTCCAATGAGGCACTCAAACTGCCTTCAAAATTTTTGAACTAATGAACTAAATTAATGAACCAACTATAACATGGCAAAAATGCATAGGAACGGTACATCCTTTGATTGATTAAATATATAATTCTATATATTTTTTTTGCTTTTCCATTTAAAACGCCAATTTGTTATACAAAAACATTTTAATATATTACTAATTTACGATTTCGACATCAATTATAATTATGTTGCTGCTAGAATATTGTATTTACAGTATATCTCAACTGTATTTAAAAATGGCAAACACCTTTATGTGCAATGTATACTCTCATGATATTTGGTATATATATTATACTTCTTACTTGTAATTAAACATCTAATGACTTATCATTAGATGTTTAATTACAAGTAAGAAGTTCCCTAATACGTTGTAGTAGTACTCGTCGATTTGTGTAGTTATATTAAGCTTGGAATAATCTAAGAACTTACGGTCATAATTTTTTGGTGGTGGAAAGTACTTGATACCGGCTACAAGCACCAGTTGCGAGCTTTCTGGCCGCAATAGACCTAAAACAAATTGAAGGCTTCATTATTTATAAAGTTTCTCTTAAAACCATTTAAACCTTGGTCTTATAATAAATGTTCAAAAAACACATTTACCAAGAGTCACACGAAACGATTGAGTCAACATGTTAAGAAAGCTTTAATTATAATATGAATAGTTATAATTATGAATGCAAGAACATTTATAATTTGTAATATATTGCCGTATAGTTTTCAACAAATAATCATGTACTAAAAAGCTAGGTTATTTGGGTTCAATGTCAATCAGTGTCAAAATGTGACAGGATCAATTTGACACTGACAGTTTTTATGTTGCCATACTACATATATGATCGTTAATATTATCTTTTTAATGCTATCTTTATCGTGCTTCCGTGTATTCGGTGCTTTATCTTAAAATATAATATAGTTTTTAAGGTGGAAACGCCAGGGTAGCACGCGAAATTAAAATTTTCTTACGTTTTTTGCAATTTCCCGGTCAGTGTCAGGCGATACATTGAATTAAATATGATTCGCGGTAGTAATAACGCATGTATTTACAGAATTATAATCATTAAAATCATTAAAAAACCTACATATGTTAATTTTACCCGTTGAATGACTTTTAGATGAAATAGTCATTGATTGGGGTTAAATAAACTTCGAGGGTTGTTGATTTTAATGATTATAACTCGGTAAATCCATATTTGTTACGGTCGCGAATCATAAATAATGTTTAATGTACAGCCTGACACTGACCGGCAAAGGACTCACAGCCGACCCTTGATGCAAGCCTACAGCCACACTGAACTCGTTGGTGTTGCCAGCAGCTGACCGGACGTAACTACAAGATTGACTGCATGGAATGGCCGGTGTCAATGAGGGCTATCGTTTTTGAGCTCACCAGATGTCACCATTGTCGAGTAACGTCCTGTCATTAACTCTATTTTATATTTTAAAGTACCAATAACTTCATAAAAAGTTTATTTAATTACGTTTAACAACATATTATAAACTTAAAGTACATATTTACAATATTGTTCCTAAAATCAGCAAGCATGAAACATTTAAAAATCTTTCTTCCTTCAAGTACCAACAAAATTAGAACTCCCAACTTGCTACCTATAATCTTCAAATCATAATTAATCAGAAATGGCTTAAGCTTGACCACACTCGTCAATATTAATAAAACTACTTGGTTAAAAAGCGCGCAACGCGGGAATACTGAGGACCTTACTCTACACGAACGCCTCTAGCGGAAAAATCATGCGCGATAGCTCCCATTAAGGTGGCTGGCTCTTCCGCCTTAAATGTTCTGCGAAATGAGATTTTTCTGAGTTGCCATTCATACGCGGTAACATATTCTTTACGTCTAAGTTCAAAGTTGCCTTCCCCGTTGTTAGCAAACAACTGAGGCTTAGGTTACATAACACTTACATACATAACGTCCATAGATATTAATAAGCTATGAAGGCAGTAAGGAGCGAAGCGCCAAACAATTTTTTTTGCCACTTTTTGCGGGAGGCGAGGCAGTACACTAAAGTAATTTGACAATCACACACAGACACATGCAACATATTGCTACAAAAGAAGAAAAAACAACCACACAATAAACCTCGCGGTACGCGTCCTGATCGTCTTGCCACTTCTTTCTGGGCTGGCCTTTGCAGCGCCGTTAGTCTTCCGGCAACCATCGTGTGGACAGCCACAGAGTACATTATACTATATTGGACAGCTTTGCCCAGCGGTCATCATGCATGCGGCTGACGTGACCCGCCCAATCCCATTTAATCCTAACAGCCTTTTTGTACAAATCCACTATGCCCGTTTCGAACCCTTAACCCTTGTCTAGTCTTTTGACACATAGAATTCTGCGTTCCATTGCCCTTTGGCAAACTCCAAGGAGGAAGTTCTGAGACTCGGTGAGTGACCAGGTCTGAGCACCGTAGGTTATGACGGGTAAGATACCGCGAGGGCTAGTTCAAGATGGCACGCGAAAAAAGCACATGGAAGGAATTGGGGGAGGCCTTTGCCCAGCAGTGGGACAGTACAGGCTAATAAAAATACTTGTGTCACAAGTTTTTTGTTTAATAAATGTCTTAATTACTTAAGTATTAAATTTATTTTTAGGTTAAATTCGACTAAATCCATTTTACTTTCACATAACCCCATAAACTTAAAACGATTCCGTAAATCGATTACGTAGATTGTCGGTCGACAAATTTAATGATCTTTTAAGCTAATGGGCCTCGCACTGCCGATGATTCGAGCTTACTGCTTAGAGTTATTCGAGATTTTGATGCATCGAGGTAGTGAACAGACTGTCGCGCTAATAATTTAAGTATCGATTTCAAGTACTATCGAGTTAACGTTTTCGAGCAAGTGTTATTCGATCTCACGTCTTGATACGATAATGTCAATGCCAAAAACTTGAAGTAGTTGAAGTTTGTTTGTATTGATGTTGTTTTGTTGTCAACAACATTGGATTTACAAGCAAAAATAAAATTGATAATAAGTTTTATTTTAATAGCTAGCTATAGTTCAAAATACTGTTGTTCTCAGAGTTCAACATAATTACTTAGCAGATTTCAGATTAATCAATAACATTGACTGAACGAGTTTTAAAAGATAAATGATAAGCTATCAATAAGGCCATGAACATTATAATCCTCGTAAGCTGACCAGGGACTGATAAAAACACAAGATAGTGAATAATAAACCCATCCTTACCGCATATAATAATTGATGATAGAAGCTGCATGCCTACTTTGTATCTTTGATGACTCAACATGGAATACAGGACGATGCTTCATTTACAGAAATGCCTCTATTTTAATTACTACTTATACATAACTTGGGTTATTGTCGTTGGCTTTTTTCTATATTCGAAGGTAAATGAAAGATATGTCATAATATACTACACATAAAACAATTTCAAGTATTTTAGTGTTGCAGTAGCTAATTTAGTACTTTTTTATTTATTCCAGCTGAATATTCTTGGACACCTTACAAAGTATCTTTCACTAACTGTGTTCACTTTATTAATAGTCATTGAGTCAGCAAGAATATATCTTGGTCACTATGGAAACCTTTCTCGCAGGGTTAGTTTTTGATTTCATGATCATATATTTTAAACTATAATACTCTAATATCAGCATTATGAATGATAGAAAAATTCTTACAGGTCCCAGAACTGGCAGGATTCCTCATGTTAACCATACTGATGCAAATGCCTCTGGTTAGCTTTTTCCTGTTCAACCCATACTTGATGAGCACACCCATGGAGCTCACTCTACACACAATGTTATGGCTGCTCACACTTGCCGAAGTTGTCTTCAGTTTTATGGCATTGAAACAAGCATCCAACTTCGCCAAAAGTGTTTACTTGTCCCAACCTAAAGACAGGTGACAATTTTTTTTTTTTAATAAAAATGTAATCTAAAAAAACGCATTCATAACTTTACTAGAAGTCATGATCATGAATCATAGGCTTATTATTAATGTTTTGATTATAGAGGTGGAATAATTACTCACAGAAAGTACATGAAAAGATTTTATTATGTTGTTACACAACATTAAATGCTCACTTTATTCATTAAGGACTTGAATATAAGAGTGGAAGTGGAAAGCAAAGCTTTGGTATTTTATTTAAATTATTAGGTACCTATATAAAACACATTTTTAATAATTTAACATTAATGGATACACATGTTTGTAAACATAAGATATAGAGATGTAAAAGCAATCATTCAAGTTTTAAGATATTACCATTGTACTGACTTTAAATAAAATTATAAGTATTAAGGGACACATTTAACACACAATGCTATCTGTAAACCATACAATGTACAACTCTATTACACCATATGTATTATACAATACAACTGAACTATGACCTACATTTCTTAATTGTATCAAATATAACCTTTTGGTAAAATGTTTGGATAGTATTTATAAAATTGTTACTTTGCCTTCAAATATTTCACAAGGCACTGGTCATTCAATATTATCTTTTTTCTAATGATAAAATTAATTAGGTATAAACAAAATATCACTGAAGTACTATACATCAAAATGCATTGTATTGGTGCCATTTCATATTGGAATATAAAATAAATGACATACTTCATTTCTTCAACCATGAACACCATTAACTAGCCTCTGGCGCATACTCTAAAACTTACTAACACAGCACGATGGTACACTCTTAGGCATTATCATAAAATATGTTATTTGGTATTATTGATTAATACTATTTACAATTTAGCATTCAAAACATTCACTGTATTTACTCCTAAATATAATTGTCATATCTAAACCTTTTACTGGTCAGCCAGCCAAATAACTGTCATTTTATTATTATAAACATATAATAAAATTATGCTTAAAATAACATAAACAATACTTTTAATTTAAATAATACTTTTTTCCTATGGTTTTAAGTCTCTTTTATTGTTTCAAGTGGCTCATTAAAGATTTTGTTATCTTTGAAGAAGTCATCAATTTTACAGCGCACTAAATGTAAAGTTGCTTGAAAACTTTCTAATTTTGTTTCAAAGTCTTTTATTCTGCCTTCAATTTCAAAAGCCTTAAAAACTTGAGGCAGCGTTGGAGACATTTTACAAATAAACTGAAAACAAAAAGAGTAAATATTACATTAATATAAATACAACAAACTGCTCTATCAAGATTAAATGGAAAATTCTTAGATAACACAAAACATGATACTTAGATAAAATGAATACCTAGTGGGTCTTGGATTAATAGTTATATAATAAATACCAGTACAAAACAATACTCACATTAAATATTTGCTGTGTGACCCAGTTGTGATATTTTTTGACAGAGCCTTCATATGCCACTGTAAATACTTGTTTCATATTCACATCAGTGTTGTTTACTTGAAGATGGCATAAGAGTTGAGTGAACACAATTTCAAAAAACAGTAGAGCCCTGCAAATATAAAAAGGAATAATTTAAATACTAGAGTTACAAGATTTAAAACAGTTTGGTTATGATTAATGCATTTGTTGCATGATCTTGACGCACCTATTAAGCCACAGCACACTCTCTGCTCCGGGTTTGTCAGTAGCAGTCTCAGCAAGCATTAACTCGAGTAAGCAGGAGTTTTCCTCATAGGTGAATAGCTTTTTTATTTTCTGAAACAAGGTTATATAAAATTAGTAGCAATATTATTATGACACCTATTGAGGTGACTAAGACATGATTCATAACACTTACATCGACATTTCCTTGCATGTCATACTTTACGGGAGCAAATAATGTGCCAAGCCGTTCTGTAATTTATGATAAACAAATATAAATAATTGTAAATGAATACCATTTGGATAAAGTAAATATATGAAATGAAGCGTTTATACATACCGACTATTGCTACCAAGTCTGTAGACGCATCTATAAATTTAATCATATTAATTCTTCCATTTGTAACTGGTGGAAAGTCTTTTACAGCGAGAAAAAAACATTCTTTATCATCAGTACTTGTAGAGGTGCTGGCCATTTTCGGTACAAAAATATTTGCATAAAGTTAAATATCTAATAGAGATATACTACACACATTCACTAAACTGCATAATATTGACTTGCTCAAACAGTGAATTAAAAAATATGAAACACAATACGATTATCACTGACTGACAGAAGCACACAAATGTCATAATATTTGTTTTCCAGTTGCCCACTGTCATTTGGGGTTACCACTTAATACAATTTGCACACACTAGGAATAATCCATTGCTTTTTTCTTCACTTTTTAAAAGTATTTCTAGTCTAGGAGACATAAACTTTTCTTTTTAATTAATTCATTATAATACTTCATTCTTCTTGTTTCAAACATTTTCTTCACTTTATTGTCAACTTTCCTAATACTGTTACGCCAACTGTTTAATATGAAAATGTCTGTTTCAGCACGTTTCCCAAATCATCTTCTACAACTATTGTCAACACTTTGGTTTTTGGTGAAAAAGTAAATGGAACCAAGAATCTTTTTTCTGGTACAAGATTTGTAAATTCGTACGAATCTAACACCATGCCATTAGATTCATCTCTTACTTCAACTATTCTAATACCGGCAGTTGAAATTATCATCATTTTGTTTTTATCAAATTTCAGATATCTTGTTATCGCTTGTCTTTCTCTACCATATTCATTGTTGAACCACCGATGATAAGACAGTAAAACAGCGCAATTTCTTGTCCAATAAATTGAATCGTTTCCGTTTGTTCGATTCACGTTTTTCTTTGAATCCGTAAGTCTATTTGTTATATTTGAATAAACACTTGATGGCCTGGTTATAGGTGTTACGTTTGGACTTCTTCGTATTATGTCAGATTTCGACATGGCAGCAAAATTCCCCAATGTGGTTTTACTTCTCGGTCCTAAAACTCGTAATGGTTCCGCCACGTTCATTGTAACACTTATATTGCGTTGTAGTGAAACTGTAGAATGTTGTACTGGTTTTCCACTGAAGTTGTTCATGCTGTCTTTAACTAAAGCTGATCGTTTTTCTCCAATAACAAAAACTCGGTCTAAGTTGTCAAAACCTCTTCCCATTATACCATCTTTCGTGTGTCCGAGATCAAACGTGTGACCAAGCTCGTGGAAAACTGATCCCAATGTAGTTGCAAAACATCCTCCCAGTGTGCCACGGTATCCACTGTCATCCATGAATCGTCTTACGTTTACTGGCGTTGCATCTAAGAATTTTGGAACGATTTCTTCTACACATGTTGGCCAAGTGTAAAGGCAAGCCGTCCCGAATAGCGCCAAACCTCCTCCCCCTAATGCAGCATATGCCTCAGTCAGAGTAATGATTTCTTCATGTGTCATTGGCTTATCGATATCAGTACCTTTAAATCGAGTGCAGGATATGAAGCCGAGGAATTTTCGTTCATTACTTCCTAAATCGGACAGCATCAATTCTCTTCCAAAATGTGACCATAATTCTGTTTGTTTCATTTTTCTTGCCTTGTTAACGTTGAGGCTACTTTTAAATATAATGCATTCTGGTTTTTTAGGATTGACTTCATATTCAAGTTGAAATGTTTTTCTTCCGACTCCACTTTCAAAAAGTTTTTCGGCTGTTAAACTTTGAATTAACTTTGAACCAAGAGCTATTCGGGAACAAGCACTTTCTATCGAGTTGTCAATATCTGGCGGACTTTGAAAACATCCATCGTGACCTTGACATATGATGTAAACTGGAGTGACCCGAAGATTTGTTTTTCTTGGAGTATAGTCTAGGAGCAAAATTTTTCGTTGCTGTTCTGTATATTCCAATTCAATTACATTTTCGCCTCTTTTCAGTTCAATTATCACTTTGAATTCTCCATTATAAACATCCCACAGCGATGTATTTAGAAAGTTTTCACTTTTTAATGTACATATTAGTTTTTCATGGTTATTAGAATTGCCTCTTGTTATAATTCCCTTGATCAAAACAAGCGAATAGTTCACGACGTCTCCATTTTGAAAATTTGTGATAAAAATTGAAGAGTTGTGTTCTGTTTCGTTATCTTCGTTCACACGGTTGTCCATTACCTGAAATAATGTTTACATTACGTTAGTTCGTGAGAATATGTGGCTTTAACGGTTGACCTTCATTATGATCGGTGCGCCGCTTCCTCGATTTCTTTTAGTGTGATCAAACACCACATAATTAGGTTAATGCCATTTTGTGACGAGGATTACTCAAATCCGCTACACCAAGAGGTTTTACACACTATCATTTGGTTATATTACTTGGAGTGTAACGTTTTATTTTTATCTGTATCTAAACTTTAAAGGTCGTCGTAAATGAATAGATTTGCACTGTGGCATGACTCACCATGATGCGGTTGGCGAGGAGCGCGCAGAGCCGGCGCGGCGGGAGGACTGCGGGAGCGGGCGGCGCGGCGCGGCGGCGACTCGACCACTCGCAGCCAGCGTGCAGTGTCGTTCCTCCTCACTTCTCACTAAACTTGGTCGAACGTTCGCGCGGTTGGTGTGCGCATGCCCGCCGATGCAGACCGACGCGCCTCGGTAACGATTCGATTGCGCCCACCAGACAGGTACGCGACTAGCTGTCTCCACTGGCAAGGGGGAAATTTGAACAATGCAGTAAACATAGATGAGAATGCGCCACTGTCATCCATCAAATCCTTGTTGTTTGTTTTGCGAATGTTTGTTTACATTATAGCAAACGCGATGACGCAAGTTTGATAGACATACATGCTGTCTACTAGCAAATTATACTATGTGATATTGCTAGTGGGCGCGAACACGGTACGTAAGTAGGTTTTGTCACCACAAGGAGTAAATACCCATAGGTACCTATCTGTATGTATTTTTTCGGAAAGATTTCCAAATAAATTGAAGAGATAAAAAAATATCTATTTAAATATGAACGAAAGGTGATGTACCAAAACTATGTCAAATCCATGGAAAAAATGGGAAAAACATTCAATACATCATTATTTTATAGCAGGGCTTCATTGAATTCCGTCAAAGGTATCCAATAATAACTTGGAAAAATTATTATTATAGGCTGGGTATTCTAGTTAGATCAGCATCAGTTTTGATTTGAAATGTTTATATTCGATAGATACGCTCACGCCCTCTATTGTTGCTATACTTAACAATGTTCTAGCATGAGCGGTGGGCCGCTGGCTATTCCACAAACGCTCATAAAATGTAAGTTAATTACAATGTCTAGAGGCTTAATAGCCTACGTCAGTATGATTTATGTAATATACGACTGACTGACTGTTTAAATTAGGGTAGGTAGGCAGAATAAGTCTCCGTAGATTTTTAAAACTAGTCGCTTAATTTTCAATATTTTGTGGCTATATTTTTCTCAGTGCTTGAATGAGAAAACTTGGTATTGCAGACGATAACAGACTATATTTTAAAACATTAAACGCGATTGGATAGAAGCAATCTGTGGGGTTCAAGCCAGACAACAAAGCGCCTGGTGGAGTTAAGTAGCTACATGTCGCGCTAGCTACAGTTTATTATTCTGACAGGCGGTGCCGCTTACAAAATTAATAGCTGACCCTACTCACTTTGTAATCACAATTTTCCCCTATTTATTAGAAGTTTTTGGAGGAGCGAAGAGTAGGTAATGCTTGAAGGTTCTCAAAAAGTCTTAAAAAAAACGATTTTAATTATTACCTATACTTATTTTTTTAGAAAAACCATGGGAAAAACTCCTATGTTTAAAAAAAGTAACCTGAGCAATTTACATCTATAACAATTTACATTATAGTTTGGTTTTTATTTTCATTCTTTCTGTTTTGTTAAAATGTTTACAAGAAGCTGTATGTCGGGACAATTTGTATTTTGTCGGGACTCGGGATATCATATGACATATCGGGACAATCCAGACGAATCCCGACCATCGGGTCACCCTTGTGCAACCCACCTTGATCAATCACCTACTTGCGCGCCTGTGTGCTATGTTTAGCAAACGTATGTCAAAACACTAGAATGTTGAAGTCAAAAACTTTGATATCTACTTAACTAAGTAGTAGATATTCCACTACCATCGCCACCTACTTCAGCCTAACCTGTTAGGCGATATAAGCGTCATGTTCCCTATGTCATGAATTCATGATAAATAGTCTATACTAAATATAATATGTGTACCTACCTACGATCCAATCATATTGATATCATCATACGAATCACAATATCCAAAAACTACCTAGGACACATAAATAGGACCCGGTTGTTACTGTGAAAAGTTAGACTTAGACTCGGTGGCAAATTTACTTTGAAACGAGACTTATACTTGTTTTCAGAGTCACAGTCAGAGTGGAAAAAGGCATGAATGTCGAAAACCTTTCCCGCCGTGAGTGCGGGCGCTAACGATATTACTTGAAAGTCGTTGTTTTCACAATTGCGACGGGCGCCGGGCGGCGGCGCCGCCGGCGTTTTGGCCCAGAGGTAGTATTTATACCATACAATTGTTGATTTTTCTGTAGTTACCAGCTGGTAATCTACCAACATACATAACATCACGCCTGTAATCCCCGAAGGTGAGGTTGAGGTGTACCTAATGGAACACCCACATTGTTAAGTCCCATGTAATAGGGGGCGAGCCTATTGCCATGAACTGGGCACAAATCCAGACTCCATGGCTGCTACTGAGAAATTCCTGATGGAAAAACCCAATAACACTTTGCCCGACCTGGGAATCGAAGCCAGGACATCATGCTCAGCAGTTGCGCATGCGACCATTAAACGAACGAGGCAGCGCCTACATAATGCATGTATACCCATTGAAGCAATTTGTAATATTCCTGCATATAGATGAGCCATTGTCGACACACATTGCCAAACTTTGCTTTTTGCAAAATTCAGAGGTCGTAGCTCGTAGGCCATGTTAATTTTACGGTGGCTAATGGACGTCTCGCGGCTTGAATATTTATTGGAATGAAGCGTCGCGTTATGAGATGACTAGTAATGAAATATTCACGCGTCGACGGACGTTAGAATAGCTGAAACATATTTGTACTGACAACGGACTAGCTCGGCAGATACTAGCAGCCTTGTTCAGCTGCTAAATAGTTGTGTAGGGCGTTATTTCCCCTTGCATATTTGTAAAAAAACAATACCAACAGTGTTTTGATAGTTTGATACTTTACAAATTACAACAGAACGATGTAGACTAATCTATTCCGCGCGTCATAGTTGGTTGTCTCTACAACAACAGCGGAACCGTACTATGTAGGTAAGGATGGTAAGTTGGGGTGGGAAGTTGAATTAAAAGAATGAAAAGAAACAGAAGAAATTCAACTATGGGAAAATCTGAGGGTGAATAAGGGTATCTATATTACTTTGCGTAAAGCTCTACCTCTACTGTTAATAAAATGTACCTACACGGTTCAATGAACTCACTTATAGCATGTTTCTAATTTCACCGGATATAAATAAAACAACAGCTATATTTGCTCATCATACAGCGACATATAAATCACATGAAAGTCGTGAATTCTTAAAAAGGAATCGCTTTTATTTTCCGTACATTCAAACATAGCAAATATTGCGATATCTTGAAATTGCTATACGGATTTCGTAGTCATGAGGGAAATATACGTTCGTATGCAGGTATGTACATACATCACAGAATTGCTTACTCAAGTCAAACTGTATCTAAAATGTTAATCTTATAAGCGACACAAATTATGAGCCTACAACATCATGTTATCGAAGTCATCAAAATAAAACGTAACTAGCCACTAGCAAAACAAATGGCGGTTGAGCACTGTTCCTATGCGCGTGGACACAGCGCTGACTAACAAGCGGTCGGTGACGCAGTCGCCAATGTTTGATGATGATGACCTGGATGCAGGAAACCGACAGGGCTGTCCGAGTGTCCGCAGGAGCCGGTCGTTGTCCCAGTGAACGCAGCACTTTCGCTTTTATCGGCGAACGAACCCGGTCCATTACTACCTCACTCACGCGGTTACACCATCACAGGCCGTTCGATTTTGGCTGCGTTTGTTGCTCCGGTATGCATACTAATGGCAATTTATTTAGGGTTGTGATGTTTAGATTTCTCCACGCTACGACCGACGTACCGTTCATTGTTTTTAAACTGTATTATTTATAAACTCGGTGCATAGGCAACATATTAATCATGTTGCGTGTACGCGGACCGGGTGGGTGGCAACACAGTTTTGGTGGTTACGATTGAAGCAGCTAGGCGTCATAGGTCAGGCTTACAGTCGCGAGTTCATTTTATTAGTATATAGGCAAGGCAATCGTGTATTCTGAAAAAGACTGCTGGACCTGTTAATAATCGCATGTTATTGACTGTTTTACAATCAATTCATAAATCACCACTTTGAATTCCAAACCGATTTTACGGACCTGCTGATCTTCTGCCGATTGTATACCTACGTTATAGAATAAAAAAGTGGTTTTTCTGAATTTCCAATGGTCATTTTTGACACTTTATGTACATCTAGAACACATCAAAATGTCTCAAAACACAGAATTTCGGTCAATGAAATCGTATTCCATATTCCTCAATGTAAGAGTACATACCTAGTTAGCATGACTTCCTAAAAAAATAAAAAATATGGTGTATCAGATCTAACAGGCATTCAGGTAACAATTAATTACTGTCTGTCTGACACTGATAATTTTGCTAATCAAAGTAAACATTATGTAACATATTAATTGTTATATTTCGGAAACTGATAATGCTTTTCAGTAGAATTTTGGCAGTTTAAACAAAAAGTTGTAGAAGACCTGAGTAATATTCGTTACTGCCACGAATGTTTTTCATGTTGCTGTGTATAAAAATTATCTTAAAGCCGTTTTGGAAATATTTAAAGAACCTGTATAGAGTGTTGTCGGAACTTTACAGTGACACGTCTTTCTTAGAACTCGATACACTACTCAGGGTTTAAGAGCGTTTACGCCATCCATGCGCTGTTTGACTCCAAAACAGTACTTTTCAAACCCTTTAATACCATCAACCCTTTATTTTACAAAAATGATAATTACTAATAACTTTAGGAAATTTCGTTGTCTCAATAGTTGGAGAACAAAATATTTCAATTATAGTATTGGTAAATTCTATCAAGATAAGTCAACAGAGGTTTTCTTGATTTCCCTTTCAGCGTCAGTTTCGAAGCTCTAATTATAGGAAACCACTGGCAAACCCAATTAGATTTTTTTTTTACCAATGCCTAAGATCCTAAGGAAAATAGTTGGAGAAGAAAATTTTTTGATTTAGGTATCTTTATATAAGAAATTAAAGTTCAAATAATGTGAAATATTAAGGAATTAAAATGATTTTTTCACCGATACATCTTACTTAATTTAATATAATAATAGCTTAATATAATAGAAGAACATATGCTTTAAAACTTCCAATTTAAAATTTCAACTAATTTACAGTGATTATTTTTCTATAAATATTTGAAAACTACTATAAATCATTGCGCGCGAGCAATTTCAAATCAGTCCGCCGCGAGACTTTCTAGAGAGAGGACACGTCGCTCGGCGCTCTGACTGACCTGAGTTGACCTTAGTCGTACTTAGAAGGATAGCGGACGTTTATAGTGTGATTGAAAAATCTTGGTACTTTGATGATTAAATTTTTTTATTATTATTTTTGATGACTGACAATATTTTTAGTGACAACAAATATTTACCCTATTATTGACCTACGAATTTTATTTATGAAAACTTTTACTTATTTTTTTAATGTATTTGTAAATAAGAACATAAATTGTTTTTAAAGTTAACGCCAACCTATTGTATTTCCCTCATAAGAGGTGTCACTAAGAGGAACATCACGTCAGGTTAAAATTTAATATAAAATAAACATAAGTAAATCCGTATAAAGTGATTTATTTGAATAGAATAAGAAATATTTATTAATCAATCACAAATCAATAATAATTAACGAAGTTCGGTTTCTTTCTAAAGTTTAGATCAACAAATTCATGTTTGAATAACTAAAAAAGGACTTTAATATTAATCATAATTATAGCTATACTTGCAATATATTATTAAATACTTATTTTATGCACTCGTAGTTTCGTAATTCGTGTACGTTCAAATTCAAATTCAAATTAAATTTTACTACAACAATTGCACTCGAACGGATCATAGTGGGTTAGTTTGACTATAACGCAAGAGAACGCGCCAGCGCTATGCACACAGGCACGCGCACTTCTGTGTGCGTAAAAAATGCATTGAATTACCTAAACTTGACTTCGCGCGATAGACGTAAACGCTCTCATTTGTAAATGCCAAAATGATTCAGAAGTAGTTTGAAGTTATTTTTTGTCGTGAAAAACATCGCGTGCATATCTTTATTGTGTCAGTAAGCCTAAATAAACGTCGTACAACAAGGTTTTAACAGCAAAAAGCTTAATTTATGTGGGCATGTGTAAACGAGCGGAAAAATATGTCGAAACGTTTCAACGTTTGAAATTAAAGACCTTAGGTAAGGCCGAAGATCTGAAATATCGAGATTTGTCACACAACTCGATGACTGCTACAAAATTCTTAAGCAGAAGTACTATCTTAAGTTTTAAAACGGAAAAAGTGGAAAGCAAGGAATTTTCAGCAAATATTTTTCTAAAATAAGTTACAGCACATTTTTCAATTTCGCACACTCTACTCCAGTTAGTTGTAATATTATATAAAATCTATCTATAAACAGCAGCTTATAATATAAAAAGTTCAAGCGAGTTATGCCGTCCGGATATCGGTACGCAACTAGAAGCTGCACTGGACCAATAAGGCGACTTGTGCGAGGAAGCTAACGCCTAACGGGTTCGATTCCCGTCTCCATGAATTAGGTTTCCATGTTAGGATTTCTAAACTTGTCTCTAGCATGACGTAGGTGGGTGAGGTTACCTTAACTCTATTGCTAGTAATAGCGTGTACCTTCTAAAACGACATTATTCCAATGTAACGGAGAATATGGGTTTGCTGATTATTGAAAGGGTTAAATTAATTCAATTAAGCAACAAAGGATCTCCTTCTTTGCTTAATTGAATTAATTTAACGCTTTCAGATAAAAAAAACGCATATCCAAACGTACCGTGTTTAATTTCTTGTTAAAGGAAAAAGTTTTAATTAATGTTGGATCGACACTATACAGGGCGTCCCACGGATATGCCACATGGAGGGAAAGTACCTTCAATATTGTAGATGGAACATTTTACTGAAAGAAGACATTATTTGAATTTAAAAAACAATTTAAGCTGCATTCATAGATATTTAAATAATTATGTGTATAGACAGCGAGCTGAATATTGTTTTTGGTAAGTAGATACCTAGTGCTATAATTAGTTCACGCTGAAAATCGGCTAAAGACTACGCTGATCTCTACATCCGTAGTTACGTATTTTATGGATTAATACTTGGGAATTCCACACGAAGATTATTTTTCCTACCTATTAAACCGACTTGGAAAACTATCGTTTTGACCTTGGTAAGAAAAATCTATGACCGATGAAAGAAAAACTAAACTATTGATTTTAATATAATGCAAAACAGTTTCTTTTAATGTGTCTAAGTTACCTTATTATTGTAAATGTTACCGACTACCCAAAAATATTACATACCATTAAAAAGTTACCAGATTCAGTAGATATTAATTTATTAGTGAAATAGTGAAATCTTCGCGCGAGGAACACGTTTTAAGTGGCTATACTACTAAGTTGATGAAGTCATTTTATTGAAAGGAGCCATTTAATATTCATCTCTTGTTACTGATGGCACAACGAGAGGCTTTTAAACGGGTATATTAACTATTAAAAGTAATATATAGCCCGCCCGTTGAATTAGCTACGTTCGATTTTCTTTCAGCGCAAGGTCTCATTTTATATACTAGTCACGTAGCATTTACATCTTTATTTTTAAATGAAAATGCATTTTTATTTTTTAAGGTAAAGATAAATTTAGGTACAATAAACGCTTAGTTATATGTTTCTATTCCAATAGTCCGCATTAGAGCTTTGGCATAAGTTCAGCCAGCTTTGGCTTCTAAACTTGGCCATGCAGATGCGAAAGTTAAATTAAGTTTGGACGGTAAACGAAGAACTTGAATGCAGTGTATTTTTCATAATTACGTAACGTATTAACTTCTGTGCACGTATTCATTATAGCATTGAAATTTCGTGTTTTACAGTTAACAAAACATTCGCTATAAATTGTCGTACATTAGTAATTTAATGACTTGCCACGCAAATAACTTGTACTTGGCCGTAAATTACTGAAAATATTTTACAGCAGCATAAAAGCAGCTTATAACAATAAATCATGTTACGTATTCAGTAAACGGCTTGCGTCGGTTTGTTGCGTCCGTC
This sequence comes from Standfussiana lucernea, assembly GCA_964057025.1. Lineage (NCBI taxonomy): Eukaryota > Metazoa > Arthropoda > Insecta > Lepidoptera > Noctuidae > Standfussiana > Standfussiana lucernea. The sequence continues at coordinate 7,560,808 of OZ059791.1, read as the reverse complement.
GGCGTGTCATATTTCGGGGCTGCTTTAGGGCCCGCTACGTGCCCTACGACATTGTACGTGGACCAATATTTCGAAACGCTGTTCTTTGTTAATAATAATGAAGATTTGCGTAGTTTCATCACAGTGCGCTCGTTGAATAATAACGTCCGGTTGAATGAACCATTGCAGTGTGTCCTTGTTTTGTGTGTTTTTCCATGGCACGTGCGCGCTTATTCTTGTGGTACCACTCTCCACGTAAAGACGGATATCTCATTCCTCATGCAAGCTAATACAATAAATTAACAGTTGACTGCACACGGACAGATGGACAACTGCGCAGATGTATGGACCGGGGCTGATCGAGTATGTTATCTTATGCAGTGTGGCCTGTCCGAACTGGTCAGGACACGTGATCTCTAAGTTATTATAATGCTAATTTATTTAGTTGCACTCCATAATAATTAATTTATGTACTGCGGTCCGATTTTATAGTCTGTTGAGCAATTATCTATTTCTAGATGAATATTTTTATTCTGATCAAGTAGTAGTTTTGTTACAAATTGGTGGTTGAGTTAGCAGTCCCTGAAAATACAGGATCCAAATTCTGGTGTATACGACGATTTGTTTTCCGTTGAAAACCGCAACCCTTATTACAACGTCAAAAATCAAGCCATAAATTCCAGTCTATAAATAACAGTCTTACAATTTACCTAATTGAGTAATACTGAAGGTGCAAACCGGAAATCAACTGAGGAAATGTGTCCGATGAGCTCAAACATCTTCATTAAAATTTTATGAAGATTTATAGTCGAACCACAAATACTCCGTTACAATACCTGACCTACAGCATTTTATTTCATTTGGAACGCAAGATGAATCGTTTTAGAAAGCCATTATAACTATAATTAGTGTTATTCTCCGCATGTATAACATTAATAATAGTAAAATATTATGTTTCAATTAGTCGTTTGTTGTTTCGTCGAGAGAGACTGGAACCTGCGACACAGGGTATCCTAGTGCAGGATCCAGTGACACATCTTAATACTGTAACATTTTATAAATTAAAATACTTTTTATGAAACAATATTTTATTATTATTTATTTTATTTTATTCAGTTATGTTACCGAATCGCTGTAGCCTCGGGGCGCGTACGCGTTGTCATGCGCTTAGTGGACCAGTGGAACACTATTCTGTTATATTTTTAATACGGTTACTTTTTCTGATGACCCTGATCATGGCCAGATTTAGGGCGTGCCCTTCGTTATCTGATCGGATACTACGAGGGCAGCTCGTGAGTTTCTACCAGTCAAGACATCTTCGTACCATAATGTACCCACTTTTATTTGGTTGTAAAAGATACGTATCTTCACAGTAAAGTTTTCCTTTATATAGCCCATTATCTTGGAAGACTTTTAGATGTACATACATATGTTGGTACCAAAGGTTGATGCTTCTTACTTAATAGCACCTTTCAATATTTTGAATACGGCAGCTGTGTTACTTGGAATTAATTGAAGGATCAGTAAAGTGCCGGGTACGTTGTGGTGGGCTGCCTACGTGGCCGCCCACGATGCGCACGGCCACAATATAGGCCACCTCGCCAGCCTGACCTAATCGCATCGACCATTCAACATCCGTGCAAGAAACTGACCGCACACACTGAATATGAAATGCTCACTGTTAATGTGTCACTTTTGTCAGAAGTAAGCATTTTCGAGTACGGTCATTGACCCTAGCATTGCGTAGGCTAGCTACTTTCTCTCAGTGTTGGGGCGAGGAGGTGCGCGGCAGGCGCGGCGAAAAGGGGGTCCTGCCAAATTAAGTGCGTGAAAGGCTGCGGACAGCCGTTCCGGTACGGCCGCACCGGCCCCGGCGCTTACGCACCCTTCCTGCCACAACATTGCCGTTGCGAGGAATCTTTCAGTTGACCGTTTACGGTTACTCGGCTCCGTATTAATGCAGAAGATCGCATCACTGTGTTTATCGTCGTGAAACGCTGGCGCCGGTTTGCAAAATGGTGAGCATCTTCGTAGTACGGGCCAACGAGGTCGGTGAACTCAGGCCAAAGTAGCAATCGCGAATCAGTAGAGACTTGGAAAATCGTACCCTGGTGTTGCCGCTCACGTGCGCTGTTAAAAGGTTGTATAAGCATTGCGACGCTTTCTACGCCTTCTTGTAATCAGAATGAAGAAGTGAGCGGAGAAATTGTCAACGTTTAACGGTTCACTTGAAAAAGGAAACAATGAGACGGGAAATGTTGGGCGCACTCAGCTACATTGTTCAGTTTTGAGTGTCGCGTAATGACTAATAGCTGATTAACAAATAAATGCGGGGCTCGATGTAAACGTAGCGGTGTTCGTTACTTACGTGGCTCTATCTTTGGTTGAGTAGGCACATTTGAATTATGCAAATTTAATTATTAATATTCCTAAAGTACGTATTTGTAGAGGCTGCCTGCACAGATATTAAAACAATAAAACAATTTTGCCGTATTTTGGGAGTCCTAAAAGTCTCCTGGACATGGAACCGGAAAATTTCAACTTAAGAACTTTAGATTTATCCAGCGCTTGAATCGGTGACATTAGAGCGAAATTTGACCGATGTACCTACTTAAATTATTTAAATCTAACGCTCAAACAACAACTATCTAGCGCTGGATTGATCAAATGTCGATCCAGTGTTTCTCGATTCAACTGGATTGAAATAAAGGATCAATGTAAATTTGCCTTTAACTAAAGTTGCAATGGCCTGTTCCATAATACTGTAACAATTAATAAAGCCAGCCGTTCCCAGTGCATCATTCTGTACCTCCCCTGAACGGGTTTAGAATGATGTACTGAGTACGTGGTAACCGTTTTCCCGTCGGTATCCCTTTCACCCTGTATACTCCTATCTAGTACAGCACCTAGTCTCCATCGAGGATAGCTAAGGTGGGTGTACCATGGAAGGCCACTCTAATAAATAAACAGTTATTATTCGTTCATATACTGGATAAATGAAACGAACGAATATTTAAGTAATACTTTGTTTTATTCCGTAAAATATAAACCACTTTTTTAAATTTCAGATTTGATCAATATTGATTAAACTTAAGTTTCATTGAACTCTTAAAAATGGCCTTGCTAGGAACAAGGCTCCTTAGAAGGCCATTATAATAAATCAGTCATTTAAAACTCAAAGTTAATAAATAGCCATTAAATCTACAATAAAAAGAAGTGGTTTATATATTACGTAATAAAACAAAGTATTACTTAAATATTTGTTAGTTTCATTTATCCAGTAAATAAACGAATAATAACTATTTATTTGTTAGAGTGGCCTTCTATGGTACACCCACCTTATTTTATCGTCGCCGATTTCCGATATCAATGAAGCAAGGGACCGTACTGCAAAAATAGTGGCGCGAGCGATTCACCGCCGCGTCTGTGATTTCTAGTTCGATGGATGTTTATGTAGATAGAAGGAATTTGTCATCACATGGCAATAACTACGAAATTTTAATAATTGGCCTTCGAAGGAGCATGGCCTTCCATGGTCCACCCACCTTAGGTGTTCTAGTATTTCAATCTCAAGCTCTGGGACGAAATAACAAAAGATGCTCAATTCTAATCTAGCGTTAGATGATGAATACTGGACTGGATTGCAAAGTGATCCTTGCCTTAAAGGCACCAAGTACTAAACACAATCTATAAACAATTCCATAGTTTATGGATGGGTAGGTCTCGCATTTTAATGTAACTTCCAGCGCTACGCTAATTACAAGTGTGTTGCAGTCGGTAATGCGAATATTTATAATACATTTGTATAATGAATGAGTATTTTAAGAGCAGTTTGTACTCGATGTGTGTGGTTGAGCTAATGTAATGACGATCACGTTGCGCTGGCGCGTTGCTGAACCACAAGTTACGAAAAGCACACGACGCCGCCCGCCGCAGGAATACCAATCGGGCTAAATTGGGCGGCTTACAAAGGTCGAAGGCAAAATTATTTATAAAAAAAAATTGCGAAACAACTACATAAAAAAGAGTTGGCACATTGGACGTGCTTACGACGCCACGTTCTCTCTTTTGAAGGTTACTCTGCGAAGCTGTGTGTGTACCGTTAACAAAACTGTCTTCGTTTAGAAGAACTAGTTTAACAATTGGACGAAATGACCGTGCGTGATGGACAGGTTGGAGCGAAGAGAGGAAATAACAGAAAACTGGGATGACTAAGCCTGCCGGAGATTTAATTTAATTTGTGTCAAATAAAAAGGATTAAAAGCCAGCTTAACTGTTATCATGCCAGAGTTAAGGGATAATTTTATCATAGCAGTATTTCTCATTTTCTTTTTTGACTTTTAATTGATTGAGTGAGTAGCATGTTGGTGCGGCGCCGACGCAGTACACACGCGCGGAGCGGGCGGCGCACACGCAGGTTTGGTCCGCAGCATGCGGTTGCCCGGGGTCGGGTGTCGTATTTCTAGAGCATTGAACCTCGGCAACCTTGTGCGTTGAGCCCGACCGCTCTCCGCACGCTGCGCTGACGCAACCGCTCCAGCCCCTTCTCTACTTCGACCGCAACCATATCGCATAATTACTCCTTTAGGGCACACCTGTTCTTAACAACGGTTACAATGGACGATTTGATGTTAGCGCTAATCGATTCATGAAAGGTTGAACTTAATTGGAGGTTGTTTAGCATTACACAATGTACCGACCATGCCAGCTATGCTAGCCACCTTTCAAATAAATATATACCTACTTGAATCCTCCATTGTAATTGAACGATGTTCAATTCTGAATGATAATGTATAGTATGATGAGCGCGGCTGCAGGCGGCACTAATGAAGTTAGCACGTCGCGGAGGGTGCAGAGGAACAAGGCGGAGAGTCGGTCAAGAGGTGCGAGTGCGGAGCGCTAACGAACTGTCGCCGTCCGCAAATAGTCCGCGAGAAGTGCGAAACGATCGCGGGGCTACAATTGGCGCCTGCCCCGAGAGCGTTGCGAGGTGACGCTTACGTAAACCGCTGACATAACCGAGTCGACGACCGCCGCTTGCGCAACCACCGCCGAACCCGCAACCCCACGCACCGCACCTCCCCCTCGCACCGCCGCTCCCCACTATCCGCCAAAATTACCTAATTGTACCCAAAATGCATCAAAAGGACACTGGTCCAACGCCCGAGTTACGACACCGGCAATCATTAGTGCAACAACCTTCTGCCTAGGCAGGTGACGGACATAGCACGAACGTTTGCTACGGTATGCGATCGTTTAACATTTTAATAACTTGATCTGATACGTACTTGATACTAGTTTAAGGCTTTATTGCGTTTGATTGTCAACGGGCAAATGCTGATCAGTCACGACTCACAGTAATAAAAACCTAGGTCAATGTAAAACTCTACTGCAATTATTTTTTAAACAGTTGGCCGATTTGGGCTCGAGTTAAAAATACACAGTTCTTGATCACAATTATTGCATTCCGAAAAGATTCGAAGATAAGAGGTTCATTGGTATTGGATGTCCGACTAAAAGATAATTGCTATAGGTTATCGAATCCTTTAAAGTTTAAAGACCCGAGAATCACGATTGTGAATTTAGGAAGGGGTCTTTTTCTCGGTCTTTTAGCGAGATACGAGCATACTGCTAAAATGCGTGACAGCAAAATTGCGTATTCTCCGCAGGTGTAAGGAACCGATTGGTCCGTCAACGGAATTGTGGGCATGTACGTGACGTATATGGTACAGTTATCCTTAGTGAACGAAAGTGAAAACTAAATGCGGGCCCAGTCAACGACCCCAGCGGGTCGTCGACCGCGCCGAACTGCAAAGGCCGTTTGTGAGTGCTGAGGCCGCGCGCGCGACATTTAGCCGAGCACTGGACTCGCCTGCGCACCTATTGCAAACCCTCACTAACTATAATAACATCATCATCACTTTATAATCAAGAAAGTATTTAAAAAGTAAAAGTTATGGACGTCATGAAATCTCGAGCGAGCTTAGAGGAATTTTGACAAGAGCTCACACGGCGACTGAATGTTTATCGGTCATTCGTTTTGTTTCGTATATTTTGTACATCTATTTAAAGATATATCGTGTCGCAAAAGCACCTTGTTATATACACGGTGCTTTTGGGACACGGTATATCGCACGCATGGCTAAGATGGCTTTAGATGTAATAGCACATATCATATTGAACACAAAAAAACATTTAGGTACTGTTTCCAATTAGATCTACATATACTTCATTTACACAGGCCGTCCTAGACGATAACTATTAACATTTGTTGTGTTCTCAACTAAAAGTTTTTTTTTTGCGATAGAAATTATGTCAATGTATGAATGAAAATGAGGAACCGTAGCATCGCCGAGATTACTGCTAAACTATCTACTTACGTCTTTTACTTAAGTACTAGGTACGACATTATTACATGTACATTGTACATTACATGTATTTATTCAGTACCTAACATGTAGGGAATAACATTTTAAAATAACTATTCGTATGCTGACTAAATGAATATTCAACATAGAATTGCGAAGCTAAGTTCGGCGTTCTGCCACCGAACTGCGAATGTTATGTCACCGGGAAATAACTCTCGAGTTTGCACTACCTACATATCGGGGAGCATCGTTTTGGACACATTTCGTGTGTAAAAATTTACATAAAGTCGATTGCGAAGTCAAGTAAGTTTTTCTAGAATTAGCAGTTACTTATTGCTACGGCTACGAGACTACGGCCTACGAAGTTTTCGTAGTCATGCGCAAAATACTCTTGGTCATGTGCAATATTTTATTTTATGGTCCTGACGAAAGGACATTTTCCGAACTAGAAAAAGCTTCTATATTACTTACACAAAACAATACTTACGTATACCTTACTAATATTACCAGCAGTGCTACAATATCGTAGTCAGATGGCTTAGCGCAGCAAAATGTTCAGTGTGCATAATTTATAAAATACCACAGTTTACCGCTATAGTAGATTTTTTTTAAATTCTACTTCCGCATGGTTGTATTGTTGGTACGAAATGGAATGAGTGCATAGCAACAGCATTTTTGCAATCGGTGTCAAAATTCTCGCGATTATTATCTGCTCGTATATGAACGTTAACTTGGTAAATAGAACTATATTTTGCCCCAGCGGTACTTCTACCAGTCGATGATTAAGTACTTCATAAGATATTCCTCTTAAAAAGATTTAAACGCATCGATAACAAAGATATTGTTAACATTTATACAAGTCAGCGGAGTTTAAAGATCGCCATTTATTCTTCAAATTAAAGTTTTATAGTTATGGCAGAACAAAAGTTATAGGCATGTGACAGACAATACGACTGTCGAGATCTAGTTAAGATATTGCAACTGTGTTTAAAGGCCAGCCTCGGACACAACAAAGGAACTGCGCTGACGCTGAAAAAAACCGCTTTTTTTTTCAACGCGTACTTTTGCGCTTGCGCAGTCATTGTTGACACGTATAGACTAACCTTTACACGTGACTTCGGCTTTATCGATCGGTGCTTAAACTGGATTTAGTTATTTAGATACTGTATTTACGAATAACCATTTATCTCAGATTAGTTGCATAATCTGTTAGTAGATATTGCTAATAACTGAATACTTTACTTGTTAGAATGAAAATTAATCGTCCGTGTTTTCAATTTGAAGAACTTTTATTTTGCTTTAGGTGTGTCATTTCAGTCAGCCTGAATTCAACACACAAGGAACAAAAGTTTACATAGAGATACAACTTCTGAAGATTTTGTTAACAAAGGATTTTCAATTTCCTGAAAAGTCGAAGAAAAGCAAATTTTGAAGTTTCAGACACAAATGTAGACTACTTTTATACGATGAGGCAGAATTATGCCTACCTGAAATTAAGTAAATACCTGCATGGGTTGTAACCCCAATATTATTGACAGGCTAGTAAAGATAGTTTTGTAAACACGTAAGTGTCATCGAACGTGTCATTGAACGTTCACAACTGTTCTCAGTCAATGTTTATATAAATTGTTATTGTCTTTGCTGTGTCTGCTAATACTCTATTTTTAGTGTCCCATCAAGTTTAATTAGCACTTGGGCCGGGGCGAAAGTAGTCACTTTTGGGTTTGTAGTGGAGCGGGCGGCGCTATGTGGCCAAGTGGTTGTCACAACTAGGCCGCGTTTCCACCGAACGGGTCTTGACTTTTTGTTCGTGATGATGCGGAACAGAAGAGAGAAATTCGGTGAGATAAAGCAGCACTCGCTAAGGAGGACACGGTCACGAGGAGTCATCGGCTCCAAACTCGACGAATGTAGAGCAAGCGATGTTTCTCCTTGGGCCACGCAACCTGTCCGCGCCGAGCTCCATCAGCGCCCCAGGCACAATGTGTCTCGTTACATTTCGCGTGCAACTATTCCTAAAAAGCCTATATTACAACATCACAACTCATTTTTTAAGTCTTCTGAAGTAATATTTAATATTAAATTTAATATATTATTTTTTGTTATTTTGATAATATTTTTTTTCATGTTTCAAGGTCAGGGACTTGTCTTTACTAACAAAAAACTTTCTATAATAAGTATTCTCCAGAATGTAAAGAATAAAGTTACCGGGCAACGACAATTAAGATGTACGTATTATTTTTAAAGGAGTGTTTCTAAAAAGAGGTCCGTTCGTTAAATTGGTTATTTTATGTAAGCATTAAGATTTAGATAGGCCTAAATGGTCCCAATTATGTGCGCAACGAGCAACTTTCTTTTGCAACGCGCATGTAGATGCGTGACAAAGGCATTGTTCGCTAAAAAAGGCAAAAAAATCCAATAATATTTTGGAAAGCACGGCGAGTCCTTATGTAAGAGTTCAACGTGACACTTCTTGCGGAGGCAGTGTGCTGTGTGCGCTGTGCATCCGTTCAGCGCGCCACTTTCCTTCACAACAATATTTGGATAGCTACAGAACTAAGCCTTGCGAGTGCTTCTCATCTAGCGCGTGTTATACATCTTTACACACGTTGTTTTGCTATGATGACTTGGGCAAATAGGCCATTCTCTTTTTTTAATTCTGATTTCTCATAGAAATTATCGTATTCGACATAGAGATTTGAACATTTTGTCATTTATAAATATTATTTATTTTATATTATATATGTACTTTCATATTAGGTGCCATAAGTTTTTTACGTAATAATGTTTTTGCGCATCCGTATTTTTTATTTATGTGCTTATCAGTATGTAGTTATCACACTATCAGTCATCGATACGGTGTATAATTCGCTGGCATTTAACAACAGTACATTTTCATAAAGTGGCCTATCGGTATCGGCCAAGTGCTAATAAATTGATAAAACAAATAATGTTCGCAGTTTTGAATGGTTACCTATCATAAGTTCAAAAAATATTTGATCGAATTTCATTTCACCTAAAACTTTTCGACTATTATCGATACTCCATCGAAGTCACGTCTGCCGCTGTATCAGTTGACCTATTATAAATTCGATTTTTTTCGTTACTCCGACGTTTCATTTGGTCGAAAAACTTTTTACCGAAGTTACACTTAGCCGAAATAACATTTGTTCGGAGTATTATGTTTCCAAACATTCATTATACCACTGTTTTAATTACCATATTTGCAGCATGCAAGCAAGCATGCAGCGTGAAAACAAGCATGCAACACGCAGCAAGCATTGTTTCTGTCACGGCTCCGGCGTTGCGGTGTTTGGGCGGCTCGACGCGAGCTTATCGTCGCAGCACCATCGTCGCAGCACCGTCGCAACCACCTGCTCCTCAGCTCGCGGGCCGCCCCACCCTCTGCGCCTACGCGGGCTTAAATTACGCGACAAGACTGCGTGAAGTCGGTTTTGCAGCGATTCGTTTCTGTCACTAAATTTACAAAATTTACAACAAATTGACTTTTTATGACACTATTTTAATTGAATATTGAAAATGCTACTAAGTAACCGGCTATATATTTGTGACCAACTAAAATTTCGTAAAATGTTGTTTCGGTGTGGTGAAAATATGGCAAATGAAAAAGGTTCAAAAGAGGCTTCGGCCAATAGCAAAACGTTATTTTGTAAATCGGCGAAATATAGTTCGGTAAAATAATACACATGATATTTCGCTGATCTAAAAATATGTCAAGTAATGCAAAAAAAGACGTCGGTCAATCGTTTTCGGTAAAAGGAAATTCGAAAAAAAAAATCGCTAAAGTGATCGGTTCCCGTTTTTGATTGCGTGCAAAACAGTAAAACACAAACCAGAGTAACAAACGGTGGCCCATTCAATACTAAATGTCACTCTCAGAGGTAAAACTCTCTTTCGGAGGTAAAATCTCCAAAAGATCTTTCGGCTATCCAACCTGCAAGATTTTTAGTTTTTTCCAAAGTAATTAATTATAGAAATACTTTCAGGACAAAGTACTTATTTGTCAGCAATAAAATTATAAAATGATCGTAACTTATTTGAACACCCAACCATAGCGCCAAAGATTCACAAAGTTCAAGTGAATGTTTTCAAAAATTTATCTAGCTTTCTAATTTTTTTTTGCATGCAATGACCAGGTAAAAATAAATAGGTACCTAATAAATTTTATTGACAGCATGCGGAATGGCTACCACATTGTTTATGCTAGTAGATACGAGATGAGGCTTGCTATGTATAATTTATAGCGGATGGACAGAGGATGTTTGCGTTTGCGCTGATGTCGGCGTGTCGAGTGTCGTTCGAAGAAGACTCTCTGCTGACGGCTGCCAGCAGCCGCACCAACGCGGGGTCGACAACCTCCAACAACGCTATACATTTGGCGAACAATGATTTGGAGTGGCGAGGTGAATGGCCGCGCGAGGAGGGGCTGAGCGTGGGCAGTTATTGACCCATATTGGAGGTGAAATGTAGATCAGTGGGCGAGAGCGGCGAAATTCGCCGCGGAGTCTGCGCGCGCGCCACTGCAGAGCCGCGCCCGCGCCCATCGCCGCACTAGGCGAGTACTACACGCGCACAGCTGTGCGCTCAATGAAACCTCGCGTTGTGAACCAGCGTTACTGACTTGATTTAAATGGCGCATGGCGTTACCACGATATATATAAAAACATGTTTATTTTATACAATATCAATTAAATTTTAGAATGTTGACATGGTAAAATTGCAAGTTTATTAGTCCATAATACTATACATATTATACTCTATCTAATCTTATATTGAGCACTGTTTAGGGCAATTTACTGTAGTACATTACGTCTACATCATCCTAAATAGACGAAAGTGCGTCGGCATAAAATAGTCGTTATTTAGTTTTATAGCCGGGCTGTGTCGGGTAGGTATTGCGGAAAGGGTCAACATCGCAAAACAAATTGGTCGACCAACTTGACCTAACGGCCAGTATTGTGCGGAATAGTCAATAGCTGGGGACCGCAAGTAAGTAGGTTCTAGTTATAGTGCTGAAATAAGCCCTGAACACTACGTACCCACCAGATGTAGCTATGCACTTTATTATAGTTACCTACTTATTTACCAAAAAAAAGTAAGAGACAGTATCATGATCAGATCGATGGCGATCTGTTTTTAATTAGTGTTTGTGAGGACGCTAGTTGACATTTCAAAGATAGCAACGACTTTTAGGGGCAAAATAATGAGTACTGTCCAACAGAACAAATTAATGAATAAAATTCGTGTCTTATGAAACTTATTTACGCGAATACTCAAACCAGTCGAACGTAAGTCGAATTTCACGAGTTCTGAACTAATTTGCACTAAGTGCAGCGATGTGATGATAATGTTGCTGCTCGAAACTACTCGTTCGTTATCTTATAGACAACAATCTTGGCAACAACAGGAAAATACAAGTAGAGCTCAACATGAGGTCAAATCTACTACTTAGTCCCGATTCTGCAAGTAAGTGTAAGCAACTTTCGTTAATCACGTGTGCGTGATACATCAAGCGCGCATTCCACCGAAGAGTGCGGCCTTCTGCGAGGCTACCACCTCAACATGACCTAATCGCCGAATAACGCAAAAAGTGGCACGCGAGCCACTCTTAATGAGACTTCAATTTAGTAGCAACCATGTTGCTATGTTTGTGTTACTACCTACCTACATTGTTGAGCGAAGTGGATGTGTTCGATGTCGAATTTTGTATGCTGGAAATTGAATAGAGTATTCAACGTTCAAAATATTTGAAAGCTCAGTTTCATGTTTCAGCTGAAACAGTGGTATATATGTTCAAAGGTTCAAATATGGAAAGTTTCTAGTCCATTCCAGATTAAAAACAATACTCGTAACAATACAACATCATTGTAAAGCTGAAATAAATATCTAACTTTAGCTAAATGCAAAGGATCAACCGAAACATTCAACCGAATTGTAAATGAAAAGCTCGAGAATGTATATTTTTCTGTCGAAATTAATGGAACTTCAAGAAGGCTGGAGGTACTTTGAAATTATTTATCTACCTTCAAAACGCTGGCAGTGTACTACCATCTATCACTACAGCTTAAATATTTCTGTAAGAACAAGGTAATAAGTAGAAAAGAGGAAGCAGCTGCTCTCGGATTTAAATAATTTTGAGCAAATGCTACAAAGGGGCACTAAAACGAAAGTCGTCTGAAGATTTAAGAGCTGTTCAAAAACGAATATTGAAAACTGTTGAAACTGCTGTTTTATTTATTTAACCCTTAAATGCATGATTTTATTGTTAGACCGAGAAAGAGAGACCGAGAGATTTTTCAGGGAAAAATAATAAAAAAAAACGTAAATATTTTTTCATAGCTATTTTTATTAAAAACCGTATGTTGCAGAACTACAACACCATGCACTCACTAGACAATAACTACATATGTAATAACTCATACTAATAATTTTATGGTCGTTTGAATGGTATGTTGCAGTTTTACAACTTTATGCATTTAAGGGTTAAATTCGAGAATTTTGCACGAGGCGCTAGGGTACATAGTACCTATCTACACGATTTTGAGTTCGCATTGGCGTAGCATGCATTACCAGTCAAGGTAAGTTAGGTAAGCAGTCTCTCCTTCGAATAAAATCAATATTCGTGTAAGATTGGTGTGTGGTAGTAACAGTGACTGTTTTCTATTTTTTTTTCTTTTGTTTATGATAAAACGCAAGCACACAATACGATTCCTATCTGCATCTAGTCACAGAACTATATATATAGCACAACGACAAACACAAAAGTAAACGATTAAAATTCCGGAAAATGAAAAAATATTTTAGGTAAAAGGAATTTCTCTTCCAGGACTTGAAATTTATGGGCGATGGGGGCAAATATTTGTTCGGGGTTAGCTTCGTCTCGACATACATATAGTGAAAGCCAGCCACGAACCCCCACGCTTATCGGGCCGTCAACACAATAAAGGTATTATTTGAAACCATACGAACGTTTCGGTATTATCTTTATATCGCTCTTGCGGAGGTTATTTTAGCAGATTATTACTCGACGAATACTCGTAGGATTTAAAATAAAGGTCAGCCTACTTCCCCGTATCTTTATTTAAATAACGTGGCTAAGTTGACTTGCTATTTTTACTGTTGCTAAGTTATAAAAATATAGCTGAAAGAGTTTTGTAACTGTGCCACTATAGATACACATAGAGTTCCTAGGATCGTATCTTTAAGTGTCAAAGTCTAATCCAAGGCTGTACAATGAAACCTTGTACTCAAATTCCCTAATAGTTAGGGGTTAATGAATTTCCGCAAAGTAATTAAAAACCGTTCAAGTTTCATGACTGGACGTGGATGACGCAGAATGGCGGAAATAATATTATCTTCAATTATACTTGTCCGTGAGTTATTGGACAAGTTTCCACAGACGTAGCGAAGCTACTGATTGACGGTTAATTTCGCGTTCAATTTGCTATTTTCCGATGGATGAGAAATAGAAAACAGCTAGCTTTCTTCCGGACCAAGAAATAGGTTCAATATTAGTACTACGGTAAGGTTTGAGTCGAGGAGTTGGTCAACAAGAAAACCTTATTAGCTGTCTAGCGCGGTATGTACCTCAGGAACGAATCTCGCTGACCTGAATCAACACGTGCGCGACGAAGGATCCCATATTGCTCTCGGAAATAAAGAAAACTGCTTTACTGCCTTCGAAACAGTTAACGGCTCTTTGTCCAAGTCCAGACACATAAAATGTCCCAAATATCCGAGGGAACGTTTTATGGCATTTCGGATAACGGTTCTCTTAATAAATGTTTTGGGAGAGAGATCTATAGGTAGTAGAGCCTACGTGTTACTTCTATAAAGATGTACTTCCTTGGTAGATAAGATCGTATCAATTGTTGTATATTCTCACGTCGCGTCAGTAAAATAATCCGTAGCCATTTATAACGCTAATTACAATCTGCAATAAAAGATAATAATATTTTATTGTTCCTTTTATAAGTAACGGCGGTGGCGGTAACGGAAGTGACAATAATGAAAATATCGAATCCACTTCGACGTGCACTTACAAAACTAACTGAATTTGGGTTATTGGACTAAAAGTAAAGAAAGTAGGCCTTCTGATTGGTTTTATACCAATTTGCAGGCCAGCTTTAATCGGCACAACTTACGGTTTTGTTACCAAATTATATTGCAGTTATTATTTATACAAATAATTTGAAAGCTCTGGTGAGCTTAAATTGAAGTCAGCAACTGAATGTTATGTGTGTTTTTAATGCACTTGTCCATTCACGTTTTTCCATATTGTTCATCAACACCATGTTTAAACTACGTACCTACCTAAATGTTTTTCTTCCTTTTCATAAACACATTATTACCGAATATGTTAAAAACTTTAAGAAATGTCCACTTCAAACTATTCTCTACATCTATGAAGTTACCCAGTTACTGGGTTGTGGAGGTCAGATAGGCAGACGCTTCATGTAAAATACTGATACTCAGCTGTATCCGGTTAGACAGGAAGCCGACCCTAGGAAAACAGATGATGATCTATGAAGAAAATGAACGAAAAATTACCGAGAACAAATAAAAAAGAAGAAAAAACAAAATTCTATACTATTCTAAGAGTTGACGAAGGTAAATTAGACCATAACGATGATCGCACTCAGAAATCGAGTCCCCATAAGCAAAAATTCGCTGCGCTATCATAAAGTACACTCGTACGTTCAGGTTGTGCTGCCCCAGCACTGGCTGAACGTTCGCATACCATCAACTCGACTCAGCGAGAAGAATAAATACTGACTTAGGCATTTTAATAGCTGTAAAGAATTGCATTGTCTAACAAAATACCGTTATCTGTTCGATATAAAAGTTTTTTCGACATTTTATTTTAGACTCATTTGCATTTTAGCAAAGAGTAATTTATTTATTTACGGGATTAAGGCGATTTCCCGTTGGCTTCAATTGCTCGCAGTGTTGTAGGGAAAGGCAATTTACTAAATGACATTCCGTGGGGTGAACAGTGCATGCTGATGGGGAGAGAACGTTCGATATTCTCATTATTCTGATAGTTTTTGTCCCAAAGGACTTAGCTGGGCAGGAAAAATTTGCATGCAAATGCAATTTTAATCTGTCGATGGTCTATGAATCAAAATAAAGTCTACATAAAGAATAATGTTTGTACTGTTATAGTCTTAGTAAGAATATTATCGTCATAGCTAGCTGAAAATAATGTCAACTGCGAGGTCAAGACGAAGGTTATGGGAGTTCGTAAGGATCTCTTATAGCAGGTGGCATTTGTAGTAAACTCTATTTTCTGAAATAGCCCTCGAAAAAAGGCGAAGGTTATGTATGTATAAATATAAACTGCGTGGAAATCCTTTCATAAGGGAAACTCAAAGGCTTCTGTTTGTTTATTTGCTAAAACGCCAGCTTATCAATCATTATCTTTACTAAGTACGCGTCACGTAGGTTGTAATTATAATGTTATCAAGTGCTATCGTTTGCATCTGAAATTATTTTATGTGCTTATGGCTCGTTGTTTTATGATGTCTTCCGATAGTGTTCGATTAGAATAATTCGTTTCTAGTATCTATTTCAGTAATTTCCAGTTATAAAGTTAACGATAAATCTCTTGTTTTGTTTTCGTGAGAACCGTCGCTACAAACCGTGTAGTGGTGACCCGTGTTCTAAGTAATTCCTTTCATTTGTTTTCTTGGCCGTTGCTGTTGCAACACGCGCGCTGCATGAGCTGTAGCTTGTGGACAACCTTTGGTGGACAAGCAATTGGGCTAGTTACTCCCTTGGGTTTTACTCGTCAAAATGACCGAAGTAATAGCTAAATTTACTAGTATACAATCAGTTAGTGCAGCAGCTATTATCGTCCGGCTTCATACAGTCTGCAGTTATCTGGCAGGCCGCCGCCACAGGTCGTTGGCACCACGTCAACGCCACGTGCAGCCGACACGTGTTCCCGTCGCTGCCAACATGCCGTGATAAAGATCACAACAGTGCATGCACCAGAATAACCTATTTCCTTCAATAGAACAGTGAACCTTGCTCGCTTGATCGTATGCAACGAACTCTTTGTCTATTCTTAGGTAGTTCTAATTTGTTATGGTGGCTTGAGCCAACAGTTGATCAGACTGTCAATAAAAAGCAATACCTGTTGAGCTGGTGCAAGCTGGTTCTCATCTCGCAATGGGGTGGACTGAGCAATGTTTTCGCATGATACCTCGATTAAGGATCTCGTGTAGATTAGACTCTAGACGAGAGCCTACAAATAAAAATAAGTTCTACTTTTATCTTTTTCCTGTATAAGAAATGTGAAATGGAACTAAAGTATCTTTAATGAACAAGAAATAAAAGAGTCCATGAAAGCTTTGATGAGTTTTTAGATGAGTTTTTCATAAAATGAAATAAGAAATATAGAAATCCGAAGAAAAAAGATCGTTTCTAATCGGAAAGCCTTAAATGCACAATGATTTTTGCTGTATACGGAAACCGGTACAAATTATATTCAGCCCTCAGATCTATGCCCATGAAATCAGCATCACAGTGAATCGTACGTCTAGGTTTGCCTTAGGGATATAACTTCTAGTATATGGATACAATACCACGTCTGTACATAAGAACGTCCGGTGGGACGTGCCTCTCGACACGAGGACGTTCGTGACATGTTTTGATTTCCGGTTAATATATGAAGTCAACAGCGGTACCTATGCGAAAACAGCTCTCCTTTGATAAAACAAAGCACCGAAACCTATTAATGAATTATATGCAGTAGTTTGGTGTTGCATTAGATTTAAGGACGAACGATTTTAGACGAGTAAAGTACTTTTCTTGCGAGCATTATCGGAAAGTTATAGTTGAAGTGACAAAGAAAAGGCCTTGTGCCTTGGCCTGATAAGTGACTTGTGTAAAGAATGTTAGGTGAATTAATTTCTGTTTTCATCATTCTCTACAATTGAGGAGGTAGAGGCAGAGTTATCTTCGTTTTAAAAAGGTACCCGTATAATGATGGTCGATGTATATAGATAGCCGCGTAGACGTATGTTATCGAAAATATCGTCTTGTTGACGCGGGGTTAACGTAAGCGTCCGAGATTGTTACATGAAGAAAACCTACTCTAGATGTAAAGGGTGCGTTAAATGTTAAGTAACTTTAAAAAATAATAATGTATTTTCTGAGCTAAGCCTTGCTCTTTATAACTTTAATCTTAATACATTGCAACCTTAATATAACGTACCTCAATATAACGACTTTTTCGATTGAACAAATTCTTCGTAATCCCCTTGAAGTGTCCATAAGAGTCAATGTAAAATATACCTTTACATTTAGAACATTTCATGCGAACAACCTCTTCTTATCGAATTTTCAACTATCAAGAAAAAATTTAAATACCTCTAATTACCGAATTTTGTCAACGCAAAACCTTTATATAACGTTCAATAAGTTCGTTTAATAAGTTCAGGATTGACTACATTGGCTACAATTTAAAAAATAACAAGATGAGTACGTAATGTGAAGTGAATAAAACTATTTTTTTACCTCTTTATAGCAAATTTTAGACCAACCTAACCTCAAGATAACAAACCTGAGTTTAACGAATTATTTGATATAACGAATATTTACTTGTTCCCTTCCGATTTCTTATATCGAGGTTGCACTGTACTTAATAAATGACGTGTCTAAACAAATAGTCACTTGTTTAGGATATCTAGATAATTAACAGACAAGCAGCAGCTCTAAAATCAAAGTCCAACTATTCCGTCAATAAGACTATAACTACAGGTAGTTTGAATTGCGATGCACTTTAGGCAAGAAGAAATATTGCCACTTTGTCATATCATTTGATTTCAGGATTAAAACTTTCACGACGCGTGTCACAACATGGGGTCACAGGGGGGTTTAATTTCGGGCTTTTCAGAAAAAACTCCGAACAAATTCCGCTTATTTCTTTTAACTTATTATCAAAGTACGCATACAAAGTCGAATATATTTTTCAGCTTGATTTACACTCCCATTTAAAATGTATTCAGCGTAGATAACCACAAGGGCATTTAAAGCTTTCATTAAACGAAAGGTCAACAAGATTATGCTGGATTTGAATAAATGATCGAGGCTATTAGTTTCAATACTAATAAATCTAATGCAAACTGAAGGATAGATTCTGGCTGCCGTTCCTAGTGACTAATAAAATCATGTTCATGCCTATCATAACGTAGGAATATTTTATTAAATGCGCGTACTGAATCATCGTAACATCCCATTGTTCCACGGATCAGGCAGCACAGCATAATGTTACGGCGGCAATATTTCTCACGATCGCAGGCAAGGCGGGCGCGGCTCGGTATCGATTGCGGTTCTCGGTACGCTATAAACGACCGACAGTTCTAATTATAGTGCACGCGCAGCGAACGCCTTATGTCACATAGTACAAGGTTACTATAGCGAGGAAATTTGTTCTAGACGAGTTTCCGAAAGCGGCTTGAAGAAAGTACTTTTACTGAGAGAAGGCGCGACGTGGCACAGTTTCCACGCGAAATGTGGCGGGAGGTACATGCGCGCACGTCGGCGCCTGCGCAGGCTTTCCAACTCACACTAATTTAACGAGCCGAGAGGGGAAATATACGGGATTTAATGTAATATACGAGTAGAAGCCACCGGATGGACACGATGTTTCTCGAGTTTCAAGTAGTCTGGTCGCTACTTTTCCGAGTTTTCCAATGCGTGGGTGAACGTGCCGGCACCGCCTGGTCCTCGTTCAGTCGTTTTCATACAGCGTGCTTTTGGTTTCCTGCCGCTAATTTCACCATTATTTATTTATTGATTATTTATCTGTCTTGTTTGAGTCACATGTAATGAAACATCAATTACAATAAAGTAAATGATAAAATGCTATTGTATAATATACCTAAAGAGAGTTTAGCTGTTTTTTTTTTGTTTTTCCTGTGGCACTTGTACTTGAGTGTTTTTTAGTGAGTAATCGCTGTTTTTATCCTAAATCCTAATCCACGTTAACACCTCATGATAACTACTCGTATTAACAAGAACAAAACGTACACATACCTAAATGATTAGCCTGTACGTTTTAAACCTATTACATGTTGAACTGTCAAAGTGTTATGATTATGAATCAATAATTGATATTTTCAAAATCGAGCGATTTCGCGCCTTTTAAATAGAAACGTTATTTATGTGAACCCTGGAATTAAAATACAGTTTTGAGCTATCATGTAAAAAGCGATTGTCCCATAGATTGATATTTTGGGTAAAGTTTAGTCTTGTCCTGTCAGTTTAATAGTAAAAATCTATAAGGTCTCATCGAAAAATGCCAAAGTTCATTAGTATAAAATTTTCGGGCCATGATAATTTGAATATACTATATATTTTCAGAGGTTTATATTGAAATCGGTTATAAAGAAAGTATGGTTAGAAAGGTTAGCATCACACTCTCCCCAGTTTTGTAACAAGTTCATGTTACCGTCTGATTGTTGGTAGATTTGGCGCGAGCAAATCACATCCTGCATCCTGTACGAACTGGGTCGTTTGTTCACCTCTTTCTATTTAGGTTATTTAGAAGTTTAGCTATGGAAAAATATATAAAACTGATACTGAAAGTAAGCTATAAAATCATAGAACGGAAGAATAAATACTTAATTCAATCACTATGGAATGGAAAATCGGAAAACTATTGAATGTAAATAATGTACATGTTATGTGTGTATGTGTGTTGCATGTGTGTGTGTGTTGTATGTGTGTGTGTGTATGTGTATCTGTGTGTGTGTATGTGTATGTGTGTGTGTGTATGTGTGTGTGTACTATTGAATGTAATTGTAGTATGTGTGTATGTCTGTATTGTGTATAGTCGAAACTATACAATCGTCAAAATTTCGTCTTTAGTGTTGAAAACTTCACCTAGCATAGGACATAGTGTCCTTTATGAGCCTTTCATTTAGTAGGAAATCTGACACCACTGTAAGCTGTGAAATATCTGGTTTCATTGCGATTATTCTTTACTAGTACGGACTTTCGCATTTATACGGGCGCTAGCGAATTATTATGGCAATGAAAGAAATTGTATCCCATTTCGGGCAAATGGCAAGAGTTGATTGAGCGAAAGCGATTATTGTGATGGTCGAAAGCGATAGCTTGACATTGCCGAGTAGTATTGTCTAGCTAGTGTAAAATTACAACTGGTTGTATTGTGACCATCTGAAGTCAAACCGGTTTTTAAGAAGATGCAAGTCTGCTGGCCCTTAGTTTCACCAGAAGCTCTTGACTAAGGGTCAAAGGAAATTGAGAAAAGGGCATAGCTATTGGTTACCATGGTGATGCAGCTCTAAAGCTGCACTAGAGTTGAGTACACGAAATAGACAATCAGAAGGAGGAATAAAAGTAAGCTAAGATCGGCCATCTTAGCTTACTTTATATCTTAAGACATAACAGGGAAATGAATGCATTCCACTGATAACCATGATTCGGTTACTAGTCCTTATGTGCTGAGCAGGGAACCAGCTGTATAGGCCAAAATAGACCGTCTTCCCCCGATATAAAAATTACGAAAGACTTACGAAACAAAAAATAAGCCATATATCCTCCAACAATGGAATAGTTAAAAGCACGAGTTTGTTTAACAATTCATACATTCTCTGTCTTCTTGCAATTTCGCATCGAAGAGATTTACCACCCAAGTCAGAACATTACAGATTCCACATCCAGAGGTGCATACGTTGTATTTGATCGTGATAGGTCGCTGTTGCTTCCGACCTTTCGTTCCTCAACTTTCGTATTGCGCATTGTTTCGACATAATGCTTATGCCGTTCTTTGGACATGTCCTAAGAAGAGGCTGATGGCCTATCTAATTTCATAGCGAGATGGTCGAGCATATTGTCAGTTTTGTAGGGCCATTCTTAAGGCAAGTTGCAACATGTTGTGTCTAAGTATACCTGTGTAAAGATAATGTAAAGCTGCAAGCAATATTGTTTGGTGAGAAGTCAATTAACATGTTCATTCGTTAAATGTATAGCGAGATGAAACATATTTAGTCCCTTATGAATAAATGTCGAGTAAAGTTATCCAAACACTAAACCTCAATTTTTTTTTAAGTACATCTGAAATTTGGTTGCAACTTTTCTCCGCGTTTATTAATAAAGTAGTTAGACATTGCAATTGAGGTGTGCGGAGTTTCAGAAGACTTTCAGACAATATGCGGTAGTTTTAATTTTATTTTAATAACATTATCGAAGGTCAAAATATAAAGGTTAATCGTTTGTCGTGATTCTTAACCATTCCATATTTCACTTTATTGGTTTTTTTAAGCGCTATCGATTTAGATACCAACTACGCATGTAAATAGAATATACTTTATTGTACACCAAAATCGGAACACAGCGGTTTTACAATATTGTTAGTTTAATTGTTAGTGTAAATAGACCTACTTGGATCGTACGTCTTTACCTATTTGGTTCCAAAAGTAGCTTTAATATCTATGTTCATTATAGAGGAAGAAGCTACTAAATATTTATTGATACCATTTGCGACAGTTGATAAAAGTTAATTCCTAAATTATTGTAATCTGATAACACGTCGATTTACGGTTTTATGGCTTTGAATTTGTATAAAAACTGAGTGTTTTGGCACAAACAATTATAGTTTTCATTGATCTTTGTGAAAGCAAGGTGAGTTAAATCCAAAAGAATACTATTATTTATAACTAATTTGGTAGAAATTTAAGCTTACCTACTGCAGTATTTAATTAGATACAATGGTCAAGAAAAGTTTTGTTCAGTTCTAAATCCTGAAAGTGTTTTTTTTTTGTTACTATTTTTGTATGTAAACTGTAAAGTTACATATCTGTTATTATCAGGAAATTCTTTCCTTGCTTTTAATTTATTCAGCATGTTATGTTTTAAAATAAGTTTACAAGTCGGTCGAAACACGATTATTTTACAAACTGAATTATGATCCCACGCTCTTAATTTGACTGAATAAGATTCGGCAACATTTGATATTAACATGTTAGAATTTATTATTTCAGTAAAAAAACTTTAAGCACACATCATGAAGACCTTCGTTGCTCTGTTCGCGCTGCTGGCCGTCGCTGCCGCCAATCCCCTGCCCCTCGTGCAGATCATCGTGAACGTGGACTCTCCCGTCGACGTCTCCCCCGTGGTCGTCCCCGCCAAGCCCGAGATCGAGCCCACCCCCGTCCACATCGTCGATGAGGCCGAGAACAACATCATCCCCGACCCCGTGGTTATGCCCGCACCTACCCTGCCCGAGATCGAGATCCCCGAGCCCGTGGTCATGCCCGAGCCTACCCTGCCCGAAGTTGAGGTCCCCGCCCCCGTCGTGATGCCCGAGCCTTCTCTCCCTGAGGTCGTCATCCCTGAGCCCGTCGTCATGCCCTCCCCTGCAGTCCCCGAGGTCGTCGACCCCGTTGTCGCCCTCCCCGAGGAACTCAACTAAGCAGTAACTCAAGAACTACGCGTCTGCTGAGCTCCAACAATCAAGACTCAAACTAAAGTGACGAATATTGAGGAACTTTTGACCTGTGATATCTTGGGAAGAGACTAATTGACATCCATTGCGGCAGATGTAGATCGGTGATTTTTATTATTTACGAGCAATACATTTCTTTTTTCAAGTTTTGTGGTTTGAATGGTTTGTACCTACCTACCTATCTTTGTAGCGTTAGCGTCTTCATAATATTGCAAAACAAAACACTGTGCAATCAAAATCGAAGCATGACAAATGACAAACTAAAAGCTTAAACAATTGTGAAGTGCAGTGTTCATGGCACGACATAAAATTCTGAAATATCTCTATACTATAAAAATACACTTGACTCACAATTCCTGACGTCTAGCCGATGACGTAGCGGCCATTCCAAGGGTTGAATAAGAAGCAGGCGCCTAAAACTTTTTGTTTCAATTTCAATCAGATGACGCAGACTCCCACTTTGTTGCGATTCAAATCAGCTTCGCAAGCGGACGAGATGACGTCAGCATGCTTATACATAAAGGGCTTTACCATTATTATATTAACCCCTTACCGCATGTATTTTTTATTTTTTCCGGAAAAAATATATTTGATAGTCCTTGATACGTACTATTAAATTAGTTCTGGCAGTTTTCGAAAATCAGATTACTTTTAGAAATATGAAGAAAAACTTATATTTCCCATATATGGCATTGTATGCAGTAAAAGCAACTAAAACTAATTTGACATAAATGGCATAATATGCATTGCAGTAAAGGCGACTGAAATGAATTGTCATATTTGGCATTGTATGCTGTAAAGGTAATTTTAAATGAATCCTCAGTACAAAATAAGGTTTTAGAAAATAAAACTCAGAATTTAATGGAAAAATAAAATAAATTTAATGAGACCCATTGCATTTAGGAAGTTCACATTTTACCGTTAGGTAGTACTTATCTATATAAACTTACACGCTAACAATTCACCAGTGGCGTAGCGTGAATTTGAAATTTCTTGAGGAATGTTTTGGTCTCCCAAAAAGGCGCAATCAGCTTCATCATAGTTTAGAGTTTTGTCTTGCCAATTTAAAGGAACAGGCTCATTTTTGCGGATGGTCCGAGAACGCGATGGACCAGCAGCTAACGGATCAACAGAAGCCTGCTCACCTTCATCTGACGAAGATTCCTCATCAGAATCAGAAGGATAAATAATTATGTTTCTTCGTCTCGTATAATTCTTACTGGGTTCATAGTCTTGATCATCCGGATCATCTCCCGCTAGTTCATCGTCATCATCTTCGCTTTCATTTGGTATATCAAGACCGTAGAATCGTATTGGGTACATTTTTCTGAAAAAAAATTATCAAATAATGTTTCACTGCATAAATACCCACATCTGGCCGAATGCAAAAATTACCAGCAATGCATAAAATGCCAAATATGGAAAACTGATTTACACGTTACTGCATAATATTCCATATTTGTCATACTAAGGTTTGGCATGATTGTCGCTAAACTATAACTTTTTACTTACATGTTTTCAGTCTTTTGAGACCTTTGATAAGTCTTCTTAGCGCCACAATATGAAGATCGAACGAAAACCGACTCACGATCACAAAATTAATTTTAAAAACTTAGGCACACACTTCGAAAAATTTCAACGGCCGCCGACTGGTTTTGACAGCTTATAGTTTTGTTACGCGGCAAACTAGATGGCATTACTTGTAATTTTATTGGAGGTTGGACATTGCCTGATCTGTCTTAGTATGCCGTAAAGCGTAAATTAACATATTTTTTTATTTCTGAACGTTCAAAAATAAGTACCCATATTTGGGTAGCTATGCGGTAAGGGGTTAAAGGTTCTGAGTACTGACAACGCCTGTCTAAATGTTGAAGTTAACAGCTAGATTAATTTTGGTAGATACCTGTCCATAAATCAAATAGCAAAAAATTAAACAGAATCTGTCTAAAGAGGTGGGCACTCGTTTCCTGCGATTACTTAGCAAAGTCAGCATAAAAGATATACATATCTAAGTACCTACCAACCTATTAGCATTTAAGAACTTGAGTTGGTTCTTTTGACAATTATTTGAACGATTCAGTTTCATTCTATTTCAGTGAATCCATTATAATTTAAAACGTATTACACCAATTACAATTATGTCATGCATCCAAGAATCATGCAGTCAAGCATTCGATCCATATCATGAAATTTAACATTAATTATGCTTATAAAATTGAAACTAAAGTCGACGAAGACGATCATTTCGCTTGTTAATTTTGAATTAAAGATACGTGTCTCACACCACACTATGTCCGTACAATTGACACTGAATGCCAACTGTTACGAGCCCGGCACACCTCACCTGCATCCTTGCTAAACCTTTTTATTTTAACTGCTTTATTGATATTATTATGCTGTCAGTTGATGTCTAATATTTTTTGAAGTTAGAGAAATGCTTGTTAATAATAAGATAATTGAACAACAAATACATACGTGTTTCAGTGTTAAACAACGTCACTGTCACTTTATAGTTCACTAGACTTTTAAACAAACACATAAAAACGCGATTACTTCGTCGGAAACTTTAGCGGTTTTCTAACTTATTCGATACCGACTCTCCAGACACACGTGACTATGACTAACGTTCATTGACCGGGAAAAGTTCTCGCATCACCTTGTGAGAGCAGCTTTTTATTTTATTTTCAGAACAACTTAACGTTTCGAATATCCTGGATGACATCATTCGACTATTCGCAAAACGCCTTTTGTGCGTCTGAAGTCGGGCAGGTACGGATACAACAGGTTCTCCGAACGCTCTCTCGCTTCCAAGAACTTTGTTTTTTGTACACCTGCTCCATTTGAACCACCATTTAATTGTGACAGTGTAGCGAATGCTGCCATCAATTACCATGACAGCCTTCTTTTTGTTCCAACTTTACTTATTGGTGTGATTAATGGAGACTACGACTATTAATGGAAAGCTTTTAGACAGTACTGACTGCTTTTTCAATTGTTCGAAATAGACAGCAATTATAAGAATGCCCTTTACGTGTTTTTAGTCATAATTATGCCGTATATAGACAAATGTAAGTTGTGAGTAATTCAGTCATCGTTTATAAAGAAATTTCGTAACGGGATACTTGAAAAAGTCAAAGTTTTCGTCGAACTTATAGCTGATTGCAATAATATTACTTTCGTTCTGAATATTGCAACGTCAGCTTCAATTGATATTAAATTCGCAATCTTGATTTATAGTTTTGTTTCTTGTATCGCAAGTTCCAGCAAAACGTGCTCACAATTGCGAATTTTACTTGGATGCAAAACTGCACCTTGTATTTTGATATGGCAAATTACGCTTATCGAATTAGATTCACAACGCCCTAGTATGCGTACCAGACATTATAATAAAATAAATAATCTTTTCCCATGTCAGCGCTCGTCCGGTAGAAATGTATGAGTGCAGTTGCCGTACGCTTGTAAGTCGATAATAACTGCAGAGGTCGCGCTATCACTCGAAGACTTTGTCCACAGCTCCACATTGACCTTGCTCCACATCAGCCGACCTTGTTCTCTCCGACAGCTAACGAGCCACAAACGTCTATCGTGTAAACTATAGTTATTCATTACTCGCATTAGTTGCCCCACTGCGCTTAATTGAGCTGCATTCCCATAAGCATCAATGTCAGTCGCATTGTTGTGAGTTATTAATATTATCAATGTTGCATATGAATTGTGCCTTCTTTGTAAAGAAAAAATATAAACGTTCATACGCTGAGATGATTTGCAAACGAATGCGTTAAAGCTTCTTACATTCTTACGTTGCACAGACACACATTTTTTACACGAACATCAAAAATTTGAATCATTGTCAAATTTTACAACTCGGCATTTGATAAGGTTTGTGTTAACCTTGTATTTACTAAAAGAAATCCATTCTCATTATATTCAGTAGTTAGTCTGTGAATAGATTTTATTATTACAGTAATAAGGTCATTCGTGGCAACATTATATGTCCTCAAACGTTAATAATTTCATTCTGTTTCAATATCTCTCAAAGGTTCTCTGTATGATGCGCAGCTCTAAATCCAAATCTCACAGAGTAAACCTTAGCAGCTGTTGACAAATTAATTCATTTCACTTTGAAACGATGGCATTTACTAACTAAACAAATATGCACATCACAACGAGACTATAGAACATTCAACATACATAGGTAAACAGTGAACAAAGTGTTGCCCGCCCATGTGGTAAGTTTTCTCAGCTTTCCGTGCGGTGCCCCCCAGCCTGCGCGTGGGGCGTGAAAGCACCGCGGTCGTGCGCCCGCGTCGCTAAGTGTGTCACGCGGGTCGACGAACGCCGGCCTAGACCCACATACTGCAATTGGGGCACAATCAGCGACAGTATAGCGAGCGCGTTGACCCCGCGCGGTGAAATGCCCATCTCTCTCCTTCACACTCTTTCTCTCGACGTCGCTTGACGACCGGCGCGCGGCGGCTTTCCCGGCTCGTCGCCGTACGTCCACGCCGCAACACCGTACGTTACACGAGACAACTAATATGACACAATCATGCCATATTATTGTACCCACACAAAAATGAAACACCACATTTTAACTAATCGAAATAATGCATGCAAATCATAAAAATTATACAACACGTGACTACTTGGGATCACGAACTGTATGCGGCGTCTTAAGTACTGAATTTCAGATAGTTATTGTGCATACAAACTCAACCATTGAATATGAAGTGCACGTATGTCGTCGTGTTGGATGGACGATGTTTGTATTTTCTCTCGGACGCGTCGCTCGCATGTGACCATCCGAACGATTCATCGGAACTGACACAAGAAACTGTCATTAAAATATCAAGTAATAACAGAATATTCGATCTTGATTCTCTTCTAATAGATACCTATATTCTCAACGGAGGCAGGATCACGTAATAAAAAACAGACAAATTCCTGTTAAATCCGCATCGGCATGTGCGGCTCGTGCGATGCGTGATCTACGTCTATGAACGTATCAATAATGGATATGTGTGTACAATGTTTGATTTTCACTTTCAGGTAAACACTGTTCAGGAAAATACTCTTGTTTCTATCTCGTGATTTCATCACATTACTTATTTTTGTAGTGAGAAACAAGATATCAGCCTCGAAACGTACCTCTGAAAGTTTAATAAAGCTTTTATCTGCAATTAATTATTTTTTACTGACTTATTAAATAGGAAACATAAAAAAAAAAACAAATTTATAAATCGAGAAAGTCTGGAAATGTTCTCGAATTTTCGAGAGACAATTAGTATTATTGTTCTAGCGTTTCATGGAATACGAAAGCGCCTGTTTTTATTTTCATTGAGAGTCGATCAATGTACCTAGATAGCTATGATAGTACGAGTATGGAAGCGCGCGAAGAAACAAACGAACAAGAGCGAACGGAAAAGAAAGTAAAAATGAGTGCATGAGTACAAGAACTAGGCAAACGTGTGGAGCGTCGAGAAATGTGTGTCAGCGAGTGCAGCGGTTTCATCTAGGGAGAAAAAGTGATGGCGATCGAACTGGAAACTGCGAGATTCGGAGCGAGTGCGTATTGTCTCTAACCGCTCCACGTTCCCGCGCCTCCGTGCACTTGTATTGCACATTTTTTCCCCTACTTCTTCACTTTCTTCTTATGTACACTTTCTAGGCTTTATGGTGAAATGTCTACGCTTTCTAACGTAACACCAGTGCAAGTTTTTCTTGCCACCAGCCATTTGTAATGAAAACGAGTTGATGCTGTCATTGATTCTGTGTGTACTATCAATTTTATTTTTAACCGCCGTTCATGCCGTTTGCACTCTCTCAAGCTGACCTGCGAGCAGCCGGACGATACGATCACGCAGAGGAGCAAGCATGTTGTCAGTGTGTAAAATAAACAACCTCTCTCCACGTGTTATACGCTTTGTAACGTTCGTATTTAGGTCACAGTCTCTGTGAAGGCTTGCTCTGGAAATCTGCATAGACGGATGTCGGGGCTATTAGATATTGTGAGTTTCTCTATCGGAGAAACTTTCGGAGTGAGCGAAGTGTGTCGATCCGCGAGCCAGGCGGTGGTCGTGGTCGTGCACCCACGGAAATGGGTCCGCGACAATAAACTATAAGACATGTCTATGTGGGCCATCGCGGAGCCTTGCGAGAGCGGGATCGCCTTCGCTTGTGGCTCGCCGCGCGCTATGCAAATCGCTAGGAACTTTCTTCCGGCGTGCTTGTGAGAGGCCATTGTAACGATTTCTCCTGCGGAAGCGCACGATTGTTGCCCTCCAGAAACTTTGGCCTGATTTGATTGTGTATCTTGATGTTTATTTCAACGTGGCTGTTTATTTTTAGTCATATCTATAAATAAACAATCTAAATTAGTATTCACGACTCGGTACAAACCCAGTGGTGAATACATAAAAACTTATTACTGGTAATCAAATTATTTATCTCGGATAACAAATTGCGGAACACAAAAACCTGAGAGCCTGTGGTGGGGCAAAATGTGTCTTTGAGGGCTTGCTTCGTCTCAATGTTATTCAAATGAATGGCGATGAATGATGTTTATGTGATGGTAGTACGTCCGTTCCGTTTGAGGGGCAGCCGGTGTGCGGAGACTGGCGGAGACCACGACCCGCGCAATACGGTCCGGCAGGCCTGCGCGCTGCGCGGTCGCATACGGCCCGGTGCTGCGCTAACCTACTTGGCGTGCATTGATCTCTTTGTTTGTAAACATGGCGTCGCCGGCGCCGCCGCCGCTCTGTACATTCAGTTAAGAATAAGAAATCAATTTGTGGTTCTGTATGTGCCAAATTAAGTGATGCTACCTTTCACACAAAAACATTGAAATAGAGATGGGCTGGTCACATGCTCCGTGATAAAAACAATAAGTGGTCAAAAGCCTTAACTGGATGGAAAATCAGGGATGTGTCTAAAAGAAGTAGAGGAAGACAACGCAAACGCTGGGATGATGAAATTGTGGAGACAGTTGGTGCTTTGTGGACTAGAGACGCAAGAGACCGTGACAAATGGAGGAGCCTGGGGGAGGTCTATGCGTCAAAGGACGCGCTGATTGACGAAGACGCCGAAGTGCACTAGTTATGTTTTGTTTAATTTTTATTTTATTAATTTGTAAGTAGTTTTAATTTGTAAGTTTTTTTTTAGTAAATAAAGGCTTTATATTATTATTATGTGCCAGTAATTTGTTTCAGTTCAATGTTCACTCGTTACCGTGACCGCTGCAGCTGCTAAAAACAAGGGCTGTAGTAAAAAATATTAGGTCAAAAAGGTAACTCGAGATTTTTTACCATTCTCAAATGGGTAATGTTTTTGTACGATGTGCCAGGGCAGGCATTTGTGTAGGGGAATGACATGTTTTTTTTTATTATTGTCGCATTTGCAAAATCACCTTGATACAGCTTGTCAGAGTTGTTTGGCACAGGGTCAATGTAGATGTCAAGAAAATAGAGGAAGCCCAACAGTGGAATAGTATAGGCTAATCATGTTATCTTCTAAGTTGATCCGTATCAGATACTCAGATTAGTTCTTGTTCTTAGACGTCTGTCGGTAGGTACTACGAAATATGAAAGAACTTTTACTCTGAAGATTCAACAAGAATAATAAAACGCGCGCTGCGCCAGACTGGTCGCCATGACAATCATAGGGGTTGCGACAGTGGGCCTCTTCCAGTTGAAATCTTGATGATGACTCAATTGAGGATTAAAATAGATTTCGAAATTGGTTATTACATTTGCCATTTATTTGAGTTCGATACTAAGACAAATGACACATTTTAAAGTAAATTTTAATAGTAAAAGTTGTTTGATGTTAATAATTGCTTTAACCTTACGTTAATTAAAGTTCCCACGATAAGTAGGTGAAACTTCACAGAACTTAGTGAATATAAGCTGTATGAAACGTTCCAATCTCGTCAGCGCGTCGAGACGAGGCTTTCATCTTGCTAAGTAGTTTTCAGTGGAAAACTTGTAAGATGAGTTTAGTAGAAACCAAGTCTTGCGTATCCCCAACACTTTACGACTGTTTGCTTGACTTGTTTGAGATGAAATATTGACAAAAATGATTGCCTGTAAAATTTGCTTAAGCACAATTTGCTGCCCAAATATTACACCTCATTCTCTTAGCATCACAACACGTCGTGCACATAAACAGTGCACGAGATCTGACCCCAATGCGCGAATATTTATTCACATCGTGATGCTACTCTTTAAACTTGTTGATTGAATTACAATGTATATTTTTAAACAGAGTACTTCAGTTGTCTTCTCAGTTGTGAAAGGAAATAATTTCTTCTGAATGTTTATAGGACAGCTACTACCTCATGACCGCCAAATGGTCTCGACCCTCACGCCTGCTCCATTACGTAAGCTGCCACGCCTCTTAGCCTAAGAGCTGATCCCTTCACATTGTCAAGGGTTATTGAACCGGTACCATTTTGCTCTACCTCCAAAGAATGCAAGGACATCGATGGGCCGTTGGGCGCGCGCAAGTGACTCGATTCGGACGAGCGAGCTTCACTTGTCTGCTGTTGCACTGCCCATTTGTGTATTTCTTCTTAAAGTGGGCAGAAAATGAGAACTTGATCAGCATTCCTTTCATTGTTGGGTTCTACAATCTCTGTTTGCTACCAAAAACCAAGGAACTTATATATTAACTGGAATGATGACATGCAACTCAAAAGCGTTCCGAGCGAGACAACTTCGAGAGTGGATGTCATCTCTTTCGGATAGAAATATACATTCGGGACAATTATTACTGTGGTATACTTAATTACGGGGTGTAAAAAGACTTGATGAAGTCGACACCTACTTAGACTGTTCCTCAAAGCATGGGCATTTAGAAAAAAAAATGGTAACTTCCTACTTTATTCTTAGGTATTATAATATTAAAAAAACCTCCTTTGACTGTTGCTGGCAATGTAGCGGTGGTAACGTATCTCCATAACCTTTAGTTTTCCAAAGGTAAAAAAGAAATCTGTAATGGGATAGATTTATGATGTGAAGAATATACAGTGGCACTTGTCATCCTTCATTTGTCAAGAGATTTAAAACATAGGTAGGTACAGGGTTGTTCACATAGACGAAACATGAGCATGTAGCATATTCAAACAATTTAATAGTATGTTTTTTGGTGAGTCAGTAATCTTAAATTTAAGTACGAAGAAGCTGATGATGGATGCTGGCTGCAAACTAGGCTATAGCTTGAATACTTCTTCTTTAAGGGGACAACTTCAAGCCACCGTTGCTAAAGATTCACATTGTTAGAGAATTTGCATAGAAACGAAACAATATTGTTAATATTTTACATCAAACTGCTACCGATGACAAGCGTGATCTCTGAAATGTTTTTCAATTTATGCCGCCTTAGCTATTTTGTTATGCTTGAAAGTGATTTATATTTCCATGAACCTCGTTTATTGACCTAGAACATTGTCACCCTAGTCGCAATTTGTAAACAAAGTAAAAATAACTTACCTGTAAAAAGCAATTCCACATCCAGCAAACCACTCACTATTATATACCTCTTCACACAACACGATTTTACCATAATTAAAGTAGAAAATTTCACTTAGAAACAATCAAAAGCACTACAGAAAGCAAAAATACGACTTCAAAGCGAAAGTATCGGCCATATTATTCTTTTTTTTGTTTATTTCATGACCATGCAGTTCTTATATGAGTTTCGTGAATTTTGCCGTTCATAATTTTCAAGTTGCCAATAAGAAATAATTATTTTAATATTTGAATATTAAATTAATCCCGCTACGATTTATGTGCTAGTTTACCTATCAACGTGATTTGGATTTTTTTTGTTACTGGCAATTGCTAGACAAGGACACACTCCATCCGCGAAGCTTTCTCGCTCTGAAGTATTTTTCCCCCTTGGAATGAATTAAAGTAAAACTAACTCTATGTGTTTGAAATAGTTAATTTTAAAACGGTTTTTTTAATATTAAAATTTTGTTTGTACTCATTCCAGTTAGTATATAAGTTCCTTGCCATAAACAAGCTTTGCGAAACACTCTTTTAAGCGCAACCCATAAAATGTATTGTAGTAAACTGTAAAATGAGCAAATATGTTTAAGGCATACAACGTTATTTTCGCAGTTGCAAAGGTTAAACAAAATCCGGTCAACATGAGTTTAACGGACCGGTTAATGGAAGAGACAGTATGATTAAAATTATAATAGTTATTTATGGCCCTATTTCACTGTCAATCGAGTGTCAATTAAGAGAAGTCAAAGTCCTAGGGCAGATAGTACGCTGGTCCTTGACACTAGTTTGGAAGTTACTCCGAGTACCTACGGTAAGCAAGTCACTATAGAAAGTACAGTGAAATTAAGGTTGTAAAATGTAGAATTAACCCGAGAAAGCTCTATTACAAAAAGTTATTTTGACATTGATGTGTGAGCTTTGTATTAAAATAAAAAAAATCTGTTGGTGTTATCATCTTTAAATGTAATAAAGGTGATAACACCAGGTAACATTATGACCTTTAAAGGTGCGGATTCGAAATGAGCATTTGTCTATAAAACGCATGTTCTAGTCTAAACAAAAGACTTCCTTGTAGCATAGTTAATCTACAGTAAGACATGTCATGACTAAGCCCATCAGTATTCAGAATACGGGAAGTTTTAATTGATTCGTGGCTATTTTTAGCGTTTGCAGTGCATTTTCCTGTCTCAGGCTGATATAAATAGCTGGATCACCCATGTAGAAGATTCCAGGAATTTCTCTATTATTGTGCAACAGCTGCATCGGCAGGGGTAAAAGTCTCGAATACGTTGACCCGCGCCGCTAGGACTGGTCGACTATCTTTTTCGCACTAACTAAAAATAAAAGAAGGAAGACGTATATATGGGATGCAGGCATCCTAGGCTGTGCTCGGGAGTAAAGGAGAAAAAAGAATACAGTGTGTTGAGAGGCGCGCGCCGGAGTGGACGACCGGAGCCCGCGGGCTGCGCCCCACTGCATGCGTTTGAAAGTAAAAGAGAATAGAGACGTGGCGCGATTGAGATCTGGCTCGCCGCGCTCATTGACAAGAGTGCCTCATTAGAGATGCCATTGAGTCGATGCTGAATGTGCGTTGCACTCGCGATGAAGTTATTGACTTTAATCAGCGATGAGCATAATGAGACGAACATTCCATTACGCTGAGGGTCGACACGTCCGACTAGTTCTCATATCTGCACTTTTTATCGATTAACGCTCCACTTACATGCAGACGTGAAATTTATTTACTGGTTTAAATAGATTATCTTGTACAACAGAACCTAAAATCGAGATAGATATTAATTGATACACAGCAAGTGTAGTTGCAAGGTATAAGGAAAAATACAACTTTTGTACAAGGTTGCAGGTGGGTAAACAGCTCAAATGCATTTTAATAATTATCTAGGAAATAATATTCTGCAGTAGGTATACAAAGAAAAAAAAATATTTCGAGCAAGTTACCTACTTGGAAACGGATTTCGGCTTTTGGCTTGTCCTGTTTGATCAGAACAGCTCGATAAAACGTAAATGTCCTTTTGAGTGCTATGCGGGCAGTTTGCGGGCGTCCACCTCATGTTAACCTTGCATTGTGTCAGTAGCACTAGCCGCGGGATAACTGTACGGTGGCTGAATGAGAATGGCAACAAGGGCCTCGAGTGCTCTGCGTCCGAGTGGCACTGGATCCGTCGCGGCTATTGTCTCGCGCGGCCCTCGCTCACGCGTTATCACCTGATTCATCATTATTGTACTGATAGAAACTATCTTGCAGAATTTTTATTAGAACCTTAAATTCGGAAGATACGAATGCAATAATGTAAGGATAATTTAATTCATGACCCTCAAGAACTGAACCGTCTTTTCTTGGCTTGGCTTTTCTTTTACATTTTTTATTTTTATTTTCAAACGTTTCAAACTCGGTTACAATATGAGTTGGAACTTAAATAAATTTCTGGTCTAAAGCTTTGAGTTACTTTACTAGTACCTACCTAAAAAAAATGGTGCCGATTTACCTATATTTTATTTAAAACCGTCGAAGCATTTAAAACAACAACTTCTGTGATATCTTGAACTAAATAGTAACTCTGATAATTGGAAAGTCACATATGTACCTTTATTGTCAATATAGGTTTTTCTGAGTCATCGTACCACTTAATTATAACACTTGGGAGATAGGTGGATTCAATTAGGTAAACAATTATTGTTTCATTTCTTTGGAAAAAAAAACTAAACACAAGACAACTTTTACGTGTGACCTAGACTGCGAAGTAGCTTTAATTTGTAGAATGTCAGCAATCGTTCAATTAATCGTTCAGTTTACATTCCCAAGTGCACGGTACATGACCACAGGCCACATTACACCGGCGCACAATGTTATACGTGTGGGTGTGCGAGTTGCGAGAATATAATTATTTAATCAATTAAAGCTGGCGCGCGTAATTGCGTCTCGTAATAATTAATAAAATCAGTGGCACGTGGTGCAGCTAATGCTTTGCATTAGTGGATACTACATAAGTGAGGTGATCGTTATGATTGGTTCGATAACGCAGCTCGGCCGCTGACCGGCCTTCACACCGCGCCGACTGCGCGCGACCTCGCCCGTCCGTCTCGCGCGCCTCCAACCTAACTCGACACTATACATCGGAGATCTTGATTTAAAATTTGACAATTATTTTAATTATAAAAAAAAGGTTTTTTTTATAGCTGTTTGATAAAAATAAGATGTTAAAGAACATGCATCATTGACAAGCAAATGTATTGATGTTCCGCGTGTTTTATAAAAACTCCGATTACTTATTACAGCTCAAAAAAGTAAGGTCCGATTAAAAGCCAAGTAAACGTCACGTTTTATAGAATTACATAATAATGTTTTTATTGAGAACTGAATTATTAGAGATTTATTTAGATACTTAAGTACTCTCGATCGTAATAATATTGTGATTAGATATGGTAATCCTATTTGCACATTGCGTAGATGTTTTGCGGGACATAATAATAATTTAACCGACCTCAACGAGTCACGAGAACTGGTAAATTATGAGAAGATGCATGTCTTGGTAAAACTTATGCCGTCTACTCTTACCGAAAACCTTGGATCTAGGTATTGTCTACCTCTAATAGTAACCGTTTAAGTATTATTCGAACTGACAGACAAGCTTGGCCAGTTTTCAATATCGAACAGACTAATTTACATTGACGCAGACAGAATAATTTTACATTTTAGTAGATGTTAAGATAGAACTTTAAAAAAGCTAGGAGGACTTTTCCAAAATATTTCGATTTTCACACAGTCACTTGATTAGTTTAAACTGAAATGTTCATGATCACAAATTTTTTTTTGTTGCTTCAACGTTTGAGTATGTATGCATTTCCGTTGCGTTGACGCCACGAAGACGTTAGAAAGCGGCGTCTACGGGGCTGCTTTGCGGATGCTACGCACTTCTACGCGGTGCTACGAGGCGTCTACGAAGCGTTTTAGCCATGTCTACGGCTTCGCCTGGGCAAACTCCTTGAAGTACAGACACTCTTATTTGTTTTGTGAGATTGAAAATTTGTGAATTATTTTTACGTGCTTGCTTCAGTTTCAGGTGCAGGAGCTTCATTCTTTTAAGCATCTACGAGTACGTGCTGCTACGAGCCTCTACGCGCTGCTAAGCGGCGTCTACGGAGCGTCTTAGCCACCTCTACGGTTATGCCCAGACAAACGCGTAGTGTGTATTCGTAATAGTAATAGTTTGGATGAGCTTTGTACACATTTTAGCTTATTAAGTAGTATTTAGAGGCGTAGATTGGCTACACTGATGTAATGATCAGAAACATTACTCTAAACTCATATTTAGGCCTTGATTCTTTTTACTTAGTGGTCATATAACGATGCTATACTAACCCAGAATCATTCGTTGTACCTGTGTATTGTAGAGCATAGATTATGTGTTTATATTCTGAATGTAACAATGATTCAAACTGTGCTTGAATCACCAGGTTACGGTTAACGTTTGAATCATAACATTGACCGGTAAAACTAATTAAAACGTGTTATGTTATTAAATTATCTTGCTTGGGGATATTTTGGCTATAAATAAGTGAGGTCTCCACATCAAAAATGTTAATACCAACTTAACATTGCTAATCTGTTAATAATTTACTTAACGATTGGCTATTACTCACAAACTATTCAACTACGATTTATTAGTACAAAAAATGCTAAACTGCGTAATTAGAATAAATTACATGCGTTTAATGCGCCTGTTTGAATTATGATATATTATTACATAGATATGCGATAATGCGCGCACGGTGCGTAGTTGTGATTATCTAACGTTATCCGAGTAAATATTGCTAAGTACCCTGTTATTTATACAAACGGCTTACATTTATGCAAATAATATAATTAGGTTTAGTCATCGGTGTCCTTAATTTTATAGCGAAATTAGAAGTGTAAATTCAAATACTTGGATGGGTTTAAACCATATTTAAGAATTGGGTTTCATATAAAGGAACCATAAAACTTATACAAGTCCTATCCGAATGTAAATGTAAAATTCATCTGTAGTCGGATATTTCTGTGTATAAATAATCAGGCTTACCTAAACACGGCCCGCTGGGTGGGACACAGAATAATCGCCTTTTAAAACGAAGTTAATTTTTTTTTTCCATTGAAAACACAACACGAACAATAAACAAAAAGATACTGAACACCAATCAATGTATGACGAATTATGCACTACAATCGATACAGATCGAATCTTTAACAGATCGGCGAATCGGAATACCTACATCAGGACAGACCCAACATAAATATCAAATGCAATTTGAAAAGCAAATATCTTCTTGGAATATAAATTTAGAATTGTAATTTTTAATAGGGCTTGGTTTTGGCGGGATTTGGAGCAGTTGGTAGGCGCCTGGCCACGTGACGAGAGGCCTCTGCTGATTGTTCTGACGGCGGACGGACGCCCGCACCTCTACTGTGACACTAATCAAAACATTCTGAGTTACTTTTCCGGCATCAACCTTTCTAACAAGTAAGTGAAATAGATTTACATTTAAATTTCATGTAATACTTACTGTTTTATTATAATTATGGTGTAAGGTATGTTTGCATACTTCGGATTACTTCGATAACATGTAACTAGACAATGCGTCACGCTTTTTTTTTTTCGGCATTTATGTTGGTAGCATTGGTTGTCAAGCCCACGGCCGAGCGGCCCACAGACTCGCTAGAGATTGAATGAATGATATTTTTTTGGCGCGTCAGGAATGAGTGATTGATATACGTTTGTGTTTTATTTCTTTTTCGGTTATTTGTTTATCTTTATGGATAATTAACAGGTGCTTAATAATTTATGAATTCGATAAGGTATTTGCAAAATACAGTAGATAAACACTATTCAGTTAAAACTATTGTGACTATGTAAGTATGTGTGTATTAGTTGTGAAGAAATAATTTATTGTGTACAAAAATATATGTAGGGAGGCGAAGAGGGGAAACTGTCAAGAAACGTTATAATAAAAACCAAAAATAATCAGAATTATTTCATAATTATCAATATCGTGTTTTGTAGCAATTACAAACGGATTATTCTAAAGGTGCGTGGCTTTTTCATTTCGATCAGTGTTAGCTTCCAAGAACATGTTATGTAATTATATTTAAGTTAGCTAAGTAAGAATATTTTTTTTGCGTAAAATGTGGTATTTAAAAAGATGTCACAATTATGTTATAACAGGACACATTCCGCCATACTATAATGCAAATTATTTAAACTTACACATGAAACGTCTAGGAAATAAAGGTATAAAATGTAGATAATCGAGTAACATTACGGTAAAGTAAAACTGCGATTTGGAATTTAACTGCCGCGTCGTAGCAACAGCAGTCTTCGAGAAGACAGCCGTGGACGTGCGTCAGTGCGCTGATAAATAACTATGATAATAGTGTCATAATCATTATAATTATATGGCATTGTAGTTTCGTAATTTTCTTCCTTTCTAAGCACAGGACAGGTTGAAGAGGTGAAGCTTGGGTTTTCTCAAGCGTCAAGTCGAAAGACGCCCAATGCTTGACCTACGTCTCGCTTATCTCCTGTAGTGGATGTCCTGCTGATATGATTGAAGATTATGATGCAGATGAATCTTCCATGACCAAATGTTTTGATCTAAATATCTTGTTACGTTTTACTGTCATTTAACTTCGACTTAAATCGGTGCTGTGGATTTGGACCTATTATTTAACCTACGCAATAATTATTCGTTGTTTTAATAAATTGTGTGCAATTATTATGAATTTATTGTGTATTAAGGTCATAAAACTCATTCAAATATTTTTTATTAAAGATTTCTCTTATTTTTGTCAAATGGTGCATGTGCATGCAGGATTACTTTCTTGGTTTTTTCATGTTGTTAGCAGGCAACTAAGTCTAGACTATTCTGGCAGGTCATAAATATGTATGTTGCAAAAATGCTCAGCATTTCTGGTCTGGTCAGTGCCTCATTTAACGTTCCTCGGACGTTTTTTTATTATAAAGGTCTTTGTCTACTGTATAATAGGGTATATGCTCAAAATATGTTCTTTGTTTTAGCTCGGAATGGATTTTTTCTTTTTGTGGCTAGTCACATTCGTCGCGGGATTTTGGATCTTTAAAAAAATGAAACAATGGCAGAGTCTGCCTCCGGGGCCTTGGGGCCTGCCGGTCGTCGGCTACTTGCCGTTCCTCGACCGCCATCAACCTCATCTGACACTAACTAAGCTCTCTAAGCAGTACGGCTCGATATATGGCATTGGTATGGGAAGCATTTACGCCGTAGTGTTGTCAGATTCGAAATTAGTAAGGGAGGCTTTCGCTAAAGAAAACTTTTCGGGAAGAGCTCCTTTGTTCTTAACGCACGGCATCATGAAAGGAAATGGTGAGTAAACAAATATCGGACTTGTACTAAAATGTTTACTGAGATGTTAATGTAAAATATTGTTGAAGGTATTATTTGTGCGGAGGGCGGACTGTGGAGGGATCAGAGGAAGTTGATCACGACGTGGCTGAAAAGTTTCGGCATGAGTAAACACAGCGTGTCGCGAGAGAAGTTGGAAAAACGGATAGCGTCAGGCGTCTACGAACTTCTGGAAGTATGATTAGTATTCTGTACCATATACGTGGTTCTTACAAACTTATTCGACATTTTATAGCAAATATAATCAGGTGCACCGAAGTAAAAAATAAGCTACCGAATTTACAACAAATTTTTTCCTAAACTTTTTGCTTCGGCGGATACGATGACTGAAATGTTTCATGAGACATTTAATTAATGTTTTTACGTCGAGCTGACGTAATTTAAATTTCGAGATAAACCAATAACAAAAACAAATACCTTTGAATGACAATGATAAATGTTCTGAGGCCACCACAATTAAAATTTGACCTTCAACTTTTGCATCGAGAACAAACAATGATTCATGAAATGTTAATTAGTGTAGTGTAGTATAACAATTGTCAAATTAATAATAGCTATTATTGTTGTGTGTAAACAAACAATGTTATAATGTGAAACGTAATTATTTATCTTCTAGAACGTAGAAAAGGCAGCTGGCTCTCCAATGGATCTGTCCCAAATGTTGTCAAATTCCCTAGGAAATGTCGTCAACGAAATTATATTTGGGTTCAAGTTCCCTCCCGAAGATAAAACATGGCACTGGTTTAGACAAATCCAAGAGGAGGGCTGCCATGAAATGGGAGTCGCTGGTGTTGTTAACTTTTTGCCTTTCGTCAGGTAAGGACATTCATTAGATAATGTATGATTTAATTTAAAACTAGTTGTTGCATGTGACCTTCGTCCGCGTGAAGTTATAATACAAATATTACTTCCCCACTTGCAACAAAAAATTCAAAATTTTAATTTTTCTAAAATAAAAGCCTAAGCCTAAGTTACTTCTTATAACGTCAGCTATCTGCCAGTAAAGTCGGTCCAGCCGTTTCGGCAATGAGCTGAAACAAACAGATAGACAGATATACAAAATTAGATAGTATGTTTTTTTTAAAGTACCGTATACACTTTATATGCATTCAGTAAAAAGCTGTTATTTTGAAATTACACAGACACTTCAATTCTATTTGTTTGTGTAGGTAAATCACCCCTGCCCAACTCGTCGAAGAATGCGGGCATGATGTTCTGTTATCTTAAAATAAATATACTTGATAACACTAAACGTCTGAAACGTTAATTTGTTTCAGATTCATCTCATCATCAACACAAAAAACAATGGAAGTTCTAACTCGAGGTCAAGCTCAAACACACAGATTATATGCGAGCATCATTGATAGACGACGAAGAATTATAGGGTTACCACCAATAAAGGAGGCAGCATATGCTCCGCATGACAATCTGTTCAGTGAACACCCAGAAGGTTATATGAAATGCATCAAGTACAGCAAACACGCTTCGAACACTGAGGAACATTTCTTCGACCCGGATATCTTGATACCAACCGATGGAGAGTGCATCCTCGACAATTTCCTTCTAGAACAGAAGAGAAGGTTCGAGAGCGGTGATGAACTTGCTAAATACGTGACTGATGAACAGATGTTGTATCTTCTAGCTGATATGTTTGGAGCTGGTCTTGATACTACGTCCGTTACCCTGGCTTGGTTCTTGTTGTACATGGCCCTTTATCCAGCACAACAGGTATGTTTTGATTCGTTTTTTTACTATACATAAA
This sequence comes from Standfussiana lucernea, assembly GCA_964057025.1. Lineage (NCBI taxonomy): Eukaryota > Metazoa > Arthropoda > Insecta > Lepidoptera > Noctuidae > Standfussiana > Standfussiana lucernea. The sequence continues at coordinate 7,519,252 of OZ059791.1, read as the reverse complement.
TGGTAAATTAATGAGTCCTATTATCTTATATTAGTGAGGCAAACATTTATCTTCTGTCGAATAGTTGGATGGATTCGCGGCATTTTGTAAAGGAAGCATAGAATTTGTAATCGAGTGTCAATCATCGCTGTCACTTCTCAACGATGTATTCAAGTGGAGGCCTTGCTGAAAGGAGCTTCATGCGTTCCTGAGCTTCAACCTACATTTCTTATGAATATGTAACGCTAAGTGGCAGATAGCAGATGGAAAACAAATTGTCTTAACGATGTGTGAAGCAAAAGTTTTATCTTTTACCACGTGTGTACAAAAAGATGTGGTACTTGATTTGGGCGAGCGTTTAGGGGTTGTATTATGTAATATTAAGGAACAAAAAATGCTGCTTCTCAGCCTCAATTTAAATAAATTACTTTTAATTTTAGTCTCGTAACTGTAATAATTTCAACTTTTCATTTAACAAATTAATAATCAATATATTTTCAGGAATTAGTGCGAAAAGAGATTCTGTCGGTATACCCTGAGGATGGAGAGGTGGACGGTTCTAGACTGCCTCACTTGATGGCGGCGATCTGCGAGGTTCAGCGCATTCGATCGATCGTGCCAGTCGGGATTCCCCACGGATGCGTCGAAGTATGCATATTTTACATGTACATATTTAAAGTCATCTTGCTACCTAATTATTTTTTATCGTGTCCTGAAATTATAATAAACGCGGAAATGTCTTAAAGTACAATTTGAGTACTTCGTTTAAAAAAAGCCAGGTTCCAACACCGAAAGTTGTTGCATTTCGCAGGCAATTTAAAGTTTTACTAGAATTTACAAATTTCTTGTATCATCTTTTACAGGACACTTATCTAGGAAACTATAGGATTCCGAAAGGGGCAATGGTCATACCACTTCAATGGGCTATGCATATGGATCCGGACGTTTGGGAGAATCCCGAAGAGTTTAAACCGAGCAGATTCTTAGATGCCGATGGAAGTCTGCTAAAACCTCAGGAGTTCATACCGTTTCAGACAGGTAAGATATTCCAGACGGGTTACCATCATATGTTAGTGCAGGAATGTTTTAGGACTATTCCGAGAGTGGGAAAGTGACGGCGCTGGACAGCCGTCTAGCGACATCTCTTACCCACTCTCGGAACCCACCTGAACTAATATAATGTTGATGGTTGGGAGAGAATGACCACAGTAAGTGTGAGGAATGGTATGAAAGAAAAAGGCGTAAAGGATAGCGTGACGGTTGATAGAGGAGAATTAAAAAAAAAACATGTTGCGTCGACTCCAAGTAACAAGAGATAAGGGCGGGAAGATGAAAGTATTCCTGCACTTGAATGGTTCAAAAATGGAGATATGTGTACTTCTTCTTCCTTATTCGCTGGGTCCGAGAAGAATAAATCGGTTGATACTCTGAAGCTTGGCGGAGTCCTATGTCAGTCCCAACGGTGGACTGGTGTCGTGTGATGTGTGTGAATGATGATCATGATTTTGGGTTGTGTATGTGTAGGTACTAGGGATTAAATGTGGGTGGAAGAAAAGGAATCCTTGATGTTAAAATGACAATAATAATCGTCACTTATAAATAACTAAAGATGTGACGAGATGCACGTCATTAATCATTAGGTAATGAAGTGCATCAGGACTGCCAATTCCGTTAACAACCTCGCTGACAAACACTTTTAACCTATATTTTGTTCTGATCGTACAGCCACCAGTGAAGAACAACGTATTTCTCCACTGACCTCTTCAACTTAACTGAATATGGTTTTGTTATAATAACAGTAGGTTCGTTACAATGGTACAACGGAGTTTGGCTTGTGACTTCCGACCTTTTGAACTAAACCGTTAGGCTTTTGTCGCTTTAAATGTATGTGTGTTATGTTTTGCATTGTTTATCAAGATAATGTAGTGTCTAGCTTGTCATACTCGTACGGACTTTGTGAACTCTTAAATATTATTAAGTTCATTTAGGTTCTTATAGGTGTCTAAAATCTTCACTAGAAACTCATAGCAAGATAATAAGTAAGAAGGAAGACAGAAGTCCGATGAAAAATGGGTAGTCAACATTATTTCTGTTTTTCCAAATAACACTGTTTTAATTGAAATTATTATTTCCTTTATTTATTTCCTTTACAAATTGTTTTACATTTTTAAATATTTCTTAATAAAATATAAATATACAAAAAAAAAAAAAAAAAAATTGTACCCCACCGGTATCGGGGACAGGGTCCAAGCTACCGGCGATCAGGGCTCCAGAAAGAGGAACCTCCTAACAATACGAGCCGTGTCCAGGAGTACCGCTTTCTGAATCAAGCCCTTGATCCAGCTGCCTAGCGAGAGCCTCCTCGGGAATTGGTCGAGGCTCTTGGCAATTAAGCCATTGGCTGAAACGACTATCGGCACAATGATGGCTGAGTTCACATCCCACATGTCGACAACGATTGAAATAATTATTAAATGTAGGTAAATTGGCTAAGGTAGACTAGTAGAAAATGCGCAAGGCATTAAGTCCGCCTTTGTACAGTTTTTTACTTGTGCATAAAGTTTTAATAAATAAATAATAAGAGCTTCCACGAACGATTTGTACATGAGCTTTTATTTTAATGTCACATAACCACGGATATCGCACATATCTCGCATTCTCAGACTGAAAACATAATAATTATGTAGGTAGTTTTAAAATACGTTTTCCCTCAAATCCAGAGACCTACTTTGATTTCAGATTGCTTATTTTAGTCATTCTGTTCTGTACCTACGTACAGCTTTGGGCTCAGATAACTGCGATACATTATCATTAGACATTTATTAATAAGTAGGCCTATATATGCCTATAGGTAATTACGCTGGAGCTGAAAGATTGATAACTACAACAATATTTAATAGAAATATTTAGATTACCGTTTTCAAGTGTTCAGTAGAGACTTTATTTTTATGATATAGTTATTTTTCAAATTCTTTTTAGGATTCTTACATATCTATCGATCCTATTACTAAGGAGGACTAGCTACATCGAAAATAGTCGCAATAACTATAATGGAGCTGCTAAATCAGATTTTATTAGCTGATCAATATTGTTATTGGACACTAGAAGCTCAATTGAATATATTTGTAATAGGAAATATTTTAAAACTCCTAAAAATCTTTATTTAGCTTACCATTAAAATCATAGCATACTCGAAGGTTACATATATAAACCTTCGAGCATGCTATGCGACGGACAATATTGTAACAAAAATTAAGAGATAAGGATTAAAGAACGTACTACATGAGACGGAAAAGGTAGCTGAAATTGTTGATGACAGTAACCCTTTAAATAAACTTCGAATAAAAAGCATTTTTTTTCAAAGGTTTTGTCTCTGTTTTATATCATGGAACGAAATGCGGGAGACGTTATCGCAAATTAGTCGTTTTCCCCTGACTTACTACGAAATGTATTGTGTGTTTCCTATTAAATAAATGGGCCCAAAGTTCAGCCGCAAACAATATTTGTTATTTCATAATACTTCGTAACGATCAACAATTCAGTGACGTAATATTGAATGATACTGTGATTTGTCATTCATATTTTCAAACAATTAACAACGTGATGTGCCGTGCTCCTCCGACGCTATCGATGCTTGGAAACTCGTTTACCCGAATACTGAAGAACCCGACAATCCGTTTTCCCAGAGACGGTGGGACGAGCCGCTCTGCAGAGTAGTTCAGCTCAATTTACTCAAGACGTCTTATACTAGATACTGTTGAGCATGTGCGTCTGCTGGCTGTGAGTGAGTGGGAGTCGGGTCTTTGGCTTCACGCAGTGCCGTCGTCAAGTATAAGCACTTGGTTCGACGACACGACCTTTCGCCTCGCTGCTTCTTTACGTCTTGGAGCCGCCTGCTGCTCTCCTCATCGCTTTCACCGTAGTGCAGCACGCGGACATAAATGACATCATCCGACGAGCTCTTGTTACCGTCGGCGTTCCAGCTATCTTAGAGCCCAATGGCTTGGCCCGCGACGATGTCAAAAGACCGGATGGTCTTTGTTTCCTTTGGTTGGCAAGTTGGCAAGTGTGGGATGCAACTTGTGGCGATACTCTTGCGCCATCAGATCTTCCAAGCTCATCGTGCTGTGCTGGCGCTGCCGCTGCGGCTGCGGAGAACCTCAAGCGGCGTAAATATAGTAACCTTTGTGGAAACTATATTTTCGAGGCGTTTGGGGTTGAAACTCTGAGGCCTCACAGCCTTTTTAAGGAAATTTAGTTCGACGTTGAGGAAGAGTTTTTTGATGCCCTTTTATAGTTTATAGTTAGTTTATTTTAATTATTGTAATGTATATAATTAATCTATACAAATAAATAAAATTAATAATGTTGACATTCAGTATGAAATAATAACTGTGAATCAATAAGCATAATTTATATGATGATGATTTTATATATCACAAAGACAAGAAGGATCGTAACTTACGAAGCCGCGTAGCCGACAAAAAATCTTACATGCTACGGAACTTCTATTTATTTTCTAAAAATCCTGTTTTACGATCTGTCGTCTCGTAAATGCAAAGGAAGCTCTCCGTGGAGGGAAATTGAGGATTTATGAGTCTGACATAACCTTTGAAGGGGGAAATTTATCTGGTTTTCCGTATCGTTACTTTGTTCGCGAGTCTAGTACTTCAAATTTTAAGAACTACATAAATTGTTTCTTGGAAGTATAAAAATAAAATAATAAAACCACTTTTGATTTTATTTTACCGCAAGCTTTTAGTAAAGTTTAATTTATGCGGTTTTGGTTTTTCTCTTGTGTTTTATGTTAATTAACATGACAGGATTTTTACAGCAATTAGTACAAAAATAAAATAATATTGTAAACCTAAATGTCTACAGGCACATTTTGGGTACCTATAAGTTGAAAGGAAATCGTTTGGCTTGGTATGGCTATCTGATGAGGCGAGAAGAAACGTATGTTACTAAAATAATGATGTCTAAAATTGTTGATGGATGTAAAGAGAGAGAATGGCTTAGTAAAACATTGATTGAGTGTGAAGAAATGAAGGAAACGATTAGAAATCCCCTATCTCTAATCGTTTCGGAATGGAAGAAGAAAACATGCTGTGCCCCTTAGCAACATGGGACAAGAGAGAATGGAAAAGGAAACTGGTCTAGCCGACTCTTAGTAATATGGAAAAAGGGCAGAAAGGTGATGATGAAGGGAAGTCATCAGAAAGTTGAAACTTCCGTTTAATCCGCAGGTAAACGCATGTGTCCAGGCGACGAGCTCTCGCGGATGCTGGCATGCGGCTTAGTCGCGCGACTGTTTCGTCGCCGCCGCGTACGACTGGCGTCTGACCGACCCTCAGAGGAGGAGATGAGAGGAACCATCGGGTTGACCCTCTGCCCTCCACAAGTCTCCTTCTATTGTGATCCTTTGTGATTGTTTTGACGGTATATAAAGCATATAGATGTAGGTTAGTCCATACAGTTTCTGAATAAAAAAAGTGCTTGAAAGTTGAATGATTTTTCTTTTTATTTAGATCTTTATATGAACATGGTGCTAACATTGCGTAAGAAATAATTGAATACCAGCTTTTATCATGAGGCGGATAATTATGTCTGAAACTGCTTTTGAAACAGGAAGAAAATTATGTTTAGAGTTGATATGTGGCATTTTAATGTAAGCTTTGTACACAGAAAAGTTAGGAAAGTTACATGGAAAATATGAATGTAGTTTTAAGCTTTCCGCAAAAGTGACGTGTGTGAACCACTATTTCCTTGGTTGTGAAATACCACGTGAATATAAATATTTAATTACATTAATATTTATTCTGCAATGCGTTTAATTTGCAAAGCTTTTGCTAATTACATGCAGTAACGTGTGTGTATTTAATTAGTACAACAAAGGAAGTCGGTAGTATACGATAGGTAACATATTATGAGTAATAGGAAAGACCGTGAGTAATGTCAGCTTGTCGATACCCTCGTTTGTACAAATCGTACGGGTCTATGTACCTATATCTGTGACGTAGACTGCCAACGGGTCATTCACCTCCAACATTACTTAATAGTGTTTATGTTCACGCAACTGCACCTCTACAAACTAGCATACCAGTTTAATTCAGTTTAAATTATTTAAATGTTGCAGTTACGAAAGACCAAAAGTTCAATAAACTTTGCTCTGTAAGCCAATCGAATTTTAAGTTATTGCTTTTTAATGATAAATGATAAATGATAAATGATAAATGATAAATGATGTTTATTTTGCAAATAGGTTTTTACAAACACTTTTACACGTCTTCTTTTTTAAAACTAGATGAGGCCGGTGTTTCGTATCTGACTACTCTGAGAAGAAACAACCGAAACAAACTCAGAGGTCATAGTCTCTTTTAAGGTCCAGACATAATCTTGATAAACTCACATGAGGACTATGCAGATGAGTGTCTGAGATGGTCTTTTGAAGAAAGAACCACACAGATTTGAGTGGACCTGTCCAGCCAGTGCAAGCATTTGTCAGTTATCATGTAGCTCGACTCATAACTCAAGGAGCTCAACGAAACGACGAACAATGCCAAAGAAAGGACATTTGTGTAGGTCGCTTATAGTACTCAAACTGCCAGACAATAGTAAAAACAAACAAAAACGTAAAAATTACCCACATTGTCCTCACATTCACACTAATCAAATAAAATCAATAATACTTACAAATTAAATGTTCATAAAAATAATTAAAAGTCACACATAAAAAAAAAATAATAAGAATAAAAAAAGTAAATAAGTAGGTATTCATGTCAAATCATTAAATGTCAAAGTGTATAAAAGAAAGGAATAAACAATAAACAAATGAAAAACTTGAAATCTCGACATTCATTGAGCAAATATAATTGGAGCAGCTTAATCCCAAGCCTTTTTATCTTCGAGATAGTGATTAACATTATAGTAGGCTTTTAGGCATAGTTTCCGTTTTATAAACGATTTGAATTTATTTAGGCTTAGTGCTTGAATATGGCTCGGAAGTTTATTATAAAAACGTATACATTGGCATCTAAACGTACCCCCTATTTTTTTGAGCCTCGTTGCAGGAACAACAAATTTGTGTTTGTTCCTCGTATTTATATTGTGGATATCACTGTATTTTTTAAACAAATTAACATTTTTATGTGCATATACAAGATTTTCATAAATAAACTGAGAGGGGACAGTAAGTATATTAATTTCTTTAAATTTTTCTCTGAGGGAGTATCTGGGACTTAGTTTATACATTGAACGAATTGCCCTTTTTTGCAAAATAAAAATTGTTTGAATATCGGCGGCACTGCCCCACAAGAGAATACCGTACGACATCACACTGTGGAAATAACTAAAATAAACCAAACGAGCTGTCTCTAAATCAGTAAAATCACGAATTTTTCTAACGGCGTACGCTGCAGAGCTAAGCTTTTTTGATAATTTATCTATGTGGGGGCCCCACTGAAGTTTGGCATCCAAAGTTATGCCTAAGAACACTGTGTTATCTTCCGGTTTCAACTCTTCATCCTTGATTTGTACACTAGTTTCCACTTGTCTTACATGAGGTATCGTAAACCTAATACATTTCGTTTTTTTCTCATTTAAGAGTAGATTATTAACATTAAACCAATTAACGACTTTTGCCAGGGCGCTATTAACATCGTCAGTAACTAGCTGCTGACGTTTGAGTTTAAATAAAAGAGAAGTGTCGTCTGCAAACAATACTATGTCGTGATTATCTTTTATGAGGTAAGGCAAGTCATTTATATAAATTAGAAACAAAAATGGGCCAAGAATTGAGCCCTGGGGTACTCCCATTCTTACTACGGATCCGGAGGATCTTTTCCCGTTAACATCAACTCTCTGAATCCTATCACTCAAATATGATGTAAGAAGATCCAGAGCACTATTCCGGATTCCGTAGTGGCGGAGTTTCCTGATTAACGTTTCATGAAGAACGCAATCGAAAGCCTTGGACAAATCGCAAAAAATGCCCAGAGCATCGCATTTATCCTCCCATGCATTATAAATATGTCCTAAAAGTTCAACACCGGCATCGGTAGTTGAACGACCCCTTGTAAAACCGAACTGTTTACTGTGCAATAACTTATGATTATTGAAAAATCTTTGCATTTGTATTAAAATTAGTTTTTCAAAAATTTTACTAAATGTGGGTAGTACTGAAATAGGTCTATAATTAGTGGGGTCTGATGTACTACCCGATTTAAACAATGGTATTATTTTACTATTTTTCATTAGATCAGGAAACTCACCACATTCAATACAATCATTAAAAATTACAGCTAAAACAGGAGCTACAATGGTTATAATGGACTTAGCAACGTCCACAGAATGACCCCATAGATCAGCGGTCTTCTTAACATTTAATGTATGAAAAATTTTAATGATATCTTTACAGGTGACATATTCAAAATTAAATTCGGAATCACAGATTGGAACATTTTCTTTTAGTAATGACTCTGCAGCAGCAGGTGACGAGTTTAGCGATTTAGTAGTCGATACGGGAATATCTGCAAAGAAATTTTCAAAGGCGGTGGCGACTTGAGTATCTGAATTTAAAATGTTATCGCCAATAGCAAGGCTGTAGTCACTATTTCGGTTGCAAGACCTTCCCGTTTCGCTATTAATAATATTCCATGTCGTTTTGATAACATTACTACTGTTTTTAATTTTTGAACTCAAATAACGTGACTTTGCTATATAACAAACTTTTTTAAATAATTTAGAATATTTCTTTACATACAAATTAAATTCTATAGTGTTAATAAAAGTCCGCTCTTCATACAGCTCATAAAGTCGTTTTCTACTCTTATGAATACCAATGGTGGCCCAGTCATTGAAAGAAGCGTTACTATTAACCGAGATTGTCTTAGGAACAAATGTGGTATTAAATTGTGTGCAATACGTACTGAAAAAATCGTTATATTGTTGATTGGGGTCATCATTAGTTGACAAAAGTGGTAATTTTGACAAAAGTTTAGTTTTAAAAGTCTCTAGGCGAGTTTTAGTTTTTGGGTTAACAATGATATCCTTTTTAGGTACTACCTTCTTTACATTTGGAATTGTGATCAATTGCCCACAATGATCTGAATCTATTAAGTTAATAATTACTTTGTGGGTTGGTGTAACATCTGTATAAATATTATCTAAACACGTGGCACTAGTCGGGGTTATTCTAGTGGGCTCCAAAAATTTGTTTTCAAGATTATATGACTGAAACAGGCTTATGATTTTAGTATTTAACACAGAACTTTCTAACAAATTAATATTAAAGTCACCACAAGTGATTATATACTTCCCTGAATTGCAGATTTTGTGCAACACTTCATCCATTACCCTTTCAAAACAATCATACAACCCTGAAGGAGGTCTATACACACTTAATATGATAAACTGCTCCAATTCTATACAGGCTATTTCAACTGTTCGCTCAACAGATAAGCTTATAATATCCTTGCGGTCTTTAAATTTGAGCTGATTATTTACTAAGATTAATGCGCCGCCATGTATAGCATTTACTCTGCTGAATGAACTACCAACCTTGTGATTACTAAAATTGAAAATTAATTGGTGACTTTTGAGCCAATGCTCCGTTATACAAAGAATATCTATGTTGTTGCAATTCAGAAAAAGTTCTACTTCTAATTCTTTATTCAAAAACCCTTGAATATTTTGATGCACAAGGTTGATACTATTAAAATTCTCAAATTTCTCATCCAATTCATTATCTGGCTTCCTTATATTAAAGCAAGAGGTTGCCTCCATTGTCTCAATTTCTAATTTAAATGATTGACTGATTCATTAATAGTGATCAAATTACTAGCAGAATAATTTAACTTAATATCGCATTGATCAATAGAGGCAACAGCTTGTTCAGCCAAATTCTTGGCTGTGATAAAAAAATAGTATGATAGCGACACAGCTACTTGTCTTTTACAATAGTTTGAAAGATAGCACCTATCCACAAGGTATCTATCTTTTGTCAAATAAAAATTGTCACCAATATAATTGTTGATGTCAATTAAATGAAATACATTACTATTAAATGTCAAATTATGCAATGTCTGATTAATATTATATCTAAAGTAATTTTCTTCCTGTGGCAAACTTTTACTATATGGAAATGTAAACATCAGTATTTTTCTTAAATTTAAGTTGGACAAAGTTCTATGGTACTGAAGCAATTCTCCTTTGTTCACATTTCCTCTATTACCTATCAAAATGACTAGTATGGTGTCCTGGTTAAAGTTACATTTAATAATTTCTTTCATTATATGATTTAAAGAACATCCTGGCATACAGTTGTTTATTACCGAGTGTCCTGGATATTCATCAGTTAACAAATGGCCTAGGTCTTTTCCAATCTCATCACAAAATATTACTATGTCATTATTTACACTTTGTTTATATTGTTTATGGGAACTATTCACAGGAATATGTAAATCAACACATGGCTGCGGTAAGGTGGTATTACATGTGGTCAATGAATGGTCCGGTGTATGTACTTGAGAAGTTGTTTGACAGTGCTCACAGTTGTTTGTTTGTGAGTTTACCAGATCATTCATTGCCAACACATATTCCCTCATTAGATTTTCAGAGGTATTATATTTGCTAGTCATTGAACTTAGCTTCTCCTGTAGATGGTCAAGTTTGGATTGCAGGTGTTCTGTGTCAACTTTGTATCTCCTATTACTTTGTTCCAAATTTAATGAATACAATCGGAATAGATAATGTATTTTGAGAGAAAAATGTATGCCAGGAGGCTCCTTTGGTGTTTCGTGTAAACAAATACTTAATAACATATCCAACTAATGATATTATCAGGCCTGTGTTTAACTCTGCGTGCAGAGGTTAAATTTTACTTTCTGAGTTTCCGTCGAACACGCGGGAGGTATACTAGGTATTAATAAAACAGGGTGTTCAATTCAAAAAAGTTCACAGTTAATTTATTACTTAAACGTACATATTCTTAAAATAAAACAGAGCATTCCATACAAAGCATATTATAGTTCAACAGACAACGGTGAGCTGTGACTTAACAGACTTATTCGACTGAAGTTCAGTACAGGGCAACTTTGTTGCAACACAATGAATTTAGTACAATACAAGAACATTAAAGTTAAGCGTTATTCTAAGATATAACGACGATATCGCTCTAGACTAGTTGCTGGTTGTTACACTACCATGGAATGTTACTCCATACCTGATAGGTACATGTTATTATAAACATACAAATGAACACTTACAAACTTACACCTAAAGCCTACTGTAACGCAACATACATGAGATCACACACAACAGACCACATTCTCGCAAGTGACACTAATAAATAATGACCTAGAATTCTACATTTTATTTTGGTATAGGTACTAGAACTTAGAACGTAAACCTTAAATACAATGTGTAATGGTGTGATTTGCTGAAGTTCCTATCATTCTAGTCTACCAACACGCTAATACTGCAAACTCACACAAACGTCATTTTATAATCTCAACGATGGGAATATCAATATATCTAACGTTCGGTCTACTATTTAATTGAACACTTTATGCACAGCCTCGAGCATCGCGACAGCGATGTCGTCACTTATATAATAAAGACTTAAATAAATGGTTCTTGATTCGCTCTAAAACGAGTGATCATTGAATACTGGTGGGTGTGTTCGCGCTGTGAGGCGCGATGTGGCGCGACGCGACGCGCGCGGCGGCTAGTGCGCGCCGACATGGCGCAGGTGCTGGTGGTCGGGCGCGGGCGCGGCTGCGGCAGGCGCTGAACGCGGGGTAAACATGACGCGGAATGCTTGGGGCGCGATGGTGGCGCCCACCGTACCCTCCAGCGACGGCGGCGCAGCTCCCATTTCCATCTGCACGTCGAACTGGTGCATGATGCACGAGAAGAACATGAACATCTCCATGCGCGCCAACACGTCGCCCAGACACATCCTCCTACCGACGCCGAACGGCATGAAGAACTCGGGACGCCTGATCTTGCCTGTCTCGTCGATGAACCGGCTGGGGTTGAACTTGTTGGGCTCGTCCCATAGGTTGGGGTCCATGTGTACGCAGTTGATGAGTGGTACAACTTGAGAGCCAGCGGGAATTTTGTAGCCGTTTAGGTGGACATCCCTAAGAAAAAAAGGTAGTGATAAGTAATTTTGCCGAAAATAACCTCTAATCAAGTTTTCCTTCAGAATTTAGAGTTTTAATGCTTACTTTGTAGGAGAGTGTGTTGTTGCCAGGGGCACGATATTGGACAAGCGTAGCGTCTCCAGGATCGTTGTTTCGGTGAAAGGAAGGTTTGGCATATCTTCGATTGTAGGTAACCGTTCGCGACCGATGACGGCGTCGAGTTCTTCCTGTACGCGCCTCTTCGCTTCGGGGTTCCTCAGCATGAATACAATCATCCATAAGAGTGATGACTTAATAGTTTCCATACCAGCCGAAAATAGATCCCCAAGAATTTGTTTCAGTTGTAGTTCTGTGAAAAAATAATCTTTATTAGAAACCTTCAATGTTTAAACTACAATTTACAAGTTTTTTTTTTCAATAAAAAACTTTCCGATTGTTGTATGAAACTTACCATGATCTCTGCCCTCGAACAGTTCACCGGCGCGGCCCTCAGTCTTGGCCTTCTCGATCTCGATCAGATAGACGTCGATCAGATCTCTCGCGTTATCGATATCGAGGGTTTCACGATGCTCATCGATCAGTGTTTGGTAGAAAGCGAACATTTCTTCGCGATTCTTCGCTACTTTCTCCTGTGCTTGAGCTTTGCCGGGAAGGTACTGTATGTGAAAAAACAGGATTTATTAGTTTTTTTTTAACAAACTCTGAAATTATTGCATAGAAATGTGATCTGTTATTAATAAGCCTGAATTAATATTACTACTTACGTTGTAGAGAGGGATGTATTCGCCGTAGTGCACTTCGCCGAACAGTCTCATGCCTTCTTCAATGAGATTGTTGAGCCTTTCAAAGCGAACGTCGCCGTTACTAAAGCGCACGGACATCGTGATGCCGCAAATGACGTTGGACACGCCCAGGGCGAGGAGAGGGTTCGCGTCTATGGGCGCTCCCTCCGACCGGTGCAGGTTAGCGATCAGCTCGTAAACTTCGCTCTAAACAACAAATAACCCCATTAATAATGTTGAAGACCAATTATTTCACAAATAAAAACTAATTGAACTTTATGGATTTGAAGATAAAAATAATATTATTACGAACCTTAATTCTTCCTTCCATGACTTTCTTGCCGTTGCCCATGTAAGTCATGCCGAACTCACGAAGTTTGTCGTGCAGGAATCGGCGCTGGCTCTTCCAGAGACGGCCCTCGCTGTTGATGATACCTGCACAGAGGGAGGCGTTATAGTGAGGGCTCACGAGGTGGGCGGCGCGCGCGCACCGCCGCGGGAGGGACGGGCTAGTGACGCCCACATGCACATGTGCACTTTTCTTGCCGGTATGCTATGGGCTACACTAACATTTTTTAACTAAGCATTTCTTGTGTTTTTTTTTTAGAAAATTTTAGAAAAATATTAATTAAATAAGCAGAACTAGTTTGATGTCGCAAACATTGACACTACAATTTAATCAGAAAAAAATATATTTTAAACCCAAAAAAGTTGAATTTGCAATAAAATTAAGAAAATTATTGTGAGATTTTGCAAACTTACCGAGACCATCTAAAGTGTGCATTAGCGGGGTGCTGGGGCGGCCAGTAAATTCTTCTCGTCTGAAAGCTTCCCTGATGAGTTTGTAGTCGCTAAGAACGATCGTCAACTGGTTCCCGAGTCGCGCGGAGAACAGAGCACCGTAGTTGCGAGCAAGCTCCAGGAAGGTCTTGTGGCGGACTCCGAGGAAGGGCAGGTAGCCGACGACAGGCGGGCCCCAGGGCCCCGGCGGCAGCTTGCGCACCTCGCGCAGCAGGGACGCCAACCGCAGCGCCAGCAGCGCCGCGCCCGCTACCAGCAGCAGCGGCAACGAAGTACGCGAAGCACAGTAGTTCACCACTTGCCATAGTCCCCACAAAAGTTTAGAATTTGACAGCATTGTTATCATTTTATCTGTTTATATTGTTCTTTAAAATAAATAAAAACAACTGTTGTATTTTTTTTATAGTTAGTAAACGATATGTAGCATTAGTGCGCGGATCGTAAATCGCGATAGTGCGATGCCGAGAACTCAGTGATTGTATATCGCGTGCGACCGCCGTTTGCGCACTGGCGCGCCGCTGGCGTGGCCTTGCGAATAAATACGCGGCGGGGTGGCGCGCGCGCAGGCTCGTCCCACCGGCGCGGGCGCTCCTCTCTCCGCCGCTTTTCCGGCGCGGCGGCCCGGTGCGCTACGAAACCCGTAGCACTCCACTCGTAGACCACTTTTATTTTTTTAATGTAGATCGCGTTTCATTTCGAGTTTCGTGATCTAATTTTAATTTAAATGTAACACTAAACAATTGACCGTAGTTGTCATCGTTTGTAAAAATACTGGTGCTACGCAAGTTCTACAAACTAAAGTATATAATAATGTGATTAGATAAAAGTTTGAAGCATTAAGTGAGAAGTATGAATTCGATGTCGTAGTCGTGAATGTACTTACCCATTTCGAATGTTAAATAAGAATTGACTTTGGGGATGACCTCACTTGCTTTACCTATTGATGTTAATGTAGGCGTCGAAATTCGGCGAGGGGTGAGAGGGGCGATCGAGGTCGTGCGGGTGCGCATGCAGATGATAAGATTAACGAATTGCGTAAGTTGGCGCGAGGCAAGGTGACGGCGGGTCGACGACTCGCGATTGAGAGCCTTGGGCGGACTTCTACGCTGCTCGACCTCTAAGCGACACAAATATCACTCTTAAAATTATACAACGAGATCGCATACCCCATTCATTAAAAGGCGCTTTTAATTATAATCGTGTCTACGTTTTCTTTCTACACGTATAAATTATGAAGTGTTAAGTATAGGGATCCAAAACCTTTGCTTAGAAATTTATATTTAAACGTTAACCACTATTACAGAATGTTGTAAGTGGTTAACAGTGTGTCCCAAAAATCAATGTGATGATTTAAAACTAGGTAAGTACTAGCTATGTTTTATTTCATAATTTTTAACTGAGGTTTACACCTCGTAGTGAATCCTATTTAATAGTTTACGAGGTGCCTCACAATACCTTGAAATAAAAGGTAATGTGCATGAATAACCCATGTCAATTATTAGTTCTATGTTCATACCTATATTCCTATTTTAGTACTTACCTATGATTAGCAACTTAACAAGATGAAAACTGCATTGCTATGCATTTGTAACAACAGGAAAACAGATAGGTGTACATATAAGGCAAGCGCACCGATTATGATGTGAAATTAAGATTTTATATACAGATAGTGTTGTTAGGACGAATATCTCTTATTTATCATGGTATATTCGTATGTTTAAAATTCCTGGTATTTCGCAGCACACCGAATTTTGAAGCAACACAATCTGACAAAGCTTAGTGCGTATGCACTCAGAACTATTCGGAAAAGTGTCAGTAACCTAGTTGTTATTCTATCTTAATATCGATAAAATTTAAGATTGAAGCGATTTGATAAACAAAAACCAGACAGTATACGAGTAATCTGCTTTCCAGGGTTTTCCTCAGTGCTTATGTATTATATAATGCGATTACTTACATTATAATTAATTAGACTTTCACTTTAGAAAGATAACATTTAAAAAAAAAATATCAAAACTAGCATCCTTGCTCAGCGATATTGTTGATTATAAATTATAATACTAAATCCTATGTAATATGAAGATTTAATATTCCATTTCGTTCAATCGAATCATGATACCAGAGAGTAGTCATACCACCGCTACAATCGTATTGTTGTTTTACTGACCTTTTGAACTTTACTATGAAATATAAAACTATTAATAACGCGCTCGCTATTATAGTGTTTTAAACTTGTTTAGATATCGATTATGAATAAAGTGATTGCGTTCGCTATCGAATAGAATAGAATTGAATTTTATTTTGCAAATATGGGTAATACACAACAGTTTTTAAATAAGAATAAAAGCTCAGCCATATTGTACCATTCGGCATGCAAACATTAACATTATTATAAAACATGTGCTCACATTTGAAAGACCAGATTCCATTATTAGAGTACCATATCCATTACAATTATCATTCAATGTATCAATTAGTAAAGTAGATTTCATTACAATTATTAAATTATCAATTCATAAATTAATCAATCAAATAGTAAAACATAGTACACAAAAGAATCAGGTTTTGGTATGCTTCTAAAAACTTGAAAATCACAACATCTAAAAGGTAGGTAATAGTATTGACATTCACATAAGGACATCAGATACTTATAACGAAAATAGATTTTCCAATGACCTTACAATTATATACAGTAAATACCTACTAAATATGGACCCACCTTACTTACGCAGGTACTCAGGGAACGCTTGGAAATTACGACTATATACTACTCTAGCGTGATACGGTGAGAATATCTAAACTGAGTACGGATTGATAAATGAGAGCTATCAATAAAATTGTGGGCTTCATTCCTAAGATAATACACAGAAATCTAGAAGCGATGTAAACTTTAGTATCCTAGGTAGAGTCAGGTTTGTAGAAATAGGAACTAGTACTTTATTGTCCGTAGCAGATTTTGAAAAGTAAACTAATAGTTACGTATTCTATTTAATTAATTAATAATTCATTTGGTGGTTTTTCTAATTAAATATTCGATATGGTTGTGGTCCTACGATTATGACTTAGTTGAAATGACATTCGTAGACGGAAACTTTTCCAAATCACTACGTTTTTTTCCGATATTTTCGTATGTGTTTCATAATTAACATCTATGTGTAACTTTTAGTTGAAATGCGCTTTGACGTAGCAGTTGCTATTGCCTGTGGGTAACGTTATGGACTAGCAAAACTCTTAAAGGAGCTACACACATGTCTGGCACATTCGATTCGTTAGTATTGTTAAACAAGAAGCCAATCTATAGCAGTTACCAGTTACTACACGCAGATTCGGATTTTGTCCGGTCGTGACAATCGACAAACTTCATTCTTCATCTACGGTTATTTAACGTGTTCGAGTCAGCTCGGCTTGGCACAATTAGAGCTTAATTGAGGGGCTTCTTCGCGAACACATATTTGATTTTGCTAGACTGTACCGAATTATGACTTCCCGAATCCGCGTGCATCCCTAAGTTCTATAATATTGCGATATAATTTTCCCATTTTCAAATAGAACTGAACTAACATATTAATATAATATTATTTCACTTCTCTTTTATGTATTGCTTGGTTCTCCCAAGTTTTCGCATGTAAGTTTATTGAAGCATCGTACATAAACTTGTTCAGAAGTTACGATGTGAGTGATTATAATTTCAAGTTTTAATATATATAAGAGTACATAACGGGTTACAGTAAAAACTAGACGTAGTAGAAACAAATACTACACCACAAAAAAACAAACCCTCTTCTAGTTTAAACCTCTTAGCTAGAATTTAGCAAACAATAGTCAGATTAGTGCATTCCGTGTTATCTTCGCAATGCAGATGCAGCTTTCATGGCTTAACGACTTATACTACTACGAACTATACTCCTCCTGTCTTTGTCTGAGAATCCCATAATAACAAACAATATTAAGCATAACAGACAATTAGTCACGATCAAAGCTGATATGAGTAATACTGTAATTCAAATTATTTAGTTGTTGTTTTGTGTATGAGTAATCTTTGGCAAAGTGAAAAATAATGTTCTTGACAATGTAAACAAAGATGTGTTATTAATTATTTTATCAGTTACGTAAGAAAAAGTTGTAAAATTATATTATCTAATACTAAATTAAAAATAACCTTCGGTATAAAATAAAAGTAATACCCACGATAAAGTTCTGCTGATTCTCTTGAGTTGCGTTTTGTTTTGTTGAAAAAACCCACTGAAAAAACTTCTAGTAAAATTAATGAGGACAATAAATTAATTTTTATAACATTGACCGACTAATTATAAAGTAGTTATATCTTGTTAATTAAATAAGGTTTTAATAAAACTTTTTTGCAAAAAAATAAAACCGACTTCAAAAACACAAAAAAGTGAAAAATAACTTTAGCTTCACAAGTCGGTGACTTTTGTTTTATTGATACAGTTTTTTCCACCGACTTCTGAAGCTAAAGTTATTTTTCACGTTTTTGTGTTTTTGAAGTCGGTTTTATTTTTTGCAAAAAAGTTTTTTATTTTTCCATTTTTTGTTGTAATATCCTGTACAAATATTTGCCATGCATTTATTTTACATTGATAACAATACATGTCATGGTAGGTAATAGGCAAGGCTTATGCCCATTACAATGGAACTTAGCATCATACCACAGGCGGCCTGTCGAAATTTGGGTGTACTGTACACATCTGCGTACCCCCTCAGAGCATACAGGCGCGATGTTATGTTATGAACTGGTGTAAACAATGGACAGACATGACATTTCAGCAATCCCAGTTCATTTGCTATCATTTATTGAAGAGTTCCGTTGCCTATCTCCGAAGCTCTTCATCAGATCTTCTCCAAATTGAAATGGAACCACTCCCAGAAAGTACTCTTCCAAAAACTACACAAATCGCTTCAAGTGTGCCTATAAAATTCAAAGAGTTCTCTCTATTTCTCCAGGATCCCATCATCAGATCCTGACTTGAAGATCATGGGACAACTTGGAAAGTACACCCTTTCAAACAAAAAAAACTTTTTTGCAAAAAAAAACCGACTTCCAAAAAAACACTAAAAAAGTGGGAAATAACTTTACTTTCGGAAGTCGGTGACTATTGTTTGTTTCATTGACTTTTTTGCCACCGACTTCCGAAAGTAAAGTTATTTCCCACTTTTTTAGTGTTTTTTTGGAAGTCGGTTTTTTTTTGCAAAAAAGTTTTTATTTTACCCTTTTTAGTTATCGCATCACACACAAATCCTTGTCAAGTATCAATTTCGCAATTTCTTTTACTTGGATGACATATTGTTTCCAGCTATTTTGATTTCAAAACCAAACTACTGAACCGATTTCGATGAAATTTCTATGGGACCAATCGGGAAGTAGATCCATTCAGATAAAAGAAGAATTTTTAAAATCGGTTCATAAATGACGAAGATATGAGGTAACAAACACAAAAATTTCCAGCTATTTTGATTTCAAAACCAAACTGCTGAACCGATTTTGATGAAATTTCTATGGGACCAATCGGGAAGTAGATCCATTCAGATAAAAGAAGAATTTTTCAAATCGGTTCATAAATGACGGAGATATGAGGTAACAAACACAAAAAAAAAAAAAAAAAAAAAAAACATACAACCGAATTGAGAACCTCCTCCTTTTTTAGAAGTCGGTTAAAAAACCAAATCGGTCCAGCCACCTTCGACTAATCGGGGAACATACATAAAAAAAAAAAATAAAGGTTCCAACGAATTGAGAACCTCCTCCTTTTTGAAGTCGGTTAAAAAGCTTAATTAAAAATTCGGCTTCATTATAGTTACGCCCGGAAAATGCAATTTAGGACAACGAATTCTGCTAACAATGGCCTTTGAAAACCTATAAGTGATTACTTCGAGCGTTGCCTACCTACCTACATTATTTGTACCATTCAACGAATACCTGTACTATTGTACAGCCAGGGACGCGTTATTGTGCTAAAAACCTTTGTGTCAACTGTTGACGGAAATGCTACGAAAATTAAGGGCATATCCTAAAAAAATAACATAGCCTCGATAGTAAGTAGTTGCTGTCTTTTGTACATAGGACCTTTTTGCGATGTAAACACCGATTACTTATTTAATCACTTTGCAAAAGGGTCAAAAGAAATCGAATTTTAAGCGAAAAATGATACCTATACGTATGACCAATTTTGTTATGTTGGTTAGTTTAACACTGTGAAAATATTACAAAGACAATGACATTTATTCGTAGGATACGGTAGGCACAAAGTTGTTATATAAAATATTATGTTCAGGACATATCCGCCGCTAGACGCGGCATACGAATATTTACACTGGTTACATTAAAAAATTAACACTTTTTAATTTTACATAAACCTAAATAAGAGCTAACTTAAACACTCTAATAAAACAAAACTTAAATGTACAAACTCTATAATATAATATAAGACACAAAAAAAAAACAATTGTATAAAAATATCTAGTAGCTACTTATTTATGTTTAATATCCTCAAGAAATTCTTTAATTGAGTAAAAAGTCTTTTGAAGTAGCGACGATTTTAACTTCCTTTTGAAAAAATGCAGTGGTGACTCTATTATTGTTTTCGGAATGTGGTTGTAAATTTTAATGGACATTAGGTAACTGTTTTTATAATGAAGCGCACTGTTGCAAAATTGGTTTATTGTCTATCATATAGAACCCCCTAGGTTATTATGCCCTGTGACTGGGTTTTGACATTCAAAAGATCCTGTAATTGTCTAATTGAAGTAAATGCTTTGAGTTTGAGTTTGAAACACGGAACAAAATTCTAGAATAAACTTTTATCGGACTTTTCCTTACATACTAGAACAACAGTAAACAATTGTTCGAGTGAGAGTTATGTATTTTTCCATCACATAGTATGGGAACAAGCTGCCATAGCGGTGACAATGTAGAAACAACAGGTTCATCAAACGATTACAATAATGGTCTGTTCAAGAACTATTAGAGCCTACACTCTAACAGCCTCGCGTGAGACACTGTTCCGTTATTTTTTCAGGGCCAGCCAGTTAGTTTTCAGTTACAGCAGTGTAATTTTATTTATGTCAGTGCTTTTATAAGTTACATACATAAACACACACCTTTTTCCCATGGGGGTAAGAAGCAAGTTAATAATCTCTTATTTTGAAATCGGATTTGCAAAAATAATGTAGGAATAAGTTAGCAGCGTGACTTGAGGGCTGTACCGTGTGATGTTCTGATAGCAGACATTAACAGAGGTGGGGCTATCAAATGGGCGTGAGCTACCGACACATCGGTATATTAAGTGTCCCGTGCTAAGCATTCGAAACCGCGACTGATATCGATTAAGTTTGCTGACCACCGTACGATACAAACGTAACGATATCTTTCGTTGCAATATCAGTTTTCAGCTTCGTATAAATAAATTAACTAGTCACGTTTTGCTCCTAGGCCGAGAGATCAATGACCGTCCCTTTTATCGGTGAAGCGGATTTATCTGGACTGTTATCGAGTTACGTTATTTCTTATCGACCGATATTGTTAGATTACTTCTTCGACGCATTAAAGTCGCGTGATCGGTTATATAATGGTTTCCATCGTTAATGGAACTGATAAGCCCAAGGTAGACTTGGTCACTATAGGTAATTAGAAAAATGGGTGATTATTTTGTTATAAGGAAGGTCATTGCACACTTGCGGCTATAAAACGCTACGTTTGAGCGACTGCATCGTCCCCAGAGACACTAGTCGTCTGTGTGCATTGATCGCTACGCTACGACGCGCCGTAACCGAAGTTCACGCTTGGGGTGTGAAATGTTTCATTAAAGCTGTGCAGTGTGCTCAAGTGTAGTGTGGGCCTCAAGACCAGACAGACTGTCATTCTGAATACTTTGATGGTACACAAACTCGCAACAGTACAGTCGCCAACAAACGCCAACAAAATGTACTAAAAGAAAGATATGTAAGAGGAAGAAATCCATGGACAAAATACTGCACAGCTTTAGACCCATTATCTGTTTTTATTAACCGACTTCAAAAAAAGGAGGAGGTTCTCAATTCGGTTGTGTTTTTTTTTTTTTGTGTTTGTTAGCTCATATCTCCGTCATTTATGAACCGATTTGAAAAATTCTTCTTTTATCTGAATGGATCTACTTCCCGATTGGTCCCATAGAAATTTCATCAAAATCGGTATAGCAGTTTGGTTTTGAAATCAAAATAGCTGGAAAAAATTTCATCCAAGTAAAAGAAATTGCGAAATTGATACTTGACAAGGATTTGTGTGTGATACGATAACTAAAAAGGGTAAAATAAAAACTTTTTTGCAAAAAAAAACCGACTTCCAAAAAAAAAAACACTAAAAAAGTGGAAAATAACTTTACTTTCGGAAGTCGGTGGCAAAAAAGTCAATGAAACAAACAATAGTCACCGACTTTTTTAGTGTTTTTTTTTTTGGAAGTCGGTTTTTTTTTGCAAAAAAGTTATTTCACATATGTACGTATTTGGCAAGAAATTTAGTTTTGTTCTTGCAAAACAGAAGCAAAGCACTGTGTTTGTTTTTTGTCGGTAACACATTCAGGCACTGTTAGCAGGCTGGCAAGCTTCCGATTACAATAACTACTTACTTCTGATATTCCTTTTTATAAATACAAGAATAAAATTTCTGATCGTACACTTCTAGATCAAAGTCATACTTTTCGGAATTAAAAATCAATTATTTACATAAACTGAGTTAGGTCAGTGTTTGTTTGTGTGACCGCGGGTGTTTCCGAAAGAAAAACTTTTGGGTTCACTTTGGGAAAATTTTATTTTCGTTGTATGTATCTTTATAACATTTTAACACATTTTGAATAATGATGACCATCATAAACCACTGCATTTATAATTTATTCAAAGGTCCTTGGGGTAATAAGGAAGCTTTTAGTTGACTGTAATAAATTAGTAGCAGCACGTTTATCAAACCGTTACAAACAAGAATTATAATCATTTATATTATAACGATTGCAGATGAACTAAAGATATTAATAAGCATATATTGTTAACGCTTTTTCATTGACCTCAATTCCATAATGACATATAACAAACATTATCTTACTTCCTATTTCAATCGTAAGTGATATTTATATCGTTGAAGGCTCTTTATTATCTGCTTAGAGTAGAGAGTAAAAAATTCCACACTCTAAGCAAGCATAGAGTGTGGAATTTTTTGTACGTTCTTAGTAGGCTTAAGAGGTTGTCAGCTTTGAATATCTTATCAAGACATTCCATGTTTTTTTTAGTGTATGCAATGATTCTACAAAAGACTTATTTGTGCTTCCGGTAACTTTTGTTAGCATCGTGCGTAGCGCTTGCACCCTCTCGTAGCTATGCAGCTAACGTGAGTGGTTAGTGATCACGTCATAACTATTGTCTTTGCCCAAATCTGTGCAGATTTGTGTCGTTACGACAGCAGTCTACTAATTACTAATCAAGCAAACATCGAACAAATTAACCAAAAAAATTGCGATGTAAAATGTTAACGATCGTAGCACGGAGCTTAGCACTTAGTTACAAAGTGGGAGATACTATGAAGAAATAAAAAGTCTTGGTTCTCTAGTGAAAGCACAGTTTTAGAAGAGAATAGAATATACTTTATTGTACACCAAAATTGAAAGAGAACGGTTTTTCATTATTGTTAATTTTATGGTTGCAATGGCGGTCTTATCGCTGATAGCGATATCTTCCAAACAACCTTTGGATGGACTGTACGAACACGAAATAGAAAAAAAGGGGGGGTAGTCAGTGGTGTACTGCTAATACTATAAAAAATTAAAAAAATACAAGTATTTCACTACTTGTTATACGTATAATAAGTAGTGAAATACTTGTATTTTTTGACTGTACGAACATGAAATAAGAAAAAGGGGGGGTAGTCCGTGGTGTACCTACTGCTAATAATATAAAAAATTAAAAAAATACAAGTATTTCACTACTTATTATACGTATAATATAAATACAATGCATATAAATACAAATAGTATAGCAGTGGAGTAGTTTAGTATAGTTTTGGCACAATTGGACATGCCATCTTCTTCTATAGCCAATTTTCAGACTTTTCACTGAAAAACTAGAAATCTATTGTAAGCACGCTGTGGATAAATTGTTACAATTATAATATAAGTGTCCGGTATTATTAAATCATTGTAGTATGAATGTTTGAACTCAACATAATGATGAAATAAAAATATAATTATAGGTGTCCCGGTATACAACACTACAGAGTCTTCAAATTAATGTGTTCTGAACACGCACATGGAAAATCGTTGTATGGGAGTGTACAAATGACAATAACTTTATTTAATTTTAATTATTACCAAGTCTATAGTCTAGATTCTATAGTCTAGTCTAGTTCTATAGTCTAGAGTCTATAGTCTATAGTAGTCTAGATTTAAGCCATGGGGCTTAAATCGACAATTTATTGAGAACATGATATGAGGCGAATTAATAGGCGATAATATTTAAATTATTACAGCAGTATCATTTGCTTGCCTTCTCGTTGCCAAATCCGACTGGCGATGGCGTTTCTGCTGATATTTATTTCATGTGAAATGTTCCGTGATAATTTATTTCTTATTATTTTCAGGAAGCTTCTGTTTCTAAGCAAAAATTATTCTCAAAATCACTGTATTTTTTCTTGCAGGGAAAAGAAGATTTTGTTTAATTTTTTTAAACGACTTCATATTACAAACATGCTTGAGAAATATTCTAAAAAGTAAAATCGTCAATGAATACCTTGGTTGTTAACTTAATTAGTAATTTACCCATTTAGGTGATCAGTTAGTTAGGCAATTTAAGTTAGGTGATCAACTTGTCAGTATTTAATAGATAACAATGACATAAAGATTCATTAATGCGATATTATATTAAATTTATTGACTATACAAACAAGTAAAACCAGTTGTAAACACTAGTGGGCGTTGGTATCTACTTGGTACAAACTTCGTGACAAACAGATGACGTTACAATCGTTCGAGTTCAGATCGAGCTTAAGGTTTAATACATCATGACTATTTTAGGATTTTAATATGTACTACGAACAAACAAACTAGTTAAGTAAGGATAGCTGGAATTAGATTTGATTTAGAGTTCCCGTAATTGTAATATTTTCCTTACCAGAAGCCATCAATGAGTAGATAATAATAAAAATCGCGATAAAATTAAAAAAAATCACATATTACAGTGTATTTAAAAAAAAAAACTATTTAGACTAATCGACGTTGAGTGAACACAAATCTGTTGACAGATTTAGATAATCAATAACAGGCTCCATTCAACGCCTTGTCATTAATGGAAGTTAATTAGGCCGTCTTACGTACCTACTTACATTAGGTTCATCGACGTCAATGAACATACGCGCGCGCGCAGTGTTTGTTTATCCTCGATTATTTACTCCTTGACATAAATGTATGTGCGAATTTTCGTAGTAGCCTTCACTGGCTTTTTGTTAGTGGGTATTGTTTTATTTTCAGTGCCTTAGTGATTTATTTTAGATTCTACACGTGTAGCAGAATGAACTTTGTGCACATTTTAAGACAAGCAGATTAACTGTTTAGGCACCTAATTACTAACTGTTTTATTATGCAATATTAACAATAAAAAAGTGAAATTAGACAAAACGCGTGAGTGTTCTACTTATTGAGAATGTCTACTCGATCTCGATTGTGAAAAGTGATTCGTCATCATTTCCTTGTAGGCGCCGCTGCGGCGTGCTCGAGAAGTCAAAACAAACGTACTATAGGGTAGGAAGGGCATAAAAGCATAATAAATATCAATAATTTTCCCATAATATACCCTGATACCTTCGTAAGATATCAAGACGGATAACTTCTGCTCCTAATAATTGTAATAAATAGTCTAGCAAAAATATTTTTGTGATGACCCAAAACCCACCCAAAACTTTTTCGATATTGTGTGAATCTCATTCATTTATTAGTAAATTTGCCAGCTTTTTACGTCACCTGCACTTAATTTGATCACGTGGAATGAAAACGTGCACTACACATACATGCACGTATCATACAAGAAGCCCCACAATTTATCATACAACCTCTGACACTGGCTGAATAAATTTGGGGCGTACACTGATTTCTGGCCATGGATGGTCCTTACAAGGAAAAAAATCTACCAAAAAAGGAAAGCATTTCAATGTGTTATTCTTGTGATATGGTAATTTTATGGAGGGTTATAAGCTCTAAACATGTGAATGGTGGATCGTGGAGATCTTGTTCCTTATTCAGATTTATAACTCCCTTTAATATTATTCGTGGGGCGAAATTGATGTTTATTACTTTTAACGAATAGGTGTCGTCCTAACTTAACGATATTCGGTGTTAATATGAAGATAAGTTTAAATTCGGAAATTAAACATTTTTGAGAAAAGTTTCGTAGGGAAATTGCAATAAAAATTTTAGTGCTTTGACGCTCAATAATAAAGAGGACCTTCGCGTGTCCATTTTCGCGTTTTCTTGTCTAAATATTACAACGTTGCATAGTAAATGCTATGTTGTCAATTAATCAATTTTAACTTTGAGCAAGTATTTAATTGTACATACACTTGTCGATAAGCCAATGATGTTTTACTATAGGTATGTTTTTGTTTAACTGAGAAAAATATCGACTATGCGGATTACTACATAATTGATGGATAATTTCTCGATCAGAAATTGATTTGGATATCGAGATTTATGAGGTAAGTTGATAAGCTTTCAGTTCTACAAGCTTTTTATTGAAATGATATCTGTATAGTCATATACAGACAGAGTAACTTTATTGATCGTTAATAAAGTAACATGCTTACTATTATGGTATTCTGTTCCATAATTTAAATAAAATTAACACAAAGGCTTCGAAAAAGTGTACCTACTCTGAATTTTATCCAAGTAGGCATAATTCTGGTTGTCCGTGACACGAAGATCGTCTGATTTGATGATTACACGATTTTTACAATAAAAAATATTATCAGCGACCTTCAATATGCAAAAAGTAGGTGACACCATTTTTGCACTACCTATACGTCAGGGTGATAACACGGGTGATAACCGGGAGCCCTACAGGCTACTACACGCGCACGTCACGTGACTGGCGCCGTACCGGTCGCCATCACTTTTTACTGTAATCAAGTCAAGCTTTTACACTTAAAAGTTCATTTCTTTTGATTACGTAATCAGTGTTTTGCGTGCGTAATGGAAAACATAATTATTTTGTTTTGATAGCGGCGCGTTGTGTACTGTTTCGAAACAGATTATAATAATATGACCACCCACACCAATACAACGATATAGTATTCCATTTGTTGTGTCAGGCTTATCACTTATTATACGCTGAGATAATTATTACGTAAATAAAATCCAAACAATTGTACTACTTGACACTTTGTATGGACGGGTTAAACCTAATTCTTAACCGACTTCAAAAAAAGGAGGAGGTTCTCAATTCGGTTGTACGTTTTTTTGTTTATGAACCGATTTGAAAAATTCTTCTTTTATCTGAATGGATCTACTTCCCGATTGGTCCCATAGAAATTTCATCGAAATTGGTTCAGCAGTTTGGTTTTGAAATCAAAATAGCTGGAAAAAATATGTCATCCAAGTAAAAGAAATTGCGAAATTGATACTTGACAAGGATTTGTGTGTGATGCGATAGCTAAAAAGGGTAAAATAAAAAGTTTTTATATTAGTGCATGAACCTACCCAACTTAAAATAAATAATTCGAGGAAAGTATTTCTCGAATTATTTATTTAAAACAAGTAATTATACTTGTTTTAAATATTAAGGTATTGTAACAGTAAGTATAGTATGGCTAGAAAGGAGGTGACTGCTGAGATGACGAGTAATAGAGAAGTATGGAAGAAGAAGACATGCTGCACGGAACCCAAATAAATTGGGATAAGGGCAGGAAAATGATGTATTGTAACAGTAAGTAGTGTATTTTTTCCTTGTGTTTGTGTCTTGATAAAATAAATTCAAAATAGGTAAAACGACATCTTTAACGCATGTTTTTAGAGAATTTTCCCGCAAGCTTACCGCAATCTGCGAAGCTTTCAAATAAATAAATAACAATCAGCTCATATTAGGTGAGCCCATACTATTAACGATTTCCATTACAAAAACGATAGCTAATGACTTTAATTTTAAAACGTGGCAATAACTAATGTCCTAATGAGTTATTAGGTTTACGTTGGTAAAAACTAGAAATACTAGTGAAATATTAAGATACTTCAGACAACCACTAAGCACTCCCACATCCATAACACACTACAAACATACTCTCACTTCATTCACAAAACTCAACACTATCACAAAACACCCTAAACACCTCCCACACATAATCATCAAACATTTGCCCTTATACAATTCACTTTCAGACTCTCACATTTTTAAAGTTTACCACAAGTTCAAAAATGCACCCACTTGACACAGTCCACTGGCACGTCTGCCACAATAGAATTACATAAGCATACCTTATAGCCGGGCACTGCCCCCTAAGATACAGGTCTAGCCTAGTTTAGGGGACAGGGTTGAGCCTATTGTGCTTATCTATCTAATGCTAAATTAAGAACTGTAATCTGTATACAGTGCAATGTATTTGATCTTTGTGGTGATAAAAAAATTATTATTATTATTTATTAACTCTTAGACATGTAAATAAAAATCCTGGAAATGCTTACCACGAAAAGTCACATGTTATGTAGGGTCGTTAAACCGAACCTAGTTCGATGCACATTCGGCGAAATGTAAGACATACATACATATGTAACGCACACCTTGTTGATAATATAATCGTACAATCGTGTTCTGTTCAGCGAAAACGAAACTATGCGATTATCGATGTTTCTTATTTCGGACATAAAGCTGTCGATACCCGCCGCAGCTGTTGAAAGTCTTTCAACTTTTATATCCATATGACATAAAAGCTGCGTACAGCTGCGTTTTTTGCATTGGAAATGTGTAGTTAGCTCTCTGACATTTCGTTAATGTACTCCTTTTTAATATTTGTTAAATAGCATACGCGGGTAAAAGATGTTTCGTGTTATTATAAAGTTTAAAAATAATAACTTGCATCATTATAAGTGGATGTGTTGTGAAGTCAGATTATTTGTATTTCAGTTGCTCAAGTCAGTTGGATTTTTGGATGACATATACGCTTGGTGAGTGAGTAATGCTCATGTTCACTGCAAGTGACTACTGCCGGTGGTGGGCAGAATTGCAAGCAATGTCACCTCTAGGCGCTGAGTAATATGTTGCATATAATTACACCGGATATAATATCAGATATTTTACCCGCCAGTCATCACAGTTTTGAAAATTATTTCGTGAGTCACTGCTGTTTATTTATTTTTAAGTGAAAAGTGAAGTTCAGCAAAGGTTATGTACAGAGGAAGCGTTTTTTCCGCGGCGTTTCAGGTTGGTAGACAATCTCACGGGGTTCGCATATCTTTACGTGGAAGTGTCTCGCGCTGGCCAGTTCAAACCGTGTCGAAACCGTAATGTCTTCCCGGGATTGCAACGCGACGTAACCCGAAACGCTCCTCACGTTACGTACTAAGCGTCATTCGCACAATTTGTAGTGTGTATTATGTAAGCAATAGTAAACAGATTGTGTTGTGATGACATGCCATTTTCCTTTATCACGTAAAAGGGAAGGCAAGTAAAAGACTTTTACTAAGTACCGAGAATCTGTGAACAAAGTTGCTCAAACGTGTACTTCCAGCTTCATAAGGAGTTTGCCCTGAAAGAAGAACATTTTGTGATGACAGGTAGGAAGGGTAGGGTAGGGTATAGATAGATAATTGAGCTGTAAGACTAAACTTCTTTTCTAGGGTTGAATGCAAATAAGCAATGTCCATTCAAATTTTTATGTCCTGTTTTGGCCAAATGTGTGTTACTAAATATTTTATTTAAGAACTTCATGTACCTACCATATTTGATGCAATAAATGAATTGAATTGAATTGACCGTATATAGGTGGTTATTATTATCTATGAAATAAAGTAATTATAAACAATTAGGAGAAACAAGAAAGCACCAAAGAGAAATAAAAGCAAACAAATACGAACGGAAGATTGTGATCGCTTGTATTTATATGTCGAGGACTTCGGTCACAGACTGCAATTAGTGCTTATATTCCTCTTAATTAATCACAATTATGTACTTTAGAAGATAGAAATTACAGTACCTAATAACTAAACGAATCTGAAATAATAAGACTGGCAAAATTAAAGAAGTAAATTGCAAAATATTCCGAATTTGCAACTTTGTAGGCTGTTTATTGCATTAAAGAAAGGAGTAGGAGGCAAGTATGAAAGTGCAACCACTCAGCTGGTCCATGAGGTTTCCAAATCTACGTATTTGCGTGAATGGCTGGGGTGAACGACCTGTTTAGAGCGGAGTGAGCGCAACGCAAGCGCGACCAATCGATAAAGGCTTGCGTAAGCGCCTCGCACGCCCTCCTAAGGGATTTACTATAAGGAGCAATTGCCAAAAGGTGTTTACGACGTTTTTGAATGGAAACAGAGCGCTAATGTTATGAGTAAATCTTGATTGTCTAACTTCCCTGAAGGGTCGGTTACGCCAGCCCTTATCACGGCACGGAATACGGACTAGAACTACTGGTCAGTACTCTAGGAACTAGTATTGCATAGAGCCTTTAATTACTTTCTTAGATATCCGGCATTAGGCATATTATAGTTCGATAACGTATAACCTAAACTGTTTTCCGTAAACAAAGTTACTTTAGTAGTGAAAATAGTGACAGTCATCAATATTTTTAAGTCCTAAGTTAGCTGTTTTTTTTTAATCGTAGGTTGAGGCATTTCTTTCGTATGTGTCAAAAGTTTTGTTTAATAGGTTGGACATGATCATTGTGAATAAGCCCTAGTAGTACACGCGACCTGTGACGTCATTAGCCAAATCTATCAACGACGCACTTCTCAGGTCAAATGATAACCTACTTAATGCTTACTGGACAGTAACTGCGTTGCAAAAACTAACTGAATATTATTAATTTGAGTCATTACTATAACTAAATGAATCTTTGAAAGGACAAATAGAAATTGTATTCTTTTTTTTATTTTTTTCTTGTTTCACCCACCCCATTTTCCGTTGAAAACAAAATTATGATGTGTAACTTGTAAAGCTTAATTTTGGTATTAACTTTGAGGAAACGTAAGTAAAAAAATACTGACTATGTGTGAGGTATTGATTTTTTGTCAACATAAAATCGTTACTTTTCACACATTTTCGCATTATCAATAAAAACGTACAACGTGCTTACCTCATTAGATTTCTTCATATAGTGTCAAAGTTAAGACTTTCAGGCACATAATTTGTAATGCTTGAGAAAGATTTGTTATAAATAACGAACAATATCTTTTTTTTTATTTATTTCGATAATAATATGAAAAAAAAACAAAACGAAACACACGTGAACTTATAAAAACATGAGAACAATGGCTGTGTAACTGTGAAAAATATTCGTAGACGTATCGAAACCTAAGAAAACACTTTCAAAAAAAAGATCGCGCCATTTTTTTGATGTGTTAAAATTATATTTTTGACCAGTCTTCTAAAAAGGTTTATTCGAACTAGATCCGTAACTTTATTTTGCTTTTATTGCCATCTAATTTAATTGATTGTACTACAATAAATAGGTACCTATTTGGGTACCCTAAAACCTAAAACTACTGTATGCTTTTTATCATTTCGATAATTTTATAGGCTGAAGAAACCTTATTTTTTTACTTAACAGTTACTGTACATTTTACTCAAAATAATTCTGAGATGCCATTAAAGTTTTCCATTTATTTATTCTTCATGTGCTATATGGCTTTTACTATTGTTTACTGGCCAAACGACCAGTACTCTTAATTACAATTGAATACAACAATACAACCTTTTTGTCAATTTTCTTCTTGCATATTATTATTGGTCTTATTTGAAAAGTCTTAACAGCTCAGTTTGTATTGGTCACATAAGACATCTCGGAAAGTTTCAGTGATTTAATG
Organism: Standfussiana lucernea; assembly: GCA_964057025.1. Classification (NCBI taxonomy): domain Eukaryota; kingdom Metazoa; phylum Arthropoda; class Insecta; order Lepidoptera; family Noctuidae; genus Standfussiana; species Standfussiana lucernea. The sequence goes on along the minus strand of OZ059791.1, from coordinate 7,487,509 downwards.
GAAAATCCGCGCGATTCGCAGGTTATCGCCCTCTAAGTGCATAATAAGTAGATAAGGCTAATGCATTATGTATTGCGTTCAAAGCGTGAATCACGTTTTTGCCAATAACCTCTTAATTACTCAATAATAGCGGCCATTTAAAGATAATTTGGGCGTTTTACTTCGGGTCACCTGGAAATGGTACAGATAAATCAAACGAAGCCCACACTTCAGTGCGGTGGTGCCCAGTAATTAGTGGAAATTTGTAGGCCAATAGCACAATCCCACACACCATTCGTGTACATTCTTGTATGACCTTGGATACCATACTATTCTGGTACCATAAAATTAAATATTGATTTTCTTATAATTTGCACCCTCACTCACAATGTAACAACTAAGAATGCTTATCTAAGTACTTATGAAGTTAGTAGTAAAAAAAACTTCGAAGCTGTACATGATCATCTATCATGTACAGCTTCGAAGTTTTTTATGATGAGCATAGTGCAAGATTTTCCGGAAATACTCGTCAGTCAATAATCAATAATCAATCAATAATCTTTATTACACAAGAAAGTGGTTACAAAATTGTGTGAAGTCCCTGACTCCTGTGCTAGGTGAGAAACCTGTGTTACAGGAGCCAGTGCCCTCTCCCAGAAGAAGATATTACAGAATCTTATGCAAAAGATTAACAAAAATAGAAATAAAATAAAAACTATAGTAACAACAAAAATAAATTAAAAGTGAAATGTATTCATGTATTTCCTGTGAAAATTAGTGAAAGAGATTCCTATACTTTCACTTGTACTGAGTGATAGTTGAAGTAAGAAGATAAAATAATTACTATTTGGAATGAAACTAAAATAACTTCTTTATCTGTTTTTATTTTAATTTTATTTTATGTAAATCTAATATTAGCGCAAAATAATGTCAATGTTGTTCGTGTAAAAAACAAGAGTTCTTTAACATTTGACATATTATATTAATGGAATAGGTACCTGTTTCCGTAACGATATTATGCCAAATGTTAAGTTGAAAAATAAAGTTGTTCGCGAAGACTAACTTTATAATTTAGAGCGCTGAAAATATTGTGGGAGCTTTTTACGAATGTACGAGTATAGAGCTTTGAGAAATTCTTATCTACAAGAAATTTTCTACAACTTTGATCAAGACTGTGAGAAACTATAGTGAGCTTATAAATGCATACTTATTTTCCTTTTAACGTTCATGGGTTTTTGTTTCACTTAAACATTAATCAACACCGATCACTAAAATGCCGATTTTCCCAAGTAAATTCAGAATCATGAAAAATAAACTGAGATGAAAAATATGTAATTCCGAAGCAAGCAGTTTTATATCACTTTGTTATGAAGTTAAAGTTACGTAGTTAAGTACCTATCGCCCCATCACATAGCACTCTCCACTTTATTTTATTACCAATTCCCGTTATTGTTGTTCTGAATTTCACCAACGTCAGCCTGTAGCAAAATATTTTCATACCTAAATAAAATACATATTTACGCCAGTAATGTTATCGATATAAAGTAGCTCGCTCTCTTGATAACTTATATAGTAGGCATTCACGACAACCTTGTGAAAGTCATAGATAAGTTATACAACACAAGGTGACCCAAAAATTTGGCAATGCACTCTTCATCATTAATTAAATTGACCTCATTGACATTAGGTTTTATTATTTAATGTAAAAGGTTGCAAGTTATACATAGAACGATCTTAAGCGTGACCTGTTGATGAAAAGGTCGCTTCTTCTGAATTGTAGAAATTGTCTCGGTCGATATTATATTTTTCAGTTTTTTTTCCTCTCTTGTCGTTGTACCCAAAATCGAGACTACTCATGTTATTTACATCATCTTCTTTTTTATACAATTTCATTGTTTTTAGCCAAATAAACACAAATTGAATCGTACCGCATTACATCACGCTACGAACAAGTTCATACATTAGGTACCACTAACTAAATAAATGAATGGTCACAGGATATGAATCAACTGTAGTGGGCTTATTTTACGCCACCGTAGGGATTTCGAAGCAGCTCATGATTCACGTCATTCACAATATTATTCACGGTTTATTGACATTATGTAAGTAATTTAATATTCTTGTTTATTGCATTCCTTGTAAATCCTATTTCAAACTGCAATAGGGCAATAACCTCTCAGACTTGGACACCATAAATGTTATGTTTTTGGAGGCGAATGGTCACTACTGTTCTGCGTGATCGACTAGACACCAGTAATTAATCATTGCTTGATTGTGTGATTCGGTGAATTCCCGATCTTTGTACTCGCAGACGTACATTTAACCGTAGCGTGTCGGCAAACTATACCGGATAGCATTGATAATAAACGTACTTTTTGTTATTCACAAAAATGTCGATAAATAGTGCAATAATAAACAAATATTTCATTCACTATAATGTTGGTAAAATCTGATAGCAAGGCCGAATGGCGTCGGCGATTTAACCCCATTTATCAACGTCGTTCCTTTTACCTTTTCGAAGTCACGATGAGCATCTCATTTTAAAATAACATTTAATAAATTTGTTTTTTTTTTTCAGTACAACAAACTGAACATGTTATGTGGGGTACCTACCTAGATGTTAATTTTTTATGATCGTAAAGGCACACTCTAAATATGGACAGTATGGCAACTAAGCCTAATTGAGGACATAATTACCTACGGTCCATTGAAGTAATAGGGTTGTAACTTTGAATTTTTTTGATATTGTTTTTTTTTTAAATTTAGTTCTGTAGTGATCAATCAATCGAATTTAAATAACTAGCTTACAAATACAATTGAAATGGGTAATCTCATGGTGTCGTTTAATCTCAGCAAAAGACGATAGTTTAAAAACACGGAAAAAAATTAACTTTGTCATTACGGTAGAACCTTTTACAAGTTTTGTAGGTGTAGCAATCTGTTTCATAAACAAAAAGTTCAAGCTGGTGGCCACTTTTACAAGTAGGAGGAAGGTAAACAACAACTTTTGTAAAAAATACTGTCCTATTTAATTATATTTATCAGCTTTAAATGCGATTTTTCGAAAACTTCAATAATGTTGATTTTAACATTTTCCCAATGAAAGATTTAGATTTATAAAGCTAACGCTACGACTTTTGGAAGTTTACCACATAACCGCCGCAGCAGCCAGAATTAATCAAAATGTACAAAAATAAAACATTGTTCCTGTTCGTGCAGTACCTTATAACGTTCTGCAACAATGTTGTATGTCTTTACACAACAGTAAGTGCGCAGTTTCGCGACAGGGAAGTGCAGTGAATCAAGGCATTCCGGTACCTAGCTCAATTTGATGATTCTATTTAGAGGAGCGGTAGACAAGCAACGGTAGCAATTGATTGTAATAGCCGGCAGTAAGGAGGTCGCCGAGTTCAGGGCCAGCACTTGATCACTGGAACACGTTTTGTATTTATCTACAAAATATTTAAACAATTTGTACGAACACGTGCGTCACAAAATACGATTAGGTGGCTCTCGTGTCAAATTATGCTAATTAGTATCGTAGTAGGAACAGTACTCACGGCCGTTCTTTAACATATTGCGGAACGAATTTAATTCATTTATATTTAGAAATGACACTAACGATTTTTTAATTGACAAGTAGGTACTCAAACCACGTTCAAACATTAGACAGTGTAGTAGCAGATACAAGTTCCGAACTTGAGGTAAGGACACTGATTGAGCACAATCTATTCTTTAGGATGCTGCAAAGCTTGCAATAGGTACTTATTATAATTTGCAAGTAAGTAGTCCATAAATTACCGACGTTCGATTCAGTGGCATCGAACGAAGTGCTTGATTGATAGAACATTGACAGCTAATTTGAGATAAGACGGGAGACAGAATGTGTAGCACGTCTGAGAATCTCTGTTTATGTACTTGTAAATACTTCTAGGTAAGATGATTCATTTTGTTTATTTCAAAGTCAAGGATGTAATGAATGTATCAATTGCATAGTAACTAATGGGGACAAGGGGAAGTATTTACTGGGTATTTCTTTGAACTCAAGCGATATCGATACGTAAGTGAGAATAAAAAAGGTTTAGATTTACTTTTAGGCTTTCCACATTGTAGATTGGTGGTTAGCTGTGGTATAAGTCCAATTTGCGACCATTACCGATAGGTTTAAGACATGCTGCACATTTTCAGGGATCCCCAGAATTAAGGCGTAAAGTACCAACCTACCTATCTGGACCAAAACAGCTCTATTGAATCGGGATCGTAATTATTTTTTTACTTCCAAAAAAAACATCTACAATACAAACTATTTTGAGAAGAGTAATTATTAAGACTAACCCATATTATTTGACTACAAATCTAGGTTAATCGACCATCAAGGTGAGACTAATTTATGATCTGCAGCGAACTAGCCCCCAAAATCTGTTTGGTTGTCTGTTACATGGCAAATAAAGCGAGTTGTTCACTCACAGATTCTGTGTTGTTGTGGCATGAATCTTAGTCGATACTAGAAACTTATAAGTACTTATATATTTATTCACTGATCCGATTCCGAAAATTCTTTAACTAATGGGAATCTCACATTATCCCCAAGTGTTATAGGGTAAATTAAAACTTTAAACCCTTTAAACCTTACATTAAAACAAGCTAGTAAAATATAAATACGAGTAGTTTCAAAATTACTCGTATTCATTCTTTACTAGCATTTTGCACAAGCACATAAGATGACTCGCGGTTGAAAAGGATGAATTAAAATTAATACATATATATTTTATTCAATACTCTGCTATCAAGCGCCGGGAGAGGTGGCTGATAACAATAAATGCGAGCATGTTAGCGGTAATAGGCCATAGGAATGTTTCTGTTGATTGTTATTTTTTTTCCGTTTGGTTAAATTCCCCGCGTACCCAATCACTATCAGTTAAATTGACCAATGTCGAAATATAAATGCATATAGCCTACTAATATTTATGGATGTAAATATGGATTCTTATTATTATAATTATTAGTATTATTTAATAAATCTGCTTCTAGGCACCAGGCTTGCTTGGCTTGCTTTTCTGGTTCTAGGTTAGGCACTAACCACACGATAAAGAAGAAAGAATCTGCTTTTTCACCTAAACTTTGGAAAAAAGAGATTCAATACCTAGAGCGGACATTGGGAATATTTTTATACAAAAAATTTGATCCCGAACATTTTTGATTTTGACATACGAATGTTACCTGACCAGCAGGCGTATTAGTATTCTAGACAGACCGATTTGTTTCTTAGTACGTAACAGGGATTGGATTACGATTTTCGTGTACTTACTCAAATATTTGTATGTCTTTGCTTTAGAACATTTCTATTGAATACAGAATTAATTACAGTTCTAGCTTCAAGCTTCAAAACAATTTGCACTTTTAACTTTAATGCCCACACCTGTGTTTAGGTCAAAACAACCAGTTTTAGTTTAGGGTCAAAACAATTACACCAACAGTTTTTTTTTATTGTATCAAACAATTTTGCAAGTGAGTGACACCAATATGCAATTTATAACCAGCTCCAACTATTCATAGTCGTGTCATCATCTCCATCAAAGCTTTTTTAGAAATAGAATGTTTAATATGTGGTTATGCTTGATGGCCTGGAATACCCCTTCCAGGCCACGGGGCATGGCCATGGATGTGATTAGGTACCCACTTAATCACATGATTCACATGTAGCCGAAATGTGGATAACTCTATGGATACTTATGCAGATAAGCTCTACTTAGAATATCGTGTAAAATGTTTCAGGGGTTGTGATTTACAGTAAGTTCCAAGCATTGAATGTATGCAGGAACCTCGTTAAAACATATGATTTAAGGTAGAAACACACACACACATACATTATTACAGTGTGTTATGTCGCAGCGCAAATGTGTTTCTAACCATACTAAATGTGTGAAACCGATATGCGTCTCACGCGACACGACACAGTATTGTGTTTCTACCTTTATTTTGGGTCTCAACATACTTTTCTAACTAACGTAAAGTTCTTGCTTTACCTTATATTTTGTTGGAAATTCCGGACTTCTCCAGGCCTCCAGGGTCTCGTTGGTCTAGTGGCCCCAAGCACGACTGCTAAACATGAAGTCCTGGGTTCGATTCCCGGGTCGGGCAATCTGTTATTGGGTTTTTCCATCAGGAATTTCTCAGTAGCAGCCACGGAGTCTGGATTTGTGCCCGGTTGATGGAAATAGGCTCGCCCTCTATTACAAGGGACTTAAACATAACCGGTGAAATATGGGTGTACTATTCTATTATGTATGCCTCTGATTAATACTTCGTTGATTACCAGCGTGATGTTATGTTATGTTTAATCCAGTGTAAGGTATAATGTTTGCTTTCATTCACTTTAGCAGCTTCATGACAAAATATTTTGTAATCCTGCTTGACAACAACAAGAAGAGCTATCCATTAATTTTGTCCAGACAAGACACATTTGCGTAGAATTATCGCATTAATTTTGAGGAAAGTACTTACAGAAACTCGTTTCGTAAATTATTTGCGTTGTTCGTAATAAGATCCTGCGGCTTTGCCATACTACGCTGTAGGGTGAATGAGGTGTAGGTATACTCGCTGTCTCATCGTAACACGGTAGGTGTTACGATGTCATGGTGTTAAGGGGATTTAACTTAATAAGTTGATATTCTTCTTACGTGATAGCTTTTTATATGACGTTGTTGTTTTTATAGGAAACCTTTTCAACCAGATACGAGTTTTCTTGTAAAGTTACTAGAAAATTATTGTCTACAGCAATTCTACTCTTAATCTATCCGTCAAAGAAATCGAAATACTTATACGTTATGATAACAATTGTTGGGTTTTCATTAAAATATTTGATTTCAACGCTGCCGCCGTTCAGCAATTTTTAGTTTATTTTTACCATCGAAGATACCCTGCGGCGATGCAACATGGGCCGTCAGCAATGCGTGCATATCTAAAAATATACTGAAGATCTTATCAGGAATTCGATATTTTTCGTAAAATTTTATTCATTCAATGGCCTTGAGATCATTTCCAATAATAATGATTAAGCCGGTTTAAACGAGAATACCTACAGGTTGCTTTTATTTTTCACAGGTGTGCTCTCCTAATACGATCGCTATCTCAATAGTTAAAAGATATCTTATCTCTTAATAAAATTAGAATGAAATTATAAGCTTTAAGTAATCAAAATTTTATAGAAATCAGTAGGTAGGCAGAGTAAGTACGATGTAGGTATTCGAACGCACCCTGAAGGTTTTATAAAAGAAAATCATCCGAATCATCAAAAAGTCAAATAAGAACTGGGTACCTAAAACTTTATACGTTAACTAATTAGTTGCAGGTTTTTTTGCGAATAACCCATGAGATCACCCTGAATTCCTTGACACAGTAACATAAAAATCACTTAATATTGGTTAGATTTAGTAAATGAATGCATAACATAACATTTTAAGTGTATAATTACGCATCTTTATTGTAATTTTAACAAGTTATTGTCGTGAAACCATTTGACTAGTTTTGAAATGTAAGAATGGGCAGGCTACGTTTTACTTATTCAGTTGCAAATTGCAACCGATACATGAAGAGGGGACATCGTTATAGGCAAGCGATGGTTATTATGAAAATTGCTGAGGGTGGTTTATCGATCCTACTCCAGGAACTATCAGCATATATTTATAATTCGGAATTACCGACCGGCTTTGTTTCATGTCGCCATCGAGTCGCGTCGAACGAACAACGAAAGCTCTTGTAATTAATTTAGTACTTAGAAACGTTCATACAAAAAGTGATGATAAACAAAATATCGTACAATGTACATTAGGTGACGATAGATCATGGTCGGTCTACGAACCCGGCAGAGACAACGTAAACATGAGTACATTGTAAACAAGATAAACCAGACGTGGTTACGCAACACTCGTAATTTTTTTATGTTAAAAAAAAAACGGCACGTTTGGCGCAGTGGCTGAGCTGCGAGTGAGACTGCTGAGTTGCGTGTCGAGGGTTCGATCCCCGCATGGAACAAATATTTGTATGGCCTACAGATAGTTAGTCCGGGTTTGACTGTGTGTACTATTTGAGTTTAAATGTTTGTAGACGATACAGGAGACATTCCTAGTGTGAGGCAACGTTTTTTTAACATACCTAATAAAATATGCATTTTGCCCAGTCTTCAAATCATACAGATACAATAAATTAGCGGTACTTTTGGTTCAGCAATGACAAGGTCAAATGTCAAATGTGTGAAGGATGTGCTGAAGTCAAAAAAGTTGTGTAAGAAAGTCGTGGAGCCACTTGACACTGAAGCTACCAGACAAGGCCTCATTGCTATAACAGCTGAAGAAAGATTTATGATTATTGGAAAGAAATTTTCTTTGGAAGATTTAAAGTTCCACTAAAGAAGTTTATCAGGAAAAAGAGTGTGCCTTAGAGAGTGTTAAAGTCGAGGGTTGCAGGTAGCGAAGATATAAATCACTTATAGTACCGCACTCTGCACACAAACCGTATAAAGCTGGTACCACGGGAACGTTGGTACGACTTCGAAGTGTTACAGATTAACTTATTTAAGTGCCATTAATGGTGTCTATTTCATGTAGGTATACCTGCCGTATATCTGAAAACGTGCCGTCGCGTCGTGTCACGTTGCCGCGTTGATAGAACCACGCCTGACATGTACTTGTAGCCTATTTACTTCAATTAGCTTTTTATGACTACAGCATGATAAGCTTTAGAATTTATAGACTTCGCTCACAGTTATTTTTGGTGAATATCGAATCGCTTCGAATCGTTATCTTATCAAATGTTTGTTTAACTTAAAAAACTGCCTATTTAACTAATTAATAATCAAGGAAGCGAGAAAAAAAAATACCTCATACTTTTTACATTAACCCAATTCACATAGCCATAATACAATTTCTATTTATCGATCAATAAACAATGTTCTAGTTAACAAAAATAAAACCGTAAAAGTTACTTCATACATCTATATAAAACTTCATTCCGGTTTACTGAACCCCTACACTTGTAATTTTCCGACATATTATCATTACGTAGGAAAATCACAATCAAACCAATTGACTGAGACCTGACCCTGCACAATCTACGCGGTACTGCAAACAAATAAATCAAAGAGTAAGTTTACTTTAGCAAGGAAAAAGATGACCAATTCATTCTGGCGACCTTGCGACGTCTGCACACCTTCGGGTTCCGTTGCGCAACCACCCAGCAGGTCAAGGGTGGGGCCGGGCGCCGGACTCATTTTTGGCTGTCTTACCTACGCATGCAGAATGATAATTTCATCCTTCTGAAATAACCATAATTTATGCTGCTTGAATTAAGTTTAAAGTAACTACCTATCTGAATTAATAGATCGGTGAAAATAATAAAAACCGGTCAAGTGCGAGTTGGACTCGCGCACCGAGGGTTCCGTACAAACCTGTGGGTATATAACTTTTTTTTATATGACGAAACTAAAAATTTACGGTTTTCGTAATTTTTCCTATATCTGTACTATAAGACGTGACTTCGTACAAAATTTCAAGATTCTAAGTTCACGGGAAGTACCCTGTAGGTTTTGATTCCCGTGCGAGTTTCGAAAATTTGCGGAAATTTGCGGCCTAAGTGGCTGTATCTTTTGATTGCGTTGACTTAGAAGGTTGATTTTTCTACAGCTTCCAGGGACAGTAGAACTAAGTATCATATAGAAATTTCAGTTTGATACCTCCTCGCGTTCCTGAGAAAAACGGTCTTGACAGACGGACGGACGGACGGACGGACGGACGGACGGACGGACGGACGGACGGACGGACGGACGGACGGACAACAAAGTGATCTTATAAGGGTTCCGTTTTTTCCTTTTGAGGTACGGAACCCTAAAAATTAACGTTTTAATAAAGCACGTTTCTACGTGCTTCAAAATGAAAACAATAGTAGATTGCGCACCAAGGGGATAAAGCAGTGTCTTACGTCACGGGCAGTCTTTTGAATCCCGAATGCAACGAGGGATTCTAGGGCTCCGGAACGGAGCGAGGGAGCTTTGAGTTAACTCCTGAGCGAAGCGAGGGAGTTAAGACTATAATCCTGAGAGAAATGAGGGATTTACGCTAGTCTAAGACGAAGATATCTTTATCCCCGAGGAGTATACTCTACTTTTCACACCTACTACGAAGAAATAAAAACCAATTCGATTTTCGAAATATGGCTTTGCCCACCAATGTTCTACCGCGGGGGCGCGCTAGTGTTGGGAGATTTAGGATATATTTCCCTTTTTTAGAGAAACAAATCGTTCTAGGGGAAAATTAAATCCTTGGAGAAAGAAAACACACTAAAAATAAGGTAAAATTTAAGAATTCATGAGATATGTTACAGCCGAATTACTAATTTATAACAATAAATTGCGTTTAATAAGCCGATTGCAGGGTGTCGTGCGTGAACGGGATCAGGCAATACAAACACTGAAACAAAATTTGATACTAAGTGGTGAAAATAGTTTTATAACTCCCTGTATCATTTCCCGTCTGAAAAATAAAATGAGAAAAAAGTTGCATAGATTGAATATGATGAAAATTCAAAAACTCGATCTAGCAACCCTGGTGTGCGCACCACAGCCTTCGATCAGCTGTTGTGATGACTTGCCGCCATTACCGCTACAGATAAAAAATATTTGGGTGAGTCAATTATTACACATTTAGGACTTAACCATTTGCAAAAAACAATTGTTTTTAATGTTGTAACTATTTTCGTTTAATTTATTTAATTTATTTACATTATTGTTTCCTAATATTTTACATAATATTACTATTAAGTTGCGTAATTTAATTATTTTGTTCATCGACGGTAACTAAAACCTGGGCAGCGAAAACGCTTTGGTAAAAGTTTTCATGCAGTTTGTTATTTAAAGTTCCAAATTCAAATCACATTATTGCCCAGCGGGCAGTAATGATATTTAGTACAATATTACTGCCCTAGGGCATTAATGACTTGCTTTACTTTAAGTTTGCATGACATATAATTTGACATTTACGAGCAGGCGGTGTGTTAACTTACTTTCGCATTTATAATACTAAAGTTAGGATTCAATACTTCTGACTATTCGAATTCGACTGACTACTTATCAAAGGAAAACAAGGTGTGGTCGTTGGTAGGAAAATTCTATGACAACAGCGCGTATGCTGTTAAAAATGGCATGTCATACTTCTGGTTCGGCTAGTAAACAGATTGCAGTGTCCGTCATGTCATTCAACGGAAGAAAATCGAAACAAAAAATATCTAAGGATTGATATGTTTTGGTCTCAAAGTTCAGTATAGCTGTTATTTTATCGGTTGCCCCATACCTAAGATTACATGAATAAAGACAACATAGTCCAAGATGATTCCCTAATAGAGTTTTAAAAATTGTGATAATTATATTATAATGAAAGATCAATAAATTGAACCTTTCGAGAATGACAAATGGTAGACAGATAAGTTTGCTAGCATAAAACGCTTTTACATCCACATTAAGTTAAATACCGTCTAAAAGACGAGCATTCTCCCTTAAGTATATCCCAAAGTCTACGAGATCGAAAAATAGGTATGTAGGTACCTATAAATCACCATAATTTTTAACAAAACAGGACGTGATAAAATTATCTATTCAAAATTAATTTGATTACAACATAAAGATAATAATAAATGCGGATCGACGTAATAAATGGGCACCAGACATGGAGTCAATCGTCTCTTGTTTCAAGCCGACGCGACGCTTCATTCTGAGAAGTGCTGGACGGACCGATAAACAGGCAGGGGGACTTGGGCGAGTGGGTGTCAAACTCGTTCAAATTAATTTGCTTTTCTTACTAATTCGCCAAAGTCATACGAGAAATGTCGCGTAATGGATTTGTGCAGACGAGTTTATTCGTTCCGTCCGTAAATAAGTATGTGCACGCGGCGACAAACTGCTTTTTGTGAGGCACGACCTTGACCCGTATGTGCTCTGCCAAACCTGTTGTATCGATAAAAGTAAAAGCTTTCGCCAATCCAATAACTATATGTTTATGCTTAATATCATTAACTTTCCATAATACTCAGCTATTAATATTTTTGTCAGCGTAAAGCAATGACCCATTAATACCTAATGTATGTATTCTTTTTTCAGATGAGAGCTTTTTTTACATGCATCGACTCGAGCAGTATCAATTGCGACGAACATTGTCTAGAGTTTTATTTTCATTACTATTTTCAAGTGACCGGTAAACGCCCTTTACATTGGGGGAAAACCCATGGTTTTCCCTTTTTAAAACCTTTCACCGAGACAGGACAAAGGTTGAGGAAACACTGCTTATTCCATTTCGTAACAATTAAGTTATGAATGAAATTCCTATTTATATGAATTGTGTACGTAGGTATCGATTGATTCATAAATTCAAACATTTATTGTTTTAATAATTAATCGTTGAATAACTGGTACAAATGTAGGAGCATGATGTCATCGCGAACGAAAGCTCGTGTTTGCGTAATATTAAGATTTTCTGTAGGTATACGTTCAATCGTTGCTAGATACTTAAGTATAATATCAATAATTTATAATATTTTACAAAAAGAAAATGTTTAAAAACACAATCAATGAGTTACGTGGAATTCGCACCTGTCTAATAAAATACATATAAAGAATTAAAATTTTCTGTAAAAGCTTTTGTGTTGATGACGCATGTGAGATGGTATAGCCTATTATTTATGGCTCCATTGACACCCTAGATCCAGTAGGTACTCGTAGTTAGTACTTAGGCCATGATAATCATCTATTCAACAATACAGTAGTGTTTCACCTATTATAATACGTACCATATAAGACTGCGCAAATTGTTATCTGTGTTTCTTTGAAGCTGTTATGGGCGCTCTAGGCAGCCTAAGATGGTTCGCGCAAATTCTTCTGACGCAGGCGTTCGCCAGTCACATCTCAAGAGGAGCCTGGCCATGGTGTATTTTACTAAGAAATAGGAGAACGTCCAAAGCTCAAAAACAACTATTTGTTTGTTCCAACTAATTCCGAGAACAACAAGCAAATAAAACGTGGCATAAAAATACTCATTTCTGACGTAACTAAGGATGAAGACCTCAGTTTATCTTAGAGGATAAACAACAGTGACGAATGTTGTGTACGAAGAATACTAGACAAACATCGCCATTTTTATTCCTAAATGTTTAAAAAATATAACAAACTTGTTTATTGTGCGTTACATTGCAGTAAACGAATAATTAAAGAACACTTTATGTGGTGCGCCATTCTTTTACAAAGTGTTGCAAGATTTTTTTTATATTTTCAGGTCTGCTTCGGATTTGTTTGCCTCCTCAGATCCCTATCGGGCTATGGCAAGTGTCTAATCTTAAATTATAAAACAATCGAACCAGGGTCTTTACCTCACACGTTTCATTGACCACGAGTGTGACTTACACAACTGTATTCGATCGCTACAGGCATCATTCAGCAACAGTTGCGAATTCACAAACGTGATGTTTTGCTAAAACAAATATTCATTTATTTAGATCAAGGACATGATTTTTCTGCAACATATAATTCCGCACAGACGTCAGCAATAATTCTGTTCTGTTTAAACATCTTATTCGTGGTTGCCTTGATGTCAGGCATTATATTAGTGGCGTGCTCGATTTTTACTTTAGCTGAATGTTACGAAAGCGTGCGAAATTAGATGATGTTAGTGACCTTACGCACCGCAATCATTACGCAAGGGTCCACAACATTACTCAATGATTGTTTTGCCGTCTGACTGTCAATTGTGATCATGTAATTTGTGGGTTTTCGGGGATATCTGGTTTCTCTATCTATATTCTGCGTGGAGAAAGTTACGCTGTAGTCTTACGCACTTTTTATGTTAAAGCTAACAAGTGGGTTCTCTTTTTGAGATATCGCGGGCTTTGAGATCGGTCAGAAGAATATTGAATTTGTAATATCCAGTAGTAATCCTTCTATTTGTTTTCTAGAGTTTTGGAACGAAATTCATCCTCATCATCTGCCCAGCCCTTCCTCAATTATTGATTTAATTCTTCATATCATCGTAAAATCCCCGAGTTGACAAAGAGCTTGGGTTTCTACAGCCGATTTCAGTCAACACAAGGATTACTTTATTGGCCAATGCAAACAGGCCTGACCGCCTGAGCTTGCTAAAATCCGCACGTCATGAATAGGCGTGGCTATTACGCAAATTATTCCGATATTGCATGTGTCCATCAAACATGACAATCGTGTGCAAGAAAACCCTCAATTTTTTTTTCGTTATCCTATATTTTGTCTCACTACTGGACGTCTCTTTACTCAGTCCAATCTCGTGTGCAATATCTGTCCATATTTGGCCCACATTTTCAACTATCAAAAGTTTGAGAGCTCGTAACTATTTTATGCTCGACTGGACAGAAAGCGTCTTCTAAACCAGCTTTAAATTAAACGCATATAGGTACTCTACAACGGTGAAAATATGAATGTTTTATAATAATAGTTGAAAATAAACTTTACTAAGGAAAAGTTCTTTTCAAACACTACAATGTTAAGGCAGCATAGTCTAACCTCCAAAATTATATCAGCAGGAATAGCTGGTAGGTGCCTACGAAGAAGCGGTGATAAACAATCTCGCAGAGACTCAACCAACTAGCAAATTATGTTAATCAATAGGTGCTGCACCAGCATATTTCCTTTTATAGTAATTTCGCACGGAGGTAATAAAACAATTATATAGCTTGTAATAAAAGCATTAGCAGGACGCAAGGCGACCCCGGCATTGGTATACTAATAAGGAAAACGATGCATTTGCAACTACTACCATTTTGTTTACATTATTTATTGTCTAGTGATGGGAAATGTCTAAATACTTCTATAAAATTATTCGAATGTACGTTTTTATCTAAAATAATTCTGAAGTTATATAGAGTGAGAATCTTTCAAATTTCGTTTTATTTTTTTACGTTTTCGTTCGTTTCATCAAAAAAACGTAGGACTAAAACACTTTTAAACAAAATCATACCTCCTCTCTCCTCTTAAGACGAATAAATATCGATTCGATCGATAAACAAGATAATCGACATCGCTCATCTCTAAGTTAATATCATAATCTATTCATTATTTATTAATGTTACTAGTGCTAGTACATAAATAATAGAAGCAATCAATGTTCACTCAATCATTTAGATAAGACAAGATTTTGCTCTATATTTTCCTTATGCAATAATAATTTGTTAAGAAAATGTATCGTTTTAGGAAAGTTACAGGAATACTAAAGTAAGATTTTATTTTAGTATTTCTGTAACTTTCCTAACACAACAAATCAATAAGCCGTGTTCTCGGTGTAGTTTTCGATGGGTAAAAATTACGAACTGTTTACCGCATATTTAAAGCATAGACGAATTTGAATGTTGTCCTCTAATTGTTCACTATTTTGTTATAAGGAACTGTTGTGCGAAATTCAATGTGTCAGAATGAGTTTTCTACTTAGTAGATTTAAGTGCACAAATCTAATAAAATAGTGACAACTTTTTATTATATATATTTTTTTATTATAGTGAGTAAAAAATATTAGTCACTATTTTTTTTTTTTTTTAATTATTATATTTATAGTTAAACATAATCACCTCGAAGTTTAATTGAATTAATAGATAAGCAAGTAAAGTATGTGCAAAAGTTTATTAATCTTTTTTTTTAACCATTTAATAGAAACATGCTTCTGTTTTATATGGAATTTCTTAGATACCTATAGCTTTTTTTTACTTAAATAGGCTGGGCATTCTGATAAACTTTGAATGAATGGTTTTAAAAATGAAATCGTCTTTACTTTGACGGTCGTGTCAAAGTAAATTTAATTTTTTGCAGTAGGTTTATATATATGATGGAATTAATGCAAATTTTATGCAACTTAAGCAATAAATTGATTTTCCCGCACTATGCCCTTGCGGCATAATTATGTTTTGTTTTCAAAAGCTAGGATAACATTAAACATATGACCCTGATGTGCTGGAATCAACCAATCACATTGATTGAAATCCGCATTGCGTCTCTCGTCTATCCTGTCCTGTGGTTACAAGAATCTTGCACGTCTCCGCATCGCTCTGCTCTCCTACGCTTTTTTGGGAAACCAGCCTCATTCGTAAATTATGATCGTAAAAAATTTAGGCTTAACATATAAGCCGACAATTTTACGAAGCTTCATATTTCTATTCCAACCAACAACCGAACCTTGCTGAAATGAAGCGCAGGTTGTAACCGGTTCACGTGCACTCACATGTGAGGAGCTGTCAATAGATGCACTCCGACTAGATAACAGACCCGTGTAGCCATTGTTTATGTATCCGAGCTGCAACGAGGTCAATGTCTCGTGTTTATCATCGAAAGACGCGGGGGTTCATTTTCTTATTTATAAATCAGGTTATTCTTGTGCTAGTCACCCATGTCAGTGATACCCGAACATTGGTGGATTACCACGGAATTCAGCTGCTAGAAACCATATCATATATAAGTAATTCTGTCCCGTCGCGATAGATTAACCATGTAAAACAAAGGATGTTTTATAGCTACCACCATAAAACAATGTCGAAATGTGCCTGCGATTATGAATTCACGGAAATTGGAACAAAAACCTGATCATTTCTCTCTTTTTACGTAATATTAAGACCTACGGTAAAAACCAAATGTTATGGAATACCCCATGAGAAAGTCTTATTAATAATTTTGTTATTTGCCCGTTTCCGGCAAGCATTATAAATATCGCCAGCTTTGATTAATTTCCTCGATATTATTTGTCTGTGCTGTAATATTATTTCAGCAGCTGTAAATCATATTATGAAATAAGGCGAACTTGTGTATTCATGTCATAAATGTAGCACGAGTGTAAAAACAAAAACCACTTTCCTTGTTAAATAAAATGACTGAAAGTGAAATCTTTCAAGCTATTGGCAGTGTGTGTCGTGACCTAGATATTCAAATCTAGGCAACCATTTTTATAAGACAATGAGTGCATTCACATCTGGCGTTATTGAAAGCGTCAATTTAGTCGTTTGGGCAATTCTGAAGCTGAAATCATTAGACACTTGCTGCGAATAGAATGATGGATCACTATGTTATGTCTACTATTTTTAGATAATTGAGAATGAGCTTTAACCGAAAATACATATTAAAGGTTTCGGTAATTACCGATTTCGTAAGTTCAGTGTGCACAGCTCTATGCGAATAGTAAACACCGAGCAAATGTCAGTGCGATTGATGTGCATTCAGTTGCGCCATTCGGTGACGTCACATGACAAGGATAATAGCGTTCACCTTGACCTTAGGCTAATGTCAGCCCGGCGTCCGAGCGTCCGCGCGTGCCCGCACTTATGTAACTATTTGTGATAAGCTCTTGCACAGGAAATGCAGCTTGCATACAGCTTGCATTACGTCATCTGCACTTAATTTTTAATGTTCTTTTGATACTCTACTACTTCTTAGCGTGTCGATGGCTATCAAAATGGAGTCGGTCCAGAACTTGGTTACGAGTTTGGCGCCTTTAGTTCTTAGGTCTATCAGTCACTTATTATGATATATCCTTTATTCAAAAACATAGTGATGATGACAATGCACCTGAAAGTCATTGATACAGACCTTCCGAGGCTTTTGTTCAGCGGAGAACGTTTACGGGCTCATAATCTTGATGCACTTATCAATGCCAGCTATTAAGTTAAAGTAGAATCAAGATCTTTTAAAATGATTTATATTAAGTTTAAATCATAGTATTAAGTTTGAACTTACGGTAGTGTCTGTAAAAAGGTTCTACGAAAAGCTTTATTTCAAAAGAACAGTATTTCTATTCTAGGCAACAGTTTTTTATGTTTTATTTAATTCATTTGGTACCTATGGGTGTCGAATGAATTAAATTAGATATGAATTGAATTATAAAGAACTATGATAGTATGCTATTATAATCTTTTTTATTTTCCCGAGTTCTTGATGAAGTAGTTACTTAATGAAGTACCATTCTGGTAATTAGTGTCGGTGTGTGAAAATCTGGGAAGTCTTCAACAGTTATGACTTGTAAACTAATGTAGTATTTTTCCGTTTATGTTTTCTTGCATGCAATAACCTTATTGCGTAATAGGAGTACGCTAACTGATAATGCGTAAAAATAAAATAAAACATGCCATATTTTCATGAACTCGATACTTAATCGAGGGTCATTTTAAATATTATGCTTGTCGAATTATAACTAAGTGTGGTATGTAGAGTGACCACGAGAAGGATAAAGTAAGAAATAACATAACATAACATCACGCCAGTAATCCCCGAAGGGTTAGGCAGAGGTGTACCTACCTAATAGTACACCCAAATTTCGCCAGTTATGTTTAAGTTCCATGTAATAGGGGGCGAGCCTATTGCCATCAATCGGGCACAAATCCAGACTCCGTAGCTGCTACTGAGAAAAACCTGATGGAAAAACCCAAAAACACTGTGCCCGATCCCAAGTAAAATAGGACAAGGGCAGGAAAATGATGATACATGTTTTAGTGTAAGTACCATTTTATTTGTAGGTAGATTTGAAATGATAAAGCTCTGTTTTCTCTCAGATGCTGAGACGCTGGACGTAGAGTTTTCTATTTGTGCTGAAGTGAAAATAGTAAACATAATAATATGAAACCTAGTGCATTTTACTTTACACCACGTAAACAACAGCTGTAACCCATGTAAAATCAAAAATCCACATTCTAATTATTTTTAAACCGTTCAAAAGATTGAACGTTTTATCCGTCATCGTTTTGAATGGCAGTTAAAATATTTCAGACTTTGACAGAGTGACAACTGCGCAGGGCCTAGATGGGAAGATTCTCAAGGCCTGGAGAAATCGCAATGAAGTTCTGCTGCCGTGGGCAATCTTCCTTTCTACGATTTATTGGTATTTTTTAAGTGTCCAATTAGCGTTGAAGTAACGTAAGAATACGAACTTCACTTTTTAAGGGAATATGTATAGAAATTGAGAAAACAGAAATTGTTTTGTCTCTCTTTCTCACTTAGACGCGATAAGACCGCCTTTTGTGTCACCCTATTTATGAGCTCTGCATTGTAATGGTGGATGGAGAGGGAGAGGAAGACCAAGGAAACGATGGATGGATTGTGTGAGAATAATATGAGTGAAAAAGGAGTTAATGATAGCGTGACGGTTGACAGGGGAGAATGGAAGAAAAAAACGTGTTGCGTCGACCCCAAGTAACATGGGACAAAGGCAGGAAGATGATGATTTGTATGGTGTACATACTCGTGGTAAAGAGTATTTTATTTCTCTATCTATAGGAAAAGCTAAATGAGTAATTAGAAAACATAGATAGTAATGTACGACTGTAAGGACTTATCGAACAATATGGTTACCCTACAGTCGGGTATCTTCTTGCGCGTCTTATGTAATCATTATAAAAATATTCAGTCATTCATAAATATTAGCGAAACTTCAAGATCAAAGAGGAGATTTATCGTAAACATACATGAGATAGTAAATTGTAAGATTAAGTTTTAAATCAGTTTTAAATACTCATAAAAATGTCGGTATTTGGTATTTTTCTTAATACTTGATAAAAAAGTCACCTTGTTTGTAATTTTTTAAGAACGCAAATACATAGTTAAAAAAATCTTTCAGTTTTAACGTTTACAGTAGAAGCAGACCGCTTTTTAGGAAATCGGAACCCTCATAGATTCTTCCTGTCCGTCTGTCTGTCTATCCGTCCGTATGTCACAGCCATTTTACTCCGAGGCTGTTGGCACCACAAAGTTAAAATTTGGAGAGTAAGTGTCTTCTATGAACCTTTACACAAAGGTGATGTGAAATTACGATAAAAAAAACAGGTGTGGCCCTCCATACGAGTAACAGAAGGTGCAAGAACAGCTACAACAAAATGATATTTTCCTATTGAAAAGATTGGCAAATCAGCGCTAGTCGCACTTACATTAACAACAAGTTCCTATATCCTGAAAAGGAAAACCTGCTTGAATCAGCATCAGGAGGAAATCACAAAAAGTTTACAGTCTCTCTCTGTCTACATATTTCTTTTTATGTACATCAACATCGGTAAATGAGCAACTTGTTATTGAAGGCATCCCTAATCAGCCGGAAGCTCATTATTTTAATGAAATACAATTGTGAAGTCCGATTGTTTTCCACCTCTGATAGAGACAAATTGCGTGTCAACAAGAAACCAACAGTTCTATTGTTTGCGAGATTTGCAAATCTTGATGTTTCTAGATTTTACAAGATTATCATTGTATTCTACTCTTCAATGAATATTATTCACAGTAAAGGTCTCATACATATCTACAATCCGTGTAGATATCCATTGGGATTTCCCATCGGCAAAATGAAGAAATTCCATAAAAACTTTCATTCCATATTTAACGCCTTTAGGGGATAAATTTACAAAAATCCTTCCTTTGTGCTCACTTTCCTTTTCAACTCAAGTGTACTGACCCAGCAGTTTAGGCTGTGTGTTGCTTGTCAGTGTTTTTTTTTATCAGCCCGTGAAATGTCGTATGATACGTTCGAATTGTAAGTAAATAAGAAAAATACACGTAGAAACGATAATAAAATGTTAATTTATATTATATTTTAATTATATTCGATAGTGATCGTGGAGCTCTTAAGACAGAGTAAGTGGAGTGCAAGCGCTAACGCTTGCATTTTTTACATGATAGTGTAAGTGTAATCTATTTTTTTTAAATAATAATAGGCATCAGCTGTCCAAAATCAAGGCCAGTATGAATGCATCAACTTCGCTGCGCAAACGCAGGTCCCACGTTACATGATTCACCCCCTTCAACCTTGGCGATTAGGTTCGGATGACGGGCTTACACGTGGCGAGCTTAAAGGTACGTCCCGCAAAAACAAAGGGTAATAAAAATGCAACCAGCATATTTTTTCCTAGAGTATTAGAACGGGCGGACAAACTACATGAGCTATATAGGATGTGTATTTAAAATATCAGCTGTTTCCTACAAAACTGCAATGCCTACACAGTCAAAATGTACTAAACGGCTAATTTACTTCAATAAACGACGAAAAATATCTATGAGGAGGGGGTGTTAAATGATGAACTGTACTCTGTGTAACTTCCACCTTGTTTAAACTTGTATAGTTAGTTTGGTACTGTTAATTAGTACATAAAGACTTTCTTATCAATGCCAATGTCGAGGGTATCATAGAGAGACGTTAATCTAATAAATGATTATTTAATTTAATTACTGTGGATTAACAAACAGGATGAACAGGATGTTACAGGTAGTCAGTGGCCCGAAAGTCTGACAACCAGTCTTACCAAGGGGTATCGTATTACCCAGTATTAACTGGGTTGTGGAGGTCAGGTAGGCAGTCGCTCCATGTAAAATACTGGTATTCAGCTGCATCCGGTTAGACTGGAAGCTAATCCCAACATGGTTCTGGAAAGGCTAGGCAGATGACGACTGTGGATTAATCAACTGCTAAATAAATTTCGTAATTAGGTGATAATTAATTGATGTTGAACAATCTGTGGGTGGAACTGCACTATCAGACTGATGCTGGTTTACTTTTCTAAATTTAGGCAAAACAATATGAGATGTAGGTTACTTACTTACTTTATTATTTGAGTAAACAAAAACAATTGTATTTTATCTGGTATCATAAAAACGAGGCTGAAAAGATGAGCTAAATAAGACTATGACTATACAAATATTATCTCACTGCCTCCTCCTATATCATTAGTACATTAGTACTAGTTATTAGAGTAATGAAACTCCACCTTAAAACCTTGAACTTGTGTTGTAAGGTCAAGCTCCTTGTTATTATGAAAAACATTCAATAGGGTCTCCCTTCCGACCTTTGAATTCATTTAAAATTACGAGGTCAACATCATAAAAGGAACAACCAGTTTTATCAAAATAGGCATTATATAATCCATAGAATATTTTATGTGAACATAAAACGGTGGAGGGATACCCCTGTTGGTTCTTAAAGCGACTACCATAAACACGAGAATTGAATGCTGAGACCTTCAATGGTCCTTAGTTATGCAAATCGCAGAGTTATACAATCCATTCAGTGCGAATTTCAATAGGGAACGTTAAATACTTTTTTTTTAGTTAAAGGTCTTTTGAATTTGGAAGCAACGACCACTTTATACTGGACTAGGGTTGTCACTAAGTGGTGTGATTTGTAGGGATTGCAGAGTCTGAAAAGACTATAACGTTAACAGACATCGAACACTTTGAAAGGCTGGCTAAGGTATGGGCATTTGGCAGTATAAAAAAATAAGATTAAAAAATAGACATTCATTCTTAATCCGTAAATGTTTAATCCCATTTTAAATTTCGCAATATAGACCGAATCGATAAAATCGTAAAAATAATTTAGTGGATTTAACCACGAAGGTTTAAACTAAAAAGTTTAATTGCATGGTTTCGTCTGTTACATCAATTCAAACAAACGTATTAATTGAAAGCATTTATTAAGATAATGGCAACAAAACAAACAACTAGTTAACAAAAACAACTTACTAATAATCTCAAATATTATAATACAACCATGTACATTATGTAATATAGTCAATTTATAATAACTATATTAAAATATGGTGCTAAGCAACATTGTGTGTTCATGAAGTTGTGAATTCATATATTGGTATTTCAAAATCGTCATCTTTATACATCTAGCATACCTAGGTTATCCATAGTCACTGGAAGACAGTAGATCATTATTCATACATTGCTAGACAAGCAAATACCCGACTTATCAATGTCGATTCATCGAATACGTGCTCCTAGCCAGAACGTAAGGAGATAATAGCAAATCTTAAAGAACAACAATGTTTTAAATGCACTAGATAACCCGAGCAGCTGGATAATTCTATAAATAATGTATTTATCGAAACGCATTAAATGTCTTTGAATACTTGTATGGAATTAAGAATTATTAATTGACGCTGTACTTTGATTATTTAATCAAAAAGCTAAGCTTTAAGCTTAGTTGCATTTAAATGATTAATAATAATAATTGAAGTACAATCGTCATCAAAGACGACGTGATGACAATTTTGTCTATGCTAGAAGTATCAAAGTCATTTTTTAGGTCGACCTTATATAACTAAGTATAATGTAATTAAAGCAACGAAAGAATATATTATCATTGAACAAAGCAAAGACCTAATTAGTATGCCACCCAAACTTCTGTCAAACAGATTAAACTAAAGTAATAATGTCACTAACAGCACTAATTATAGACTTTTACCTTTGTCAAAGGCTACGAACAATGTTTTACATTGTTCCACTAGGTACTTAGTTATTAAATAGGTACTATAGTAGACATACAACCCCTGTATACCGTGATTGCGATTGAAACATTGTTCTGCTAAAGATATTAACAATACGGTTTCCTAGGAAGTGTACCGGTGAAAGTTACTAAAGCCTTTGAATAACGATTCAATCCGAGATATTTGTTGAGAACCGACTTCTCTGGCGGATACGAATGATTATTTTAAAACTAATATTGCTTCTTAAATTAAACAGTGATATAAAATAGCAAAAATCTAAATCTAAAGGCGGATAAAACTAATATGATGTTATAAGTAAATCTTTTGATAACGATTGCAAAACTAGTCTAAAGTAGTAACTATGTTAGTAGTTGAAACAATAAAACCTAATATTCCCCAAAAACTAAAAATAGACCAAACTTAAATATCTAAATAAAACTATTAAACCTAAAGGTACCAAAGCGGCGCAAAATAGGCGTGAAGTTAATTACTTCAGCATTACAAACTAATTAATGATTATCGGTTTTAGAACACAAACAGTGTGATATAGATTTTAAACAGTGCTGAATGGTCAGTGCCAGAACCCCTGGATAATTTCCGATTACCTTTACCTGTAGAAATATTTTTAGTTTTTTTTTTATCAATTTACCAGGTGGTGTTTTCACTCTCCGGAGACTTTAAAACTGGCCCCTGGCTCTTTGCACTATAGTTGTTAAATTAATTTTTCAAGTTCGTAAAACGCAGTTTAAAAGGAATAGGAGAATGAGTTGTTCCCAGAACTCCCTCTAACGGAGGAATATCTTCTCCTTCTGGCATACTGAATTCGAAGTTATTCATGATGTTGGAGAAAAAGAGAAATAGTTCCATTCTTGCCAGTAAATTCCCGATGCACATCCGCTGTCCAGTTCCAAATGGCATGAAAGTGCTTGTTACAGTAAACTTGCCTTCTCGTATGAATCGTTCAGGCTTGAACAGTTCTGGTTCCGGGTAGATGTCGGGGTCCATGTTCATTTTGTTGATCAGTGGAATGATGTGAGTGCCCGCAGGAACAGTGTATTTTCCGATTTTCCAATCCCTGGAGAAGAAAAAAATATCATTAACATTATATCTTACTACTAATAAAAATGTGAAAGTTTGCGAGGTTGGATGGATATTTGTTACTCTTTCACGCAAAAAGTACTGAACGGATTTAGATTAGATAGTTTATATAACCTGGATTAACAAATAAAATACTTTTTATCCAGGTAATACGATCTCGTAGGACAATTACCGAACTCCACGCGGGCGAAGCATGGGATAAAATAAGTTTCATTCTTGTTATTTATTTATGTCCATAATATATATTTTTGGTAATTAATAAATAAATTTTATTTTGGATCTATCCTATTTTATTAAATATGTAGTATTTTTATTTAGTATTTTATAATAAGATGTTTTAATAGACAAACTAATACAATCTAATGTTCTAATAATAGTCGGAGCATTCTCATAATATTATTCAGTATTCATTTATCTTAGCCCATTATTATTGTTAGGACAGGTGGCAATAACTACTTATTAAAGTTATTGCCAATAAACTGGTTCGGGTTACTCAATAATTATTTGATTTACATTCTGTTCACACTTTATCCTCAATTATCATCTTAATGTTTCCTGTTAAAAATTGTGGCAAAAAAATACGCGAACGTTACATAACAAAATGTCTAGATTGTGTGACTAAATCGGATCTAGCTTAATGTTAATTCTAAATCTGATATTAGGTTAGGATGCGCTTAATGTTGTATGACGTAACGAACTGTAAAACATTGTAGATTTGTGTAGACATTCAATTTGAATTTGTTTTAGACAACGATTATTCTGAGCTACAAGGAATTAACGAGAAATTTAGAGGCAATGAAACTATCAAATGTTTAATGAAAACACGTATAAACATCAGTAAACTTACGCAAGGTTGACATGCGTGGTTCCCAAAGGCACAATGGACACCATCCTCATAGTTTCCAACAGCACAGCCTCGATGTACGGCAGTTGCAGACGGTGGGCCATGGTCACTGCTTCACCAGGTGCTACCAACTTCCTCAGCTCAGTCCGCACCTTATCAGCAGCTGCCGGGTTCCTCAGCATCATGACGAAGGTCCACAAAAGTGACGTCAGAGTAGTTTCCATTCCAGCGGAGAATAGATCGTTCATCACTTGGACTATTTGCTTTTCTGAAAAAGTATGTTCTGTTAGTATTGTTTGAAGGTTTCATTGGTATGATTCAACTGTTAGTTATAATGGTAAAGAATCGAGATTTATAAAAGATTATTACCAGGGTCAACATCAGGGAATATATTATTCTTATCATTCTTATCCATGGACTTTTCCTCTTCAATTTTGTCCAGATAATGGTCCAATAGATCTGCTGGTTCTTTGCGCTCTGCTAAACTTGCGCGTTGTCTGACACGCTCGATTATATGGTCACGGTGAAACTTGCTAACATCCACCAAATTTCTTTTAATTTCGTTGATGACTACCTTTTTGCCTGGAAGTTTCTGTAAAAGAAATTGTACAATACAGTTAATTGTTTCATTGAGGAAAATGCTATCGTTAATTAGCACGGTCAAATGGTTTTGAAGTGAGTCGAATGCTTTGGTAAAATCACAGATTTTCAAGCACAGTCTTGAATAAGATCCACCTACATAATTGTTGTATAATATTATTGTTTTTCAACACTTCACAGAAATCTAATCATTATGCGACGTATAAGGTTTGTAACTAAGACTATAGTCTAATATCTTACTTAATACCTAATAGTGTTCATGAAAAATTAACTATTAGGCTGATCTACTAAGCAAATGCGACAATTATAGATCTTGGCCTAAGCGTAACGATTAACTCTTATATGTGTTTTATTTTTACTTATGTTTTAAGCAATACATATTTCAGACACACTAGTACTTATAATAACCGTAGTATATTCAATGGATACGCAGAATTTCAATGTATGCTTATAATTAATCTCCCTAACACAGGAGAAATTAATTGGGTTTAAAATCAAGATAGAGAATGGACATGGGATAGTCCGTATAGTGAAACCTGAAGAAGTCACGATCGGTTTATTTTTATTTACTCATGTAGCTACTGACCTTGATAATAGGAACGTAATATTAACATTATTTACCTATCATTAAGACTCAGTTTCCGCAGAACATTACGTCACCTAGCTTAGACTATACTTAGAATTGTACATGACATTGAAGAAGTCATTGGTACAGGCGTTGAACCCGCAACCTTGACCGTGCAGCAGTGGGTCTGTGAACCTCCGGGCACCATGACCATTGAGTTCATCGTAACATGATGGACGTGTGTTAGCGGAAATTTAAAATTCGGGGTTTTCAGAGGTTGCAAAAAATTTTGAAAAGAACGTTTGGATGGATGGGTGTTTGTTACTCCATCGCGCCAGAACGGCTGAACGGATCTGGCTGAAATTTGCAACAGAGATAGATTATATTATGGGATAGGACATAGGGTACTTTTTCTCCTGGAAGTACGATCCCGTGGCCAATTCCCGAACTCCACATAAGGTTGTAACTTTATAATAACGAATTAGTCTTATCACTGAGAATAGAAAATTGGAAATTTGAAGGTATATTACGTAAAGAGACGTCTACGAAAAGTGAAAAGTCGACTTTTAAAATTCAAATCTTTTGGCACTGATTTTCGATTTCCTCAAATTACATTAAATTATCTTACACTTACCAAGTAGGCTTTGATATGTTCTCCAATAAGCACCATTCCAAACAGCCGCATGCCTCGGGACACCCTCTCGTTGAACATAGTGAAGGCTTCGTTATTGGCTTCGAAACGGAAGCTCATCATCAGCTGGCAAATAACGTTGTGGATGTGTCTCCCAATCAAATGCGAAGGGTTCACGGCTTGACCTTTGGACTCGTTCAATTCTGTGATCAATTCATCGATTTCCACCTGGAAAATGTAACTGTTAGTACCAAGAAACTTTTGCCGTTTTTACCAAAACGTTTAGTTTTAATTGTAATTTTCTTACAGTGATATCTTTCTCGAAGCGTGTGTTGGGCCACAGCTTGACGCCAAGAGATCGGAATTTTTCATGAAGGAACTGACGCTGCCTTTTCCAGAGGGCACCTTCGCTTGTGATTATTCCTAAAAATAATAATTAATATAAGATACATTTATAATAGTAAACAAGTCTGCCCAAACAAGTTTTTAGAAATTGTGAAAAGCGATACGTGTTCCATGATGCAAGAAGGACAGGTTATTGTTGCTCAGTGATAAAATTAAGACTATAACAATTCAGGATACGATAAAATATGTGGTTATTCTCACCAAATCCTTCCAAAAGGCGGTTCAGTGGAGTATGAGGTCGGCCAGTAGAATCGCTTCTGCTAAAGAACTCCTTCATGAGCTTAGTGGAGCCGAGACAAACGGCGAGGTTACTTCCCCACTGCACGGAGAACACATCGCCATATTGTTTGGACATGTTCAAGTAGACCAGGTGGGGAGGCCGGCGGTTCATGAAAGGCAGAATGCCAAGCAATGGGATACCCCATGGTCCTGAAAGTACGAGAACTGGTTAGAACATAATTATGTGCATCGAGAATGAGCTAGTTTAAAAAAAGAATCTGGTGCTGGAACATTAAAGATCTTAATGTGGGTCCACGTTGAACAATCTGAAGTAGCTGATATTATTAATATAATTACTGATTAAGATCCAGAATTAAAATAATCGTCACAAGAAAAATTTAAATGTTGAAAAAAAAAATGAAAAGTAGCAATAGACTTACCAGGGGGAAGACTTTTATAGTATTTGTAGTTTTTAAGTAATATCCAAAATAATAACGTTGAATACATAAAAATACGTGTTAAATCACTCGACAAGTAGTTGATAGCTACTATAAGAAAACAATAATAAAAGAAGTTGGGAAACATCTTTGCTAATAAAAATGAAAATGCAAAATTTAATTCGTCCCGATTTCAGGACCGTCTGAATTTTAAATAAACAATTTACAGCGTTAAAATAGCTAAAAAAATATTTTTATTTTACCAAAAAGGCCTGACAAGCTTTTTGTAATTTAATATAAAGCAATCAAGCCCGTTGAATTTTAAATGTAATTTATATTGAATATTTTTCGTATTACAAAACTGCGGTGCGAAAACTTGACCGAGTGTGCAGAATACTATCTGGTTTTGAATAATGACTCAAGGTGCTTTGAGTCGTTTTATATATAGTACTAAGCGGCCGCAGCCATTTTTATCTGTTACGTGTTGAATTGATTTGCTGATAAATTCAAGCGAACAACAATGAGTACTGGAATATGGTATTATCATTTACGACTTCAAGTATGATTATCAAATCTAGGTTCATTGACCTGATTTGTCACCTTTTTGATGAAAAATTATACAATTTATATAATTTTTAAATGTTTTAATCTTTGTAATCGTATATTGTTTAGCATAGAAAGTGCTTATCATAACTTTCTTCACTACTGACCCAGTGACCTAAAAACTTTCGCTACTGAATAGGGCCTATTGAGCTAGTTTTATTTATTGTAATAGACATTTAGACGACTTTAGGCATTAATGCTGATAGATATTGGTGCATTTTAGCAGTGTAATTATTTTTAAAAGACTAGACAAGAGAGTTTATTTTAATCCTACGTTAGTACTCTGGCAAAAAATTGAAAGTTGTTTTTATAGTAAGTTCGTTGAACTTGGTTAGTAATGCAACACTTTTACGAATCGAATTATTGGGTCAACGGGCTCCAGCATTGACCTGTGTGATTGTTCATCTTATATTAGCTATTATTGCAGTATTTTCATAAATTCAAGGTTACCAGGTATCAAACAGGACATTATTTTTAGCATTAAACATTTGCCATCATATTTTATGGATACGGAATGGTAAGTGGGTCAAACTGCTACAAGAAGTGTTCCATATAAAAATAAGTGTTTTCTTTTAATTTTAAATAAAAGACAAAACGGATATGGATACATTTTGGACGATTGCAAAATACTTAGAAGAAGCTTATCATAGTATTTCATTACAATATGTGATGCAGCAGCCAATGATCCAACGCTATAGGTAATAAGACAGAGTATACAAGTGCATTGACCCCATTTGAGTGCAATCTGCCGTGATAAACACCTTACATAACATCGCAACATGTTTGTCTTGTCATTTGACATTTTGTTTACATATCTCACTCTGTTTGTTTGAGTTTCCGTATTTTTATTTGACAAATACATGTAATCTACTTAATTAAGTACAAAAACGTGGAAGGCTTGATTGTATAAAACCTTCGTGATGATCAGTGATCTTGAACTTCTCCTTACATTAGGAAGCCAGCCATATTGAGTGCAGATGGAAGTCTTAATGATGAGATCAATTATGAACATCGTCATCTAAACAGGTATGGGATGACCTATGCTTCAACGCACCGAATTCACAAGGGAATTCTATGAATAGGGGTTAAACAACCCATAAAAAAACAGTGGAACTATATTATTGAAGTCAAAGACTTATTATATAAAAACTATATTCATTTCAACAAACATAAGATAATGTTTCCACGTATTTACCTAAAAACTGTTGCGCAGATAGGTATTTACGTAATAAGAATATGAGCCAGTATTATATATGTCAACAACCTCTATTGTAGGGGAATAAACT
Source organism: Standfussiana lucernea (assembly GCA_964057025.1). Taxonomy (NCBI): domain Eukaryota; kingdom Metazoa; phylum Arthropoda; class Insecta; order Lepidoptera; family Noctuidae; genus Standfussiana; species Standfussiana lucernea. Next base: position 7,457,556 of record OZ059791.1, on the reverse strand, counting down.
ATGAAGGTCATCACATTATAACGTGTGAAGGACTTACATAAGCAGCTATCGAGATTGGATAACAGTTTATTGACCTTTATCGGCTCGCTCGTATTCCGGGTTGAACGCTCTGACAAGGACGTTCAATCGCACGTTATGCTCAGCAAATTATACACGTGGTCATACTGTTAATTTATTTTATACCTAGCACGCTATAAAATTAAAGTCCATTTTGCTTTATCTATTTGAAGGTCTTAATGACGATGATTAATAGAAATTCTACTACTAAAGTAATTAAGGTATCGGTCGACGAACTTTACAAGTGATTGTACGGAATGCAATGTGGTTGGTGGGTCAAGACCTTGAAATCTGTTTGTGTATTTATACCGATGAACCTACATGACGAACTCAGGAAGTACTTTGCACTGTTCGATCTGAAGTCAACGTACTGCGCATCTAATCGAATCACAAATCAGGCATAAGATAAAAACAACGACACTAGATCTCATTGTGTTTTTCTTGGTATCTCTATGAAGTACTTTACTTATGCAAAAGGAAAATTAATCTACAAAATTATTTGTTTCAAGAAAACTTGATAGCAAAAATTTGCAATAACATTAGTTGGTGAAGATTTAGTGTCAAATCTATAAAGCAAATGAAAAAAAAACAAGTGTGAATAGGTACTTCCGTGATTACTAATTGGCGACTCGAATGCGCACTATTTTATCTACTTTAGCAATCGTAGGATCTAATATCAAAGAAGACCAAATTGAACTCAATTGAATGATTACTTTGATGAAAATTGACGAGATAAAACTACCAGCTGAACAAAAATTGAAGCAATAAATCGATTTCCGAATTCGCTACTTGCCGATCACTGGCAATTAACTGGTGTTATATAAGTAACTGATTGTTTACGTGATCAAATGACAATGAAAAGGTTTTTAACCTATCTAAATAAAATCAACTCACAAAATGTGGGTGTACTATACACATCTGCCTAAGCGTTGTGTATGTATGTTAGTTAAACTAATTATGATCAACATCATGATCGTCATATCAGAAGTTGGCGAAAGACGTCCACTCCGGCCTCCTCTAAGGGTCACCACATCGCTCGGTCCTGTGCCTCCCGCATCCAGCGTCTATCTCGCGGCCTTCACCAGACCTTCAGTCCACCTCGTCAGAGGCCCTCCAAAGCTGCCTTGAACCTTGAACCTAATGCTGTTCGACAAAAATACTGTGAAATAACTTAATGGTCAAAGCACTTAGATAAGGAAAAACATCGTTAATGAGTAAGAAATCCCAGTGGCCGTACCTATGACGAGGTGCTACGTAAACATACTTATTACAAACTAAGTATAAAAGTGGGTTTTGTGACGTCCACTAATATAAATACCAGATGATTGTGCGTCACAATTAAATAGCAGACGCAAAGGGTTCATGTAAGGTTCATTAGTCGCAATGGTATCAAGTTACAATGTTCACTGTCAATAATAAAAATGAATTGTCTCCAAGTTCGACTTGATACGATGTATTTTACGTAAACTGTATCATATTGTAAGAACATTTTGAAGACACAATCCGTCCCTATTTCTTCAAGTGACAATTTTCATGGATGTCCTCCGCTCTAGGGCGGGCGGAAAGTTTGGCATGCTTTAAAATCTATAACAATCCCCCTTTGTTTACTGTTGCATCTTATTGCATCTTATTGCAATTGCAAAAAAATGGGTGCTTGGGGGTACATTAAAATTATGTACATAGAAACATAGTTGGGATTATTTTTAAGCGAGTTCTAAAAAGGAGGAGGTTAAATATTGTTATTCCGGTTTTCCATTTTTCCAATGTGAGGAACCAAAACATTACTGTTCTTTCCTTCTTGCTTTTGAAGCTGTCGGCCTGTGTATGTATTTTCGGTGACTAGACTTTAAAAAATAAATTTAATTCATGTGTGTTTCTGAGAAAACCCACCATCATCATCTTCCTGACCTTGTCCCATTCTACTTGGGGTCGGCGCAACACGTTTTCTTCTTCCATTCTCCCCTGTCAACCGTCACGGCATCATTTACTCCGTTCTCTTTCATGTCATTCCTCACACAATCCATCGATCTTTTCTACCTACCATTTTCAGTAAAAATCATGAAAAATCGTTCACATTTATTATCACCATTAAATAGACACCTAGAAAAACCAAATCGAAGTGATTTGATAATTTTCTAAAACCTAGTTTCTTATCAACTAGCTACAATGAATCAGTAAAAAAATTGGTAACCAAGTAAACAATTTTTAAGTAAAGACACAAAATTGTGTGTAAAATAGGAAATATTCAATGGAACTGTGTAGATTGTTCGTTAAAAAAAGGGAATCTTTTGTAAGAGGGCCTTACGAAAGTTTTCCTACTTTTAACCGACTTCCAAAAAAGGAGGAGGTTATAAACTCGGCCAGGATCTTTTCTTTCATGTACCTATGTACACCGTTTACTCTGGTGATCGATTGATTACTGGGCCGATTTGAGTGATTCTTTTTCATTTGGTAGAGGCAGCCTGCGCGATGGTCCTATAAATATATTTTTTTAACATTGCTTGAGAAGTTAGTTAGCTCTGTTATACGTTTTTTTAACCGACTTCTAAAAAAGATGGAGGTTATCTTCTTGGCTTATGTTCATGACAATGATGGCCCCTTAATAACTTCTGGTTACAATGTAAAATTAATTCATGACAAGTATTTGTGAGGGATACTATGTACAACTAAAAAGGGTGAAATGAAAACCTTTTCTTTGCAAAAAAAAAACGGCACCAAAAAAAAGGAAATAATAACTTTAATTCTTTACGGCAAAAAAAGTCAATGAAATAAACAAAGTCTTCCGAAAGTAAAGTTAAGTGTTTAATAATTTTTTACTTTTTTAGCGATATTTTTTGAAATTCGATTATTTTCTTGTAAAAAGGTTTTTTGAATGGACACCGACACACATCATTCTGAATCCTAGGTATTGCACTTTTGTAGGAACCAGCAGATTTTTTTTTAAAACCTACGAATAAATTCTGTTTGGGGGTTCAGAATGATGTACTGAGTATGTGGTTTCCGTTTTCGCGTCGGTGTCCCTTCCACCTTGTATTATTATACTCGTACATATGAACAATAAAATATGTTTAGATTTTAAGTATTTTTTTCTGCACGCATTGTAGGTTGTACAGATTTATGCCATGTGTGAAATTTAACAAATTCATCCATGCGCTTAGCGTTTCGATGTTTCTGTTATTTTGTCAATCTTCATATCAGAATATTGTAGATAATTCTACATTATTTAAATTGGTATTTTGCTCTGCTTACCACGTATAATGAGAGCCAGTATGGTTTTACCAGAGGCTTCAGATTTTATTTAAAATTATTACAAAATTCTTATACGGATTAGTCCGACTAACGTAGTTGCGCGAACAAAAAAATTGCTAAGATGAATTTATTACTGCAGGTTGAGTCGCGGAGCACATAACTGCTAGGTACATACATTTGAATTCTAGAACAGCATTAATGTGGGTCATCAATTCTCACGATTCTATTATGTTATGCCTACAAATCTGCCGAGCAAGTATTGAAGTGTCATCGACCCGAGCGTACTAACCCATATTACTTGTAATTTTCTTTAGGCCACTTGCACATGATTCAACTGTTTTATTTTTATTTACTCTTTATTTACATATTTTGCGCTTTTATTGTTTTGTTTTCGCATTATTTTTCTACCTGTGCATACACAACACTATACACTTAAGATTTCCTTCGTTTTTTTACTACAAAATTAAATGGTCTTTTTGTGAGATCGTTTCGGACGTAAAAAATATAATCATGAGAATTATTGTTGAAGTTAGGCTTGAAAAATTAGAAACGAATTTATAATTGATTTATCTAAATGCTACAGCCTAACTTTACTGCAAAAAATACCGTTTTGCTATAACACCTGCCATTTGCTACGAAACTGCTACGAAATTGTAGGCCTTCGTAGCGGTAATCTTCTCATATTGTGCTGTGGTGCAAATACATGCGAAATAAGAATAACATGCATTTTTAAGTAAGATTTTTATAACCATGTTGTAAAATATTGAAATTAAGTAAGAGTCCAGAAACGAAATCCTTATTTGGTAGTTGGCGTGCAGCTGTGCGGACCACCCACCAGTCAATAATAAAAAATTCGGCCATCCTAATTGTCTGTATCGGTACTTCACATTTCACTTTCGTCGAGGCGGTACGAGCCCGCGGCGAGCTGGCCGGAGTCGTTGACCCCGTGTCCTCGCGGCCGCGTGCCGATTAGATAATTTCCGCGGTGCGTTGTCAAAATACTCATGACCCAATGATACAGTGAATACGCGAGGCCGTTGAACCCGCAGCGGTCGCGCAAATACAGATACGTGATCCGACTTTAGAACGTGCTGTGATATGATAAAAAACGCTATCGGTCGAAAATTCTTTTTGGTTCGACACTACTTATGTTGGATTTATATGTTGTTATCATGAATGATTAAGCACCTACATATCTTTATCTTTAACCTATTTTTAAGGTGTTGCGTAGATTTGATAGTGAATTGATTTCATAAAACAAAAGGGTTTTCGATTTTTGTTTTCTTTACACACATTTTTGGTCATTATTGGTTATTGCCCCACTAAACGGCGTTGGTAAGTATTTGGCAGTTTTTTAGGGTAAGATATTAACATAACTACGATAACACGATGATTCATTAGAATAATAATAGTATTTTCTAATACCACTCTGTTACACTTTCAAAGATTCCTATTTACCAACTTCGCACAAGCGGCACAACAGTAAATGCCCATAAACTTCAGCAAGGTTTCAGTGAGGGAAGGGTTCCGTATCCCGATAAATTGTATGTCCTATGGCGCCAAAAAACTTCTGAAGAAAAGATAATATCCAATAAAACCATCGAGATATCTATCGAAACCGCTCCCATTTTTTCTTTATCTAATAACAAGATTCGAGAATTTTCGCAACTTTGTCTTCCAAGCAGCGAATTACACGAGGTTGATACGCGCCTCACTGCCCGATAACATTCATGTTACCCTTCAGAATTTGGCAGTTATTTACTCAGATAACTCAAGAAGGTGGATTAAAGAAGCTAGCATAAACCGAGAAGCCAGGAGGTGGCGTGGTGAAACTTTCGAGAAACTTAAATCAAATCAAACAAACTTGTTGTATGGACTGTGTTGGGCTGAATCATTATCGCCCTCATCCATAAGGCTGATGATGATAACCTATGTCTTATTCTTCCATAGACATCTAGAAAACTCTTCCAGGCATCATTACGATGTTAACTTCCTTTGTATTTCTATTAAATTTAGAATTTCTCAGTGGCAGCTTGAAGTTTGGATTTTGGAATTGGCAGTGTGATACCCTTGTGTCTTGTTAAGCACGTCAGGCTCCTACACCTGATCTTTCTTTGGTCGTCTCGGATTGCCGTCCTATACAACTATGCCATGAGGATTTGGGCAGATCGTTTGCACTTGTGTACCATATAATAAGTAGGTACCTTTCTCTCGGCACGATGGCTAGTCTCCTCTAAGATTAGCCACAGTGGCAATTTTTTTTTCTTAGCCTGCTACTTTTCCTGATAGTAATTATAATCACATGCAGCTATTTTGTATCCTGTGCCCTACATAAATCCAGACTGAATTTTCTCATCCATTGCACAGCAGTTGTTTTCAACAATAGTTTTGTATCTATTACTTTTGCACCCTTGGAGTCACTGTATAAGCATTATGACATCAAATATAGCTGCCCTACCTACTAGGAAAGTCGAAACGAATGCATAGGTAATTGTGGTCTTTTGCTCCAGTTTTTTTTACAATAAATTCAATGAAAAATTCGACGATAGGCATACAATACAAAGTGTATGAAACTCTGTGTGGTTTTTCCCAAACGTAGATCAGGGACAGAAAATTCCTTACGTATGTCGAGCAAAGCATACAATGATAAATGCGGTAGTAAATTCTACAGAGATGTTTTCCATCTAGGATGCCCGTTAAGCTGCAGGCTATACGGGTGATTATTATTTGTTGACGTCAACAGAGCACTGGAATTGGGCTGCAGTTCATCAACACACAATACGTTGTCGGCAATACGAATGAGGCTAATCTGTAGGGACAATGTACTTAGATAGGTACATAAGTAACGGAGGCACCTATCTACCTATTTGTTGTATTTGTGGCAAAAAACTTGCTGTTGTGTTGCGTTTTGATAATTCAGCAATTGTAAGTTTTCATTTCAATTTTAAATGAATGACTCAAGGTTTTTCGGGCGGATAGGGAAGATTAGTTCGTTAACCGAAGTCGGGGTTAGTTCACATAAAAATCCACATTATAAAACTTCATCTAAACTACTTGTTCTAGGTATATTACAGCTTTTTTTCTTAGATAAGTCTAAGTATTTATATGTATGAAATGAAACTATGAAACACCAACCATATAAAAATCTTCAATCATCAGATCAATCAAATTAATTAAATATTATGCTAAGTTGTTACAAATCAATGGCCGCTACGACGGCTCTATGTACGACTGCTACGTGAATTGGTTCGGAAGGTCCATGCCCAGAAGATGAAACTTGTTGTTACTAAGTGAATAAATTAAGGTACTTTTGTTAAGTACTAAACCCTTCCCTAGCTGACAGTTACTTAAGTTTTTTTTTCCACGAATTTAAGATCTACAAAGCCATTTGTAGGCAGATCGTAAATCCAGAAGCAGAGCTTGTCTCAAGTTCATTTCTGATGATGATTCGATTTAATAAGTCAGTTTTTTGAAGAAACGATTGAAAATAATTATGTTTAATGGAGTTCCTACCTATCGACCAGAGAAAAAAAAACGGCTAATTATATTCCAGGCGACTAACAACTTAAAGGGCGACTAACTATTTGCTTCAAAAAAAATTGCTTGGCAGCAAAAAAAAAATAACTTGGCACAATTTGGAGTTGCATACATTTTCTTGCCTAGCCAAGTAGGAGAACATAGGGTACAGGGAGCTTAGGGCGCCCCGGCACGGATAGGTTAGGTTCAAATGGTATGACGGGAGCTAGAGTGAGCGAGCGAACTTAGCTCCCGTCATGCCATACATGTTAGGTTAGGTTAGGTTAGGTTACTTTAGGACTGGAAGTAAAGGCTGTGCCGGTTTCCCAGTCCCCCGCCACTCTGACGAAGCGGGAATGCGCTGGGTCGTTTTAGTGGGTATACCGGGTCCGCCCGGGGAGTCCCACATACCCCTCCCGTCCCCCGACGGGTGGGCATGCGTAACGCATTTTTTCCCAGCGTAAAAAAAAAAAAAAAAAAAAAAGGTTAGGTTACTTTAAACCCTGCAGACAGAAATAGGCCATCGTCGAGGCCAATAAATTCAGTTACAGAAACAAAAACTCGATGGCAGTTTAAATTAAAACAAAGGTAACAACTGATTATTAAGCTGCTACTTTCTACTTAAAATTTTCCTTCGCTGTAGCTGCCAACCTACTATTTTTGCTACCGGCTTTAATTATTTTTTAATCCCAAATTCAGATTAATTTGTCGCTGCGTTAAATACATGCCAAAAAAAACGAGGTGAGTAAGAATCCGTCTTCGAAAACTCTCTACTACGTGATCGATGATAAAGACATGTAGGTATCGACAATTAAAGTACTTAGGTGTGGTACCTATGCGGAATATTTGTCAACTCCGCGTTTTACGAACGTCGCCAATGCGTCGGGTGCCTACCAAACAACCATTCGAAATGCATTTAGCAAGTTCGTTGAACTCTTAGTCATAATGATGTGTAGAAACCTATGACGCCTAGTAGGAAAATAAGCGGACACTAGAATGCTGAGCACAAAGCTGACATTATTCTTGATTAGGTAAGCAATATAGGTATCCGTTAAGTAGGTACTCGTGCACTCAAGCAACACGGAAACATAGAATCTACTTACTAAGATTGGGTAATTGCTGATTCGCATAATTAGTCGTACTTTGATCTTTAAACGTTTGTCGCAGTCGCATCTCGCCGGTTGCGGGGCAGCAGATTTGAACGGCGAACGTGCGTGATCGGTGAATGCACGCGCGCGCGCACGCCCGGGCGCGAGGCCGGCCGATCACCTGCTCATGTAACCCACCATAAAGTGCACGTTCCAAACAAACCACGTGAAGCACGACCAAGAACAAACGTCTTTGATCTTGATGCGAATGCACTAAGCCAATATACGATTACATTTGTTTGTATTAAGCTATTTATAAATATTGCATTCGTTGGCAGGTCATTAACACTCCCGGTGTGGGTATCTAATTACGATAGGATGTAAACATTGCTACCGTTTCTTTACATTTTGTACTCACAGATAACGACATAAATAAACACAAATAAAACTGAAAGTTCATAGATAGAAAGATTTTATTTAAAAATATTAAAATTTGTAAGTTTAGCATCGCAGTGTTGCAGTTTTTTTTATTTAGATAATGTGAACTTGACAGCAAATAAATAAAGTTAATTATGTGGACAAATTAAGTTAGCTGCTGCGAATACATTGTCACATATAAAAATAAGTTACCTACGGTTAGGTACAGCCAATAAAATACAAAATAAGGCGTATTGTTATCAATTATAGTCGACCTTGTAATTGCTTTACTATCTGACAACAACTCTCAGTAAATTGAGTCTTCACTAAGGCTGAAGCTATTTATCTGGCATAGACAAGTAGCCCTTAGGGCCTAGAGGTTTCATATTTTATAAGAAGCAAATTTTTCGATAGTTTATGTCAGCGTCTTTCCATCATCGTATTCGCTGCTAGAATGTCAGTATGTCTAGGCCAGGCCCGTCCAACATACGGCCCCCGGGCCACCATGCGGCCCGCATGGGTCTATCATGCGGCCCGCGAGCTATTTAAAACTTTATAAGACATCAATAACTATTGCACGAACATTGTTTAAAAAAAATCCATAAGTCAGTTAATCCCGCGCCATATTGGTTTGGTTTTACTCTTTTTCGAACGCGATTGTGTTCCACATATTTCGTAAATAAATCAATAGCGGATAAAAACATCATCATTAGTTAGGTTTTAAGAATAAACATTTTAATTGAAAATTGCCGTTTAATTTAAATTAGAGGTCACTTTGCATTGTTTTGGCCGGCTACGGTGACCAAAAAACTAAACTTGGCTCTCCAAAAAAATCGTGTTGGACACCCCTGGTCTAGGCCCTCGCGTCGTTGTGTTCAATCTTAGGGCGAACAGGATCGACTACCCATACAAACTACAACTTTTATTTATGTCATGATTTTCTCACAATGACATTGTTTTACTTACCTAGTCCGACACTGTATAATTTGCATAAATGAAGGCCACTTGGCCATAGTTAGAGATCATCGCCTCTGAAATTAACATACTAGCTAGGTATTACTTCAACATAATGATATTTCTAGGACAAGTCGTATTGTCATATGGACTTCTATTATTACCTACAAGTTAACGTGACGCACGCTGCTGAATAAATGTGATCAGTTCCAATAAAAAATAAATCAATATGCGCCTTTGTAAATAAGCCTAGCAACACACTAGAACAAAACGCTGCCAGTGAAACGACATTTTATTAAGTGAACAAGCGTACTATGTATCAATAACACGCCAGCGTTTGTCAGAATAGGATGGAGCCTATTTATAATAATAAGCATATGCTCGTTTTTATATTTTAAATGTTCTATTGTTTTGTTTTTTTTTTAATTAATCTGAAAAGTTTTTTGCATAAAAGCATATAAGCACAACCAGCCAGTAACGTCCCCACCGCTGCTGGGACACAGGGGTCATCTTTGTGAAAAGAGTAAAACGTAGTCTATTTATCTAAGACTAGCATTTGCCCGCGACTTCGTACGTGTGGTACTTAGAATCACAAAAAAAATATCATTTCTGTGGTAAAATATAGCCTACTAGCAATAGAGCTGTGAAAACTGCAAGCAAGATAATAATTTAAATTTTATAAGCTATAAAGCTATAAAATGTTACAATTAATATGTATGAAAACCTGTTAAGTAGCTACACGCATCAAGTAATTGCAAAAAATCCAGTCTTTTTGTTTTAATTGTTTAAAATCACAGAAAACAGACCCCGAAGTGGGTTATTTTAAAAGCTTCATGGATTTTTCGATATCCTTCTAATCGTATTTATCTAATGGTTAAATTCTAAAACATTTATCATGTTCGAAAAATATTGTGGAGCGTTTTTGTAGAACCCCAGAAAAGGCGAAACTTAGATCCTTTTAAGAATTGTATCTTAGCAACTAGCCTCCGAACGCGGAAAAAGAAAAATGACATCATTTCGCAAAAACTATCCGAACATGAACTTTGCAGTTTAAATGACTTCACACAGTAAGTACAATGACATGGAGGTCAAAAATGAATCCCTGGTCGTCGACCGACTGACATAATAGGTACTTACCTACATTATTTTATTATTTATCTCAGATTTTAGAACGAGTGAACCTCATGACGAGATGTTGATCTTGGTCAGCAATAACCACATATATACATAGAAATAGTAGGAAATTTGAAATTACATCTCCTGTTTTGACCAAAAAGTATGTTTTTAACAGGAATTGGCGGGCATTCATGACTGTACAATCTTAAGTATAGTCACATATATCACAGACAAAATCTAAAGCTGAAGATTTCAACTCAGCCTCTAGTAGATGCAGCCACAGAACCTCAACTTGAAGTTGTTGCCCAACAAATGCTCGAATAAAAATTACACTCAGGCAAATGTTGTCTCAAGAGGCACCGTTTCATATTTTATCAGGTTTTTGTCGCCTTCAAAGTAAATAAGCGTCGAATAGCTTTTTTCAGTTTGCCTCAACTGTTTAGGCTAATGTAGCTGTGTGAAATTTGGCACTTTCATTTAAAAAATATTCTAGTACGTGTTTTTGTGCGATCCGCAAACCTAAGAATTATTTTTGTAGGATTCTGCCCCATTTTTCACCCAAGTAATCCCCAATTGCAGAATTTAATACAGGCATTAAGAACGACTTATCTAACCTTCGAGTGTCCTGAAAAATCTGAACGATTATGTATGGTTCAAGGCTGATGCATGCACTTTTATTATATATTAACAAATACATAGAGGATGTAAATACTCAGATAACTACATTCAGATTAACTTTATCTAACCTTTGCATGCCCTCCTGTTTTGACTCGTAGATCTGAACGATTGTGTGGTTCAAGGCTGGCTAATCGCATGCACTTTCCTCTTGATCATTTGCAGTTTATCTATACAAATAAATAAAATTGAAGTGTCTCTTTGTAATGTCAAAATAACAGCTTTTTACTGAATGCATATGAAAGTATATACTGTACTTATAACAAAAAACACATATTTTTACATGTTTGTCTGTCTATTTGTTCCGGCTAATCTCCGAAACGGCTGGACCGATTTTGACACGACTTTTACAGGCGGATAAGCTGATGTTATAAGGAGTAACTTACTTACCTACTTTTATTTTAGAAAAGGATGAGGGTTCCGTGAAATAAAAAATTAAAACCCTTAAAATTTTTAACAAAATCCGATTCAAATTTCACGCGGGCGAAGGCAGCGGGGCACAGCTAATATAAAATAATGATAAATCTATACATAGGATGTAAATACCCAGATAGCTGCATTATGATTAACTTTATCTAACCTTTGAGTGTCCTCCTGTTTTTTATTCGTCTAGATGTGAACGATTGCGTGATTCAAGGCTGCATGATCGCATGCACTTTCGGAATATTTTTGTCATAATATGACGCACGTAATTCACCGATTTTATGAAATAACAAGATGTGCCCGCGACTCTTGCGCGAAAAATTCGGAAAAAAAATTGAATCGCAAGTCATCGCAACCACCACAGAAATGAGCGAAGTTGAGTGTAGACGAGTGGAGCCGGTGGAAAAAATCTTATTAGGCAAAACAGAGTGGGTAAAGACTAAAGGTTCGGAAACAGTTTCGGTACAGGAGCTGACAGATAGATACTATACAGAAGTTTACAAAGTGGAACATCGACGCACAAACGATTACCACGTATTCAATACATCATTCGGAAACCCCCCAACATAGAAACTTTTCAAATTTCTCATTTTGACTGTGTAGGTATTGCACTTTTGTAGGAACCAGCTGTTTTATTTTAAAAACATCAATGAAATATTTCAATGTGGTGGAGTTCGGAATAGTGTAGTAGGTAGTAAATACGTGGTAATCGTTTGTGCGTCGATGTCACTTTCAACCTGTATGTCAGTCCGCAATTTGTCCGTACCGGTTTGACGGAACCCTAAGAAGGTATGTACCTACTGTACATTTTACGAACTACAAACAGTTTGTTAGTCAGATAAGATTTGACGCCATGACGTTTCATTGGACGACTTCCTGTAGTCAAAGAGTAAAGTAACTATAGAGAGACCTGTAGTCCTGGTCAGTCCTTCTCTACTCTGACACTACTGAAGCTATTGAAGACTTCTCACGGACCACACTCAATATAATGTAATATATAGTATAGACAAAATATGCTGACCAACGTTCTTCCATCTCCCACTACGTACATTAGTAGTACTAATGACAGAATAGAAGCTATAAATTGACTGGAGTGTCTTATTCTTATGCCTTTTGCCACCACATGGTTTTGGTGAGTGTGATTGTTTTATTCGTATATAATAACTTCTATCAGTTTTGTTTTAGCAACTGTTTACAGTTCACTAACTTTCGACTCCATATTATTGTAAAACTGGCAAAACTTGTAAAATATTGAGGATATGTGAGTCAATAGTAAGTAATAGCTAGCTATGAAGATTAACTTTATCTAACCTTGGAGTGATGCCTGTGTTTTTCCGTACATTCAGATTTTGGACGATTGCATTCGGTTCAAGGCTGAAAATAAGTATAGGTACTATATTATCGTAATCCTCGTACCATGCTTGTCATTATGACATAAATGGAGTACTTACCTATTCATATAAAGTGTAACTTGATAAAGCAGCGGGAATTTTATCTGCATCAAATTGATCGTTCTACTTACTTCTGCGTCATCCCTTAATTATACCTAATGCTTATTTTAATCAGTACTGATAAGTAAAGATAATAAAATGGAAAATGTTACATCTAGATTACAGTAATTTTGAGTCAATATTAAGTTTCATAATAAAATATGTAATTCCTGAACATTATTTTAATGAACTGTATTCGTGAAAATATCACTGCAGTACACATGCTAAGGGATATCGTGGCACAAACTTTAACCAAGGTTCCGTACTTGATGACAGACCGACCATAGTCCGCTGAGGATATTCCGGGGAAACAAAGTGTGACTGCGGAGCCTCACAAACGTCCCACCTACTTTCGTACCTTTTGTGCAACTCCACCTACACCTTGAGAAATCTATCTGAAGCCACTGATAATGCTGTTGAAGTTGCAGAGTTCTAGTCGAAGCTCATTTAACACAAATCAAAGAATCATTGACACGAAGAAGCGAATAAGCACGAGGGGTCTATGGTCTATGGTGTAGGTAAGGGCGTGTCACGATGTCCCAAACACCTTGTCTTAATATTAAAAATCTTAATCTTGGGAATAGGCTAGTCAGATGATGGTCGCGAATTATACTTTGTGAGTTACATTGTAATACATTTTATTATTCTTAAGTACCTAGGTATTTTATTTTTATAACAATACACATATCAATGTGCAAACTTGTCTTTTTATTTGGCACGTGTTACCCTATACATGCATACAAGGACATTACGTGAACACGAAGTTTTGATAACAATAATTGGCAGTGACATAATGATATTACTTTTAACATTGTTTCATCACCTAACGATAAAACTTGCTGGACCTTGATTTTGCTCGCAACTTTGTCGGAACCTTACATTGTCTCTTTTCATACTAAAGGGCGCTACATACGGCTAAGATACTATAATATTTTATCTTAAGATACAATATCGCTCGCCCTACAATTCAATGGACCATTACACACGACGAAGATAATATTTATTTCATATTTTCGTATCGTAAGATAGAGAGCGATATGAGAATTTCTCGTAACATAATATGATTTTCTACCCAAATGGATCTTCTTCTAGAGCTTGCAAGAATCATATGCACTTCAAATTCAAAATCGGAGTCTTCATCGGATGAGCTTTCTAATAAATCTAGCAGGCAAGCATGAACCATAGTTAAATCAAACTGTATATTGGTTCAACACAGGACACGTGCGGTCGCGACGAAAGCTTACAATATATTATCGTATCTTCGTCGTCTGTGATGGCCTAATATATATTAATTTAAAATCTTAAGATAAAATATTATAGTATCTTAGCCGTGTGTAGCACCCTTTAGTATAGACAGTCAGCGTCAAAAATGGGCGGGCATTACGGTCGCCAGAAAGCGGTAGAACAGCCAGGACAAAATTAAACCATGAAAAGAAACTATTTTATGCAAGGTGGTACCTTCACGAACCCGTCAACCAAGCATTTTGTACTAATTCTAACTGTGGAACTCTACGCAAAAAATATTGCTGGGAAACTTTTTTTGAGACTTTACACGGTTCATTCACGGTAGGACTCAATGTAACGTACTCAAAACATTAAAGGGTTAACAGTTATGATCCAGGAAAAAAAATGTTGGCAATAACGGGAAGAACAGGTGTCTTTTAGCTTCGTTAAGGGTCTGTTTACACCCTCTACCCGGTTATCTCAATAAAACATGGGGTTTCTGAATAAACATAGGACAACAGTCAAGAAATATACGCTTTTATTATAAAACCTTCCTTCCTCAATGGGTTTGGTCCTCTTGAATGGTCAGTTAATTCCTATATTTTTGTCGCTGACTGTACTTACTTATAACAAGCCTCTTGCCGTCAGTCTTGGGGTTGATGTCTTATTAATTTTCCCAGTAAAATGTTTCTTTCTAGATCTAACTACTTCTTAGCCTTAATTCTTTCAATTCCTTATTTCGGTTTCGTTGTCCTATATCTGATTCTGGAGATTCATTATTATCTTTGATCTAGAGTACTATATTTCTTAATAACTAGTAAGACAGATATAAAATGCAAACTTTAAAATGGGTTACCTACTAGCTAAGCCAAATATTATTCAAAAGTATCTCAAAATAATTTAAAGTTAAAAAGAGAAAAATGGATTACTATCCGAGTGTATACAGTATCTTATAAAATCTTACTAGCTAACATAAAAAGGCATATTAGTGAGCTCCTTGGTTGCCAGCCTAGCCGCCCTGTTCAGAGCGACATTGCAATGTGTGTGTAAAGCCTCAATAGATTCAGTCTCTTTTTTACTCCACCTCGACTCCATCGCTACTGAAAACGCTGTACAGGAGAATGTACAAAGCAAACTTATCAGAATACAAACTCTCATTCTCAACGCATCGCTAGGTTGTTCTACAAGACTCAAGAAGTTAAAACTTGGTTCATCAAAGAGTATTTTCTCCACCACATCAGCATGTTCCGGCAAGTCTTGCAGTACAGTGATGAGGAGTCCCACGATGTTCAGTGCTATTCGCGGAGATTTCGAATCTGTAAATAAAAATGTTTTATAAACAACAGGAAGTCACATTTAATTGGAGATCCGACATAATTCGGTTTAAATAATCTTAGCATTATGTCAAAATGTCTTGTGGCGATTTTGAAATGTCACTTAGCGTAAGATACGGGTATCATCCGTCAGGGTGTCTGGGCGAATGTCAGCTATAATTTGTTTGTAACATGACCTTTTTACGTCGAGACAGTTATGACGTCATCTTCTTAGAAATAAATAAGACTATTTCATTCGCAAAACTTGAATTTCAAATGTCCAATTACTATGTTTTCATTATGATCTATCCTGAACTTCTTGGTTGAAACCTTGGGTATTGTAGATCTGTTTTCTTGACCTGGGTGCAAAGCCATTTAAATAAACGCACGATAAACGGGATAACATGAACAAAAATTATAATCTATTGCAAGAGCCGACGTGTGTTGTCGGTACAAGTATGACGTGTCAAACTTGGCAACGATGTTGTTTTTCTTTTAGACGTCCTTTCCTTTCTATGACGTTTCTTCTGAAAGCCTCTTTATAGAATCTTTTAAATATCTTTGAATCTTTGTGTAGTAAGTTGGTCTTACAGTGCATCAAGAGCCTGGTGAAGACTGGATGCGCGTTGTACGCGCTGAGCGCGGTGGCGAACTGTCGCACGCCGCGGCACGAGCGCACGCACAGCCACGCGCACACTTCCAGCATGCGGGTCACGCCCTGCAGTCTGTGAAAGGTAAAGGTAATCGATTCATTCCCTACTCGTCATCATTTGCCTTGTCTTTTTCCAACAATTTAATCATATTAGGATCGTCTTCCAGTCTAACCAGTTGCAGCTGAATACCAGTATACATGAAGCGATTGCCATCTGACTTCCACAAAACCAGTTAGGTCCTGGGCAAGACGATTCCCTTTAGTAAGATTGGCGTCACACTTTAGGGATTCTGACCACCCGTAAAGACTGTCGAAGATCTACGAATTAAAGCCGAGGGCCACGGCTTAACGTGTTTTTGAGGCACATTTAGATAAATAATAAGTATGAGTGATAGCAGTATAAAAATACATCAAATTAACAGACATATTCTTATGCGTTCATATCCTTGGCATTCTTGTGTTCTCACGAGAGAGGCAACGGTGCATACTAGACGGTTTACAGGCGGAATTCACGCAGGTAGCAAATTCTGAAGAAGCTAGAAGATTGGTGCTAAGTTTACCTGTCGGGAGCTCCATCGTCGTTGTCTTTGCTGTCTTTCATGAGCGTATTGATGGCCGCTACGAAGTTGTACACCACCTTAGCTTCGAGGTACACCTGAAATTAAAAATAAGGGCATTTCGTTTAGAAAAATATATTTGGGCTAAGGAGGAGGATATTGTAACGAACAGTACAAAAAGTACTACAGCAGAGCTATCTATGCCACAAAGGCAGAACTCAAAATTCTGAATCGCGCTATTAAAGTTATCCGCGACATAAGACTTCATAGGAAAACCGACAACAACTGTCAGGCAGTAGCCCACCAGACACAAGACCCGTCTGGTCGGACCCGTCTTCCCTTTTCTCGGGGAATGAAGAACTTTACACCCTCTGTACTTCATACCCCATAATATTACAATACCAATTTTGTGAACCATAAAACCGTCAACAGGCTTTGGCATGTCTGAACAGTACAAACGCACAAGAAATAAGAATTATCTACAAGCTTGGGCATAACATTTTGAACACCAATAACAAATTTCAGAATATTGAAAACATAGTCAGCCCGGGAAAAGTGGCAAATTGTGTTAATTACGACAAGCATTTATACTTCTGGGTAAAAGCTAGGGAGATGCTCATACTTAGTAGCAAAATAAACTCACATCTTGTATATTAAGCAGCGTGTGCCTCGGCAGTGTGTGCGCAAGCGCCGGCAGTGCTAGAAGCGCCGCAACAGCGCCACAAACTCGTCCACCTCCGCTGGCCCGCGCTGCGCTGCCCACTACGCCTATCACCATGCTTACCTGGAATTAATAATATAATGGAATGATCATGTCATCCTATCACTAGCCTGAAATTTATGAAATGTAGAATACATTCACTTAAGATATTAAGGTATAATTCAGAAGGCGACCGCAACTACAGCGGCAAAGCAACTTTGTGAAAACACTGTCGTAGACTCGACATTGCCGCTTGTTGCCGTTTACATTGTAATTACATAGAAACAATTCGTGTCGCTGCGGATTCGGGCGACTTTCTCGCTGCGGTCTGCTACAGTGATTCGGGCGGCTTTGTCGCTGCGGTCGGCTATAGCTATTCGGGCGGCTTTGTCGCTGCGGTCTGCCATAACGATTCGGGCAGCTTTCTCGCTGCGGTCTGCCATAACTATTCGGGCAGCTTTCTCGCTGCGGTATATCGTAGCGATTCCAGCGGCTTTGTCGCTACAGTCTGTCACAGCGATTCGGGCGGCTTTGTCATTTCGGTTTGCGGTTACAGTAGTGCAAAATTTAATGTTTTGATATGATTAATGCATGTATTTATAGGACGAACTTGTAAGACGTTTGTCTGTTGGATAATAATAAGAATCTCAATGAGTAGATATCGGTACCAATCTCAAACAATGGAGCAATAAAAGAACCCACCCATGCAATTAATACTTATGTATCTATTCTGCAACTCAATTGGTATCGCATGACATTGTTACATACCATATTTAGTTGCGTTAAAGACTCCACGTCGCCATCCATAACTTCACTAATGTTGGAGTTGAGGAAAGCTTCCCATTCTTCTAATTCTATAGAAGATGGCTCTTTGACTGGAAACCAAACAAACGTAGTTATTTTTTTTTCATAGTTATTAATTGATAATAATTTTATTTTTAAATATAGACTTAAAACAGGTAAATACAAATTATTACCATCACTTTTGTCTTCAGTCTTCAACATCCTGTCATTATCAGCATCTTCTTTATCATCAGAGGTTTCATCAATAACTTCAGATTTCTCCACATCCTGATCTTTTTCCTCTTTAGAGCACTTTTCTTTATCATCAATAAAGCTAGATACCTCAATAGTAGGTTCACTCGTCCGTCGCTGATTTTCATTTTTGTTTTTGTCCCAACTTCGGCTGAAGTGAAAAGATCTCTTGATGCTTCTTGTCAACTTATTTCCACCACTCCCAAATCTAAGCTTATCACGTGAAAATTGTAATATTTTCTGCTTGTAAGAAGGAGGTACACTCTTACTAAGCCCAGAACTGACATCACTGCTACATTTGGTAGAACTTTTCGGATGCTCTAAACTTTGCGATGCCGTGTCTATAGATTTCGCCTTCTGTTTTACATCCAGCAATTCTTTCTGACTGTCACTGGCACTCAGAGGCTTTTGTGTTTTCTTTTCTTCAACGTGCTTCTCTGTGTTAGGTTTCTCTTCATCTATCTTATCCATTTTGTTGAGATCTAATTGTTTTTTGTTAGCTGCCATAAGTTGGGCCATGTTGTTTTCTAGGTTGCATACAACGAGGTTGGAATTGTTGAGGACATTGTACTCGTGTCTGAGTAGTTTCGCGTTGGCTGCAGTGATGGGATGTGATTGGTCTTCGTCGTCAGTCTTTAGGCTGTCTCGTACACTGAATGCGCTGGTCGCTCTGACGCTGTCGTCATCTGACATAGGAACACACTCCATCGCTTGCATTACTCTCGCGTTTCGCAAATCATGTTCTTTTGATTCTAGTTTCTGTTCAGGTATTGTTCTGGGAAAAGAAATATAAATAAAGAGAATTTTAAAATAGATGGCATTGAATACTTTGTTTTTGCCAATGCTGGATTAACAAGCAGAAGTCTTTTAAGTTTTTGCTAGTCACAATGAAAGCCTCACCTTGTATTACTGCTAACTTTATCCCTTTGAAGCTGCTTTGCCTCTTGTTGGCTGTGGGTCAGAGGTTTTGTGAATGGTGATTCACTCTGTACATCTTCTGGCAGAATAGTCACATGGCCAGAAACAAATGGATGCTCCAGAATTTCTGGCCAAGTCATCCTTTTCATTGGATCTTTGTGAAGTAGGCCCTTAAACATTGTAGAACCAGATTTTAATTTTAAAATTGATAAAGAACCACAAAATATTATCGCATACACATCCTAACCTTTGAAAAACAAGGTTATTACGTCTGATCTGAATAGTAATAATTCAGAGAAATTATTATTACAAACAAAACATGAGTATCACAAGCAATTAAAATAGACATACATATTAATAGTCCATTGTTGAATAAATAAACCCATAGTTTGATGTAACCTTTCCACAAGTCAAGTCAACAGGGTTAAGGCACCACAAATCATTCAATCTCGAAATGTTTTTAGCCATTTATTGTGTATTTGGGGCTTAAGTATTATATCTCATTTATGCAATATACACACACCTGCAAGAAGGATCTAGCTTCTGTGCTGATAAAGCTGGGCCACTGCACTGGCTTGTGTCTGATCATCCGCACCAGTTGCCATATTGACATGGTACAGAATGGAGGCTGGCCTGCTATCAGCTCATACACAATGCAACCGAGGGACCATAGGTCAGCCTGAAAACACATTGTATCAAGTTTATTTTGTAATTAGTGATTTATTCTGAATATCATACACGACAGAAACAAACAACTTATTGACAACTATTTGAGTTTTTAAATTATTTTAGTACCTTGTTATTATGCCACCACCAACTTATTTACTTTACATTCCTATCTTAATAAATCACTTGCAAGCAAAAATTTTAACGACATTTCTGACAGACTTCCCAAAATTAATTTGCATTCGGCATTCACCCTTATTAGATATTGTTGTTTTGGTCCAAATTTTATGTATTTTCTGCGAGCATCTCCCTTGTGGCATCAACCGCATGCACATCATTCTCAAATATTGACAAAAAGTTATTTGAAATTAATATATTAAACAGGCTATTAAAACTTACTTGGTGATCATAAGGCTTCTCCTCGATCAATTCAGGTGCCATGTATAGCGGAGTACCTTTGATGGAAGTCAGAATGTGTGTTGCATTTGTCATGATTCTTGCTAAACCAAAGTCACATAGTTTGGCACATCCTGTACTGTCCAGTAACACATTCTGTGGTTTTAAATCTCTGAAAAGGAATGTGTGCTTCTGTAAGTACTAATTACTCCTGCATATTGAATTAAAAACATAGACAAAACCTCTTTTCCCGCTTTTTCTAAAGCTTGGAACTACATGTTTAGTAATCTCAACTGCTGCTGATCTAGTAGGTGCGAGTGCTAAGGCTTTGGTTTGGTTTCTTCCCAGTTTTGATATGTGGATTTACATTTGGAGTGAGTCTGCCAAGCCCTTTAGGAACTACATTAATGTAATCTCAATTAATGTACATTTAGTAAGTGCCACGGCAAAATTCAACAAGCACAGGATTATAAAAAAATTAAATAGCTTTCAATAGTAAACTTAAATCGTTTCAAAAATCAACTCTGAACTGACCTGTGCAGCACCCTATGAGAATGCAAGTAGTATAATGCTGAGACCAAATCCCAAGTGATTTTCTTAACTTGATCTTCATTCAAGCATCCTTCTTTTGCAAGGATGCTATGTAACTCTTTCTCCGCATACTCTGTGACTACAACCAACTCGGATTCAGTGTCAAAGCTGTCTATCATCCGGATAATGTTTGGATGTTTTAGCTGCCTCTGGATATCACATTCTTGTCTCAAGTTTTTCAAGTCTTTTACTGAACGCCCTTTCTATAATTAAAAAGAAATTAAATTTAAAAAATAATTAAGATGTATAAACAGACACTCCTGTGGAAATATAAAACTGTATAGCGACCACTGACTGTTTACTGTGCTTTCACCATACTACAGTGCATATTATAATGCCTTTTTGTCGGTTGTTTCAATCATAAGTCACAGTTAACTCGCGACATACAATAGTTTTACTTTTATGAAAGTAGGTAAACTCTGGCCTAACAAACATTCAGTTCAACATGAAGCTAGTCCCTGGAGTCAAGAATTCACACAATTCGAAGATACAACATACCTTTCTAATAACTTTTAGAGCTACGACAGCATCAGTTTCTTTATGTTTAGCTTTAAAAACACGACCAAACGATCCTTCGCCAATAAAAGATATAACTACGTAACTTTCCATTTTAGATCAAAAATTTAAATGTAACATAGCTCTCAAATATTTAGCATTGTTTTATGATTAAAAGTAAATAATTACAACACAGAAAGCTTCTAAAAGTTCTTTGATAATAAAAATAAACAAATCGAACAACTTCTATCAACTGTCGACTGTCAAACTCGTTTCTTGCTGTCATTTTTGACATTGACTGACTGTTGGATTGTCAGTCTGGAATGGATGCGTTCCCGTGAAAATAAAGTTATGTCATTGCAAAAAACATAAAAATTGCATTTTGAAAAAGGGTTCTAAAATTAAATGGCCACTGGAAACACTATAATCTATGACAAATACAATTCGTTATATTTTTCCATACAACGCTACACAACGTCACCTCATCTATAGTTATGTTCCTGAAGAGTATTGCAAGTGTATGTCACCGTCCCATTGGTTTTGTGCTCGCAAGCGGCACTGCTGCCATGAGGTCTTAGGTTCGATTCCCAGGTCGAGTAAAGTGTTATTGGGTTTTTCCATCAGGAAATTCTCAGTAGCAGCCACGATGTCTGGACTTGTGCTTGGTTGAAGGCAATAGGCTCGCCCTCTATTACATGGGACTTAAATATAACTGGCGAAATGTGCGTGTACTACTGAGTATAACCCGTCGAAGATAACAGGCGTGATGTTATGTTATGTAACACTTACATTTAACCAATTATCTTTAATTAAACAAACCTTAAACCATTTAGGATGGATATCCTAAATAATGTAATATGTGGAGCTTGGATAAGCTCCACATATTACATAATATCATATATCCTACTTTTGAAAGTTACGTGTCATGTTTTGCTTGCAGTACTTAATAATTTCATAGTATAATAAAAATAAAGGCACTATATTATAAGCCTTCCGTTACTACCGTTTATCCTCTTTTTTAAAGAGGACAAACCTTTGCAACATTTTTTTTTTGTTTGAAAACAGTCAAACTTAGAGATAGAGATATGATTATAAATATGGCTGCTTAAAAACATTAACAAAAATACAGGCATTAAATAATGTTGGTTAACCACCGTTTGTAAAAGAAAAAAAAACATTGAAAAAAAAACAATTGCACGATTTTTTTTTTGTTGGAAAACGGCCAGCCTTCTGCAGATTATGTTGATGCGGATTGGGGAGGGGATACAAAAGATAGAAAATCTACTTCAGGTTATGTGTTTAAAGTATTTGATTCTGTAATATCTTGGTGTACTAAAAAACAATTGTGTGTTTCCCTTTCCTCAACTGAGGCAGAATATGTAGCACTATGTTCAGGTATTGTAGAATCCTGTTGGTTAAGAAAATTGTTAATTGACTTTGGTTATAATTTGGAAGTCATTTTATATGAGGATAACCAAAGTGTAATTAAAATATCAGAAAATAACTATGGTAAAACTAGGTTAAAGCACATAGACATAAAATATCATTTTATTGTTGATAAGCTGAACACAAAATGTGTAAGACTGACCTATATAAGCAGTACCAACAATCTTGGAGACCTATTTACTAAAGCACTGGGTAAACAATTGTATGAAAAACATAGAAATAATATTTTAACGTACTGAAGGTAACTGAAACTTTCAGTAGCGCCATCAGGATGGAATTTGGTGTGGACAAATGTGCGGTCATGCATGTAAAGCGAGGGGAGATTGTGGAATCTGTGGGAACCCAACTCTCGGATTCCATAATCTTAGATCCCTTTCAGCAACCGAAACCTACAAGTATTTGGGTATGTCGGAAGCACTGGGCATCAATGTAGCTGACATGAAGCAATCGTTGAAGGAACGCTTCTTTGGCCGCCTGAGAAAAGTATTTAATAGTCTTTTATCAGGCGGAAATAAGGTGCGTACCTTCAACGGTTGGGTCATGCCAGTTTTGATGTACTCTTTCGGCATACTGAAATGGACACAAACAGAACTGGATGCCCTGGATAGGAAGGTCCGTACATTGTTAACGGCATATCGAATGCATCACCCACGATCTTCGGTTATGAGACTGTATATCCCGCGGAGGTACGGAGGTCGAGGCTTTTTAAACGCTAAGACTCTCCACAATCGCGAGATATGCAGTCTCAGGGAATTTTTCCTAGAAACCGTGGGGATGCATCGGGATGTGGTTGCGGTGGACAAGGGCCTCACCCCGCTCTCTTGGCTAAAGAGAACTGGCGCAAACCTGTAGTACTTGACACTAACGACCGCAGGGAGGTATGGCAGAGTAAGGAGCTCCACGGACGCTTTTTCTGGGCCCTTCATTGGCCCGATGTAGACCTATCAGCGTCCGTAGCCTGGCTACATTCCGGCGATCTCTTCGGAGAAACCGAAGGTTTTGTCTGTGCAATTATGGATGAAGTTATGATGACGAATAACTACCGGAGATTTATTGTGAAGGACGGCACGGTTGACATAATTCGGGCATGCCACCGTCCGGACGAATCAATTCGTCACATCCGGGTGTTCTCGTCTAGCTAACGGAGAGTACTTACATAGACACAACCTTGTAGCCAGGATTATCCATCAGCAACTTGCTCTAAAATACATCCTTGTGGAATCGGAAGTGCCGTACTATAGGTATGTGCCCGACCCAGTTCTCGAAAATGGCAATATCACACTGTACTGGGATCAATCCATCATCACTGTCAGGACTATTGTGGCCAACAAACCTGATATAGTGGTGGTGGATCGATCAGAGCGGCGCGCAATGATTGTTGACATAACGGTCCCGCATGACGGGAACCTCGTGAAAGCCGAGAAAGATAAGCAAATCAAGTATCTTGACTTGGCTCGCGAGGTTGTCAACATGTGGGAAGTGGACTCGGCGATCATTGTGCCGATGGTTGTTTCAGCCAATGGCTTAATTGCCAAGAGCCTCGACCAATACCTGAGGAGGCTCTCGTTAGGCAGCTGGATCAAGGACTTGATTCAGAAAGCGGTACTCCTGGACACGGCTCGTATTGTTAGGAGGTTCCTCTCTCTGGAGCCCTGACCGCCGGTAGCTTGGACCCTGTTCCCGATACCGGTGGGCTACTTTTTTATATTTTTTAATGTTTTTTTTTTGTAAGAAATATTTAAAAATGTAACTATAAGTAGAAAAAATGAATAAAGAGAATATTAATCATGATTTTAATTTGAATCTTAATTTATTTTGAGTTATATTATGATCTCAATTTCAACCATCAATTCATCCTGACATTACTATTTATTTTCATTTGATTGTATTCTGGATATTTTAATCTTAATTATAGCATGATTGTTTATTTGTATTTATTCAGAATTTTAGTGTATTCCTAATTTTAATGTACTCCTAATTTAAATGTATTCCTAACTGTAATGTATTCCTAATTTTAATTTTAATTATGTATTTAGAACATGTGTACTCGATAATGTGCAAGCTGTGGTTACCTATAATTGAGTGTGCGTTACAGGACAACGTATTCTGTAGTAGTTTTAATTAAATGAATGATAATGTAATGTAACTCGTTGGTAATCCAAAATAAATAAATAAACAAAGAAAGAAAGAAAGAAAGAAGGAAAGAAAGAGAGAAAGAGAGAACGAGAGAAAGAGATAACGAGAGAAAGAGAGAACGAGAGAAAGAGAGAACGAGAGAAAAAGAGAGAGAGAGAGAGAGAAAGAGAGAAAGAGAGAAATAAATAAATAAATAAGTAAATAAATGAATAAATGAATAAATGAATAAATGAATAAATGAATAAATGAATAAATGAATAAATGAATAAATGAATAAATGAATAAATGAATAAATGAATAAATGAATAAATGAATAAATGAATAAATGAATAAATGAATAAATGAATAAATGAATAAATGAATAAATGAATAAATGAATAAATGAATAAATGAATAAATGAATAAATGAATAAATGAATAAATGAATAAATGAATAAATGAATAAATGAATAAATGAATAAATGAATAAATGAATAAATGAATAAATGAATAAATGAATAAATGAATAAATGAATAAATGAATAAATGAATAAATGAATAAATGAATAAATGAATAAATGAATAAATGAATAAATGAATAAATGAATAAATGAATAAATGAATAAATGAATAAATGAATAAATGAATAAATGAATAAATGAATAAATGAATAAATGAATAAATGAATAAATGAATAAATGAATAAATGAATAAATGAATAAATGAATAAATGAATAAATGAATAAATGAATAAATGAATAAATGAATAAATGAATAAATGAATAAATGAATAAATGAATAAATGTATAAATTAATTAATAAATAAATGAATAAATAATGAATGAATAAATAAAGGAATGAATAAATAAATAAATGAATGAATAAATAAATAAATGAATGAATAAATAAATAAATGAATGAATAAATAAATAAATGAATGAATAAATAAATGAAGGAATAAATAAATGAATAAATAAATGACTAAATAAATGAATAAATAATGAATGAATAAATAAATGAATAAATGAATAAATAAATACATAAATAAATGAATGAATGAATAAATAAATGAATGAATAAATAAATTAATAAATAAATGAATAAATAATGAATGAATGAATAAATAAATGAATAAATAAATAAATAAAGTGAAGATCGTCGCCCCACCGAGCCTGAGAGCGTCTACTCCAACGGTCATCGGTTCTACGGCTAATATGGCCGGCCCTATTGCCACTTCAGATTACTTATTGTATGAGCTATGTCGACAACTCTGGTTCTCTATCGGATCACCTCGTTCCGGATTCGATTCCTCAGAGAAACTCCAAGCATAGTCCGATCCATAGCTCGCTGAGTGACCTAGAATTTATGGAAAAAGAAACAAGGAAAAAAAAAAATTGGAATTGGAATTTTATGGAAATGACAAGTGGAAGTGCGGAATCTCCTAATACAAGCAATTCCTTGCTTAAAAGGTGATCTCCAATTACATGTATCTAAATGCCTATTGTAATTGAAATAAACGTTTTTTTTTTTTATGGACCAGCCGTAGCGTGAGGCCCCGTAAGTCATAACAGGCAGGACGCATTGGTTGAAGACCTTAGTCTTTAGGAACACCGAAATACGCTCTCGACTCCGTGGCTGCTACTGAGAAATTCCTGATGGGAAAACCCAATATCACATTGCCCGACCCGGGAATCGAACCCAGAACCTCGTGCCGGGGCAGTCGCGGTTACGCCCACTAACTAAACCAACGAGGTTTTTAAATAATCGTGAGCGCGATGCTGATGTTATGTAAAAATGACTGGCGAAATGTAGGTGCACTATTAGGTACACCTCTACCTTACTCTTCGGGGATTACCTACAGGCGTGATGTTACGTTATGAGCAGATTTCTACATAATATTATAGGTCTACGCAAAGGAAGCCGCGGCAAAAGCAAGCATGAGTTGTTATAATAATAAAGGCCTAACCTACCTTTGTAGCTGTTTAATATTTACATGACCCATATACCTACGTAGGCAATAGCTAGTTATCTTTATCTTCTCAGAATTTACTTTTCACCTTGGGCTTTTTAATGATCTTACCTACCTAACTGATTCTACTGACGATAGTGTAGCGACGGTATTCTGGTTTCACTACTTATAAGATTGGTCCACCCGATAACAATTTACGTCTGAATATTATCATGAATATATAGAGGAAACGAGTCTTGAAATAGAACAATTTTAATAATTTAGAACGGCCATAAAATAGGCGAGTCGGACCGCTAAGCATTCGACAGGCAGCGGCGGTACCCGATACGAGTTGAATTGGTTGATGCTTTGTTGTCTATACGCTATTTATACTCGGATTATCCGGCAACCAGCTGTACGAGATAAAACTCCGAATCGCGTACACACAATAAAACACCAAGTGGGCTAAAGTTCGGACGGGAGCATTATTTCACGTTGAAACATATCATTCCACAATCCACAGCCGTGCACCATTCTGTAAACATATGAGACACGGTGCGTGGGCCGATGTGTACATTAGGGATTTTTAGTAACTCACAGTAATGTCTAATCAATCTTTATTATTCATTTCGTAAGATTGAGAACTAAATACATAATCTGTCTGTAAGAAATTTAAATAATTGGCCATTAACGGTTTCGTCACCTGAAACAGAAATAGCTTCAACAACAGATCTTAATGAAAATTGTCTACGTGAAAAGCTTTGCCAGAAGCTTTGCTGGTTTCAGGAACCTTGATGAATAAGGTCGTGGCTCAATTGATTTTTCAATAAAATTATTACAAAGGTTGATCTCAGCGTTAGGAATATAAAATTAGTTTGGAACTGCAAGTTTCTGTTTTTAAATTGCACCACGATCATTCTTTAAATTGCCTATTTGCAATTGCTCCTTAGTTTCCCATTTGTAACCGATACACCAAAATGCCCGTAAAAATAAGCAAACCAACGTAGGCGTGAACAAAATATTAATATAAATGATTTAGAAACAAAGTTAAGTTTAAAATAAAAGATGTACAACAGAAATATATATCAGGGTAACGGACTGATCTAAAGGGAAACTGTTGCCAATAAATCATTTCTGTTATTACAAATCGTAAGTGTGTAGGCATAAATTAAATTTGAACGAGTAAGTACTGTAATAATTTCGATGACCCGTATAATAAGTCAGGGCTTATAATTAATATATTTTTGTCTGTCTACTAACTACTACTATAATTATGAGACGCGGGAATAACACTAGACAAGTATTTTAGAATCCCGAAATATTTTAATTCTCAGAGTTCGAAATTTTTCAACACGCGTTTTTCTTTACGAACTTTATAGCGCTGTTGATAGATATTGGGATGGCACAAATGGCCTTTTCAACATGTTTTAAATGTGGATAGAGGTGCCACTTATTTATTTATAAAATATCCACCTAAAAGCTCGCAAAAAACAATGAGCGCTTCCATTCTTTAACGTAGGCGTAGGCCCTGGGAACAATCGCCCTATGCCAATGGCAGGAAAAGGGTTAACTCAATTACTTACATCGTGAGTGCTACTTTAGAGCATTCATTCCCACTAAATATCAAGTCCATAGTGTTACGTGTACTACTGAAAAATGATCGTGTAAACCAGTTGAATTATCCGAGGAATAGTTTTAAATAATAACATCTGCAACTCTTCCTTCACTCGTATTATTGTAGTTACGATCATTCCGTATGTTTATTTAACTAGAGCAAATTTTCGCATATTTTCTTTTCACGTCATTTCAATTTGTACCTACTCGTCTGGAAGCGAAACAAAATGCTAATAATAATGGTAGAGCAGGCTGGATTGTATAAAACCATGATCTTATGATGCGAATACCTCTGTATACGAATTTGGCAATCTGTTGGACTGTCATCCTTATCGCTCAACGAGCTTCGTAAAAGCTAATCAATAAAACTTGTCAGTACCTACCCTGTAAATTCTGATATACTTATCTACTCAGTTTTGAAGATTGATGTTGATTGATAGGGATCTGCGCAAAACTCCTGCTTTAGATATTACAGAATACCTAGGTAACAAGATACGGGATTTGTTAATGGCCTCAAATAGTGATGTATGAGGATGACTAGATATTGCAGGTGCATCGTGTTTTTAGTTTTCAAATGTTGTTTTCGTTCGTTCTAGAAACAAGTGTGAAAATATTTCATATTTTAGATTGTAGATCTATGTGTTTTGAAATGTAGCAGGAGCTTTTAAATTATAACGCTATGTAGTTTCGTAGCAGCTGCGTTCACTAAGTAATATAGTAATCGAAGATAACCCAAGTAATTTTTTTTTAAGTAAATGGCATGTAGGTTGTACCTACCTACTATACTTATATTACGGGCTAAAAATATAAAGCTGTCGTACTATTCAGTGTTAAGTAGCAATTGAAATTTATTTACGTTTGCCAAACCTCAGCCTGAACAATAAAGAAGTCACGAAAAAATGTTGCGAGTCGTTTAAACTAGTGACAAAACGATTCACAATAGATTACATTGATTTAATTGAAATGAAAAAAAGCTTATCTACTCGATTGTACTGTTTACGTAGTCGACCGTTACCTAATTCCAACTGGACTGAAAAACCCTTGTCAGAAAAAACACATTTTCTAAAGCCTTCTGAAGAGACCGTTCATTAATTAAACATTTCCTTAGCAATAAATAGGTGTACCTACGCATTGTTATGATTTTAACATAGACCCTCCTCCTAAACTACTGAAAACCTAAGCTAAACATGCATACGGATTAAACCGTAATAACTTTATAGGTACATTTTCCTCAGCAAGGAAAATCGTTTTAGGCTTTTTCCTTTCAGTAAGTGGGTAACAAGAATAATTATAGGTCACTCTTGATCGTACCATTTCGACCGATATTCGTCGTTTTATCATTGATCTCGAGTCCCTATCGACGGTTGTCCTGGATTCGAATTGTTTTACGAACTGCCGACTCCATAACTGTTGCTCAGAATAACCCGTCTCGAGATTTCCAGTGCTCATAAAAATGCGATTGATTTATAGTCAGTACATTTGTATTGGCACCCACCCATTACATTACACCACTGAATAACGCTACTCTGTGCACACGCACACAATAAATTCAGAAACATTATTTAATTTTTACGCTATTATGAATAAATTACAACATAATCAGGACTTGTATTTGGTGTTTCACAGAATTATTTATATGGAATGTAAAATAGAATTAATATTATACCTATTTCACGGTATTTACAGAGCTTCTGAAAATATTCGCATCGATCACTCGTAAAATGTTTTCAGTAAGTTTGGCTGGGTCTACACTTCGATAGTTTATTTCGATCTGGTGATGAAAAAATTAATAAAATCTGCGTTTTTAGCTAACCATCGATCGATGTTGAATTGGCAGCGTAATGTCTGGCAAAATAGATTCTGGTTTTGAAACTCAACTGCATGTTTTGATTTTATTGCAATCTTCTTCTTAGCGTGTCGATGACCATTTAAATTGAGTCAGCCCAATATTTGGCGACGAGTTTGGCACTTTCATTAGCGTACTCAGCTCTTGTGATGTGTAAACAACAGGACAGGCAGGACACGATATCAAGTGTCCCATCGTTTGTGGGGCAACACCACATTTACACTCCAGGGCAGAGTCATCTATGAATCTCCACCTGAACAGGTTTTCCTTGCTTCGGCCAACCTGTGTCCGGAGTCTATTTAGAGACTTCCAGCAATGTATGTACCATACTTACAAATTTATTGTACCTAAGAGATGTGGAACATTAAGAGCGCTTAGTCATTCATCCCGGGACTTAAATACTTTTTAAGGGTTGAACCTCATCTGCTGCCGATCGCCTCGTCGATGCTACCCGGTCTGTTTCTCACTCTAGCAAATGTTGGTTCTGAGTGACAACAAGGGATAGGAGCATGGAAAAGTGCGAATCTGAGTTGCCAGATCAGGTTCAACCTTAAAAACTAATTTTAACATTTTTACTTTGCAGGTTGATAGCTAAATTCAGGTCAAATACAACCGCCCAGTCTGTAATTTCTTTTATAAAACACCGTGACGAAAACGCAAAGAAAATTAGAACACCCTGTAAACAGAAAGAACAAAATAACATTATTAAGAAAAACCAAAACATTTTCTCCGAAGCTACAATCAGCACGAAGCTGGACAAATTTATAGAGCAACAAAATAAACATGAAATGAAGCAACAACCGCGGGAAAATAAAAATAACAGTGTATTACGCGAGACTAGGATTTATTTACAAAATAGAACAAAAATACCATGTCGTGATACCAAATGTTACGGTCTTGGGAGTAGCTAGTCTCCCAGTGGGAGCAATGCACCAGGGACGTAAGGACGTTATTGTAGAAAACTGTCTTTGTGCCAAATCTCCATTCAAGCTTCACAAGCGCCTGATGATGGATTGTTACTGTCCTTTAATCATTTTTGAAAGAGTAACATACTTGCAATGACAAAATAACATGTTTTTAAAACAATGTCTATTTTCATAAAATCAATCTTCGTCTTGTAATTGTTTGTAAAGCTGCGTTCACTGCGAGTGGAGCTTTCGGTATTTCGTAGGCGTTCTCTCGAAACCATCCATCCAAAACATCCAAACAACTAGTTGCGTTACACGAAAATCATTCGAGCAATTTCAAGAAAATATTCGGTAATTGGTAAATGTATAACAATCGGTACACCTTGCAAATCGGAAACGATTTAGAAAAACGTCGGCACTCAAAAACTATACTTTCATATTATTTTACCGGTTTATTATCAGTAAATTTATCTCCAACATAAAAATAAACTTTTGCCAAAATTTGCTGCGCAGGAACTACACGTAAATCATGATAACGTTATGTATGACGAGTACTCGTACCGTGATTTTTGACAACTAGTGTGTTGGACTGTTGGCAACATGTCTTGTGACGTTTTCTAATTAGAGCTGAAGCACATATTGAATTTCCCTGAATAATAAAATGAGACTGTTGAGCGTTGGGCCCTAAGTTAGGTCCTCGGGTCGGGTAAAGTGTTATTAGCTTATATGGAATACTTATTTCCACTATGAATTTCTGAGAACCCTCTACTCCCCATTACATTTAAACGTAACCGTTGAAATGTGCTTATCCCTTCGGGGAATAAAGGCGAGATGTTCTGTAATATTAGTTTTCCTGTTCCATTTATTTCGGGAAAGCAGCTCAATGGGCCTGTTATTCAGGGCACTACAGTTTCACTAATTCATTTTCTTCAGTAGACGACTTACCTACATTGGAACTTATATTTGTACAAATTACTGTAATGCTGTACAGAATATCTCATCTGTGAGTATATTTATCGTATCTTTTTTCACGATCCCTCAATTTTTTTGTCGTGTTCACACGCATAACGAATCGTGAAAAATGACGGAAACGTCTTAAATCACGTATCGTCTTATAAAAATCTCGTACGTCAAAAAATACAAATCGTGATTTTTTGTGACGGATTTGCTGATGCGCTCGCTCCCAAAAAATCACGAAACTAATGTGAACATTCAACATACGTCTTTTTTGTGAAATGTCAACATACGTCTTTTTTGCCGGATCGTGTTAAAACACGATTCCGTATGCAATGTGAACGTCCATCCGTCATGACGTATCGTGTTTAAGACGGATCGTCAATGACGGAAGCCATGTGAATGAGCCCTTAGTTGTAGAACTGGATTCTTCATGTATTTTGGAAAAACTGAATGGAAGTTTTATTTTTGGTAGAGCTATTTAAAATTGTGGTCGTCAAGGGATGGTACTATCTGCCACCACCATTTCCACCGCCGAATAGCTTAGGTGCGCCCAAGCTTGAAGGGTAAGGGTGCCGGTGTAGTTACAGGCACACGACTTTATCTCAGCGATGGTAACGCACCAGTGATGTGTCTTGTATTGCTCATGATGGTTTTTCATAGACTATGCGTACCTTTACCTACCTAAAATATAAGCTTTCTCATGTTACTGTACTGTACATCGTTAATGCTATCCTCAGTTACTAAACCAAACCAAAGAAAAGTTCAATGCGTAGGTAATTCGGTACTAAAAAATATCGATAGCTCTATCTCCCCAAGTTTAATATTCCACTAACGCATTCGTTTGGTATTGCTGTTTGCCATACCATCTCATCTGCTAAGCACATCTAGCCCGTTCCGACTTTTATAAATATTTGTGTTTCGTTTACTAAAGTAAACTTTCCTCATTACTTACGTCGTACTCGAAACCCGTTTATAAAATAAAATATTTCATGTGTAGCAGCATTACATTATTTTGTCGTAAATCAAAAAAAGCTTAGCTAATCCAACAGCAAGTATAATGGTGCCGGAAGAGGTACCGTGTAATGACGTCACGTCTATTCTCCCCGAGCCTCGCGTCTCAAGTTTTAATGGCGCAAAATTTAATGGCGTGTGATGCCCTAATGATTGACGCCTCCTAGTGAAATAAGCTGTAGTTAACGCGCGTGGGCCGTTGGATCATACACATAATTACTCACTTGCTCAATTAGCAGCTCATCCAACCGTGGCTTATTCGCACTCGTTGAATAAATCACATTCACAACTTATCTACGATTGTCCGTCCCTCGAACGGATTCAACAGGTAATATCTAGATAAAAAGACCGAACAGTCAAATGGATATTAATAATAAATCTCAAAATTCAGTCTTCAGTCAGTTCTGAGAATCACGCCGGTAGCCAGCTATTAGGAAACCAATAAAAATTATTTCGATAATAATTTATAACGACTGCGTCGATGAAAGAAAAATTGCAATTTCCTAACATCATAATAATAAACTGCCTACACACGACAAACGACTTTAAAATTAAACCTAATTATTCGCATTTATGAAACAGCAGTGGCTGGGTCGTTTGGGCGGGCGGCGAGTTTACGGGGGCGGGCGGCACATTACACGCTTCAGCATCGCACGCACCGCTTGTTTACGTTTTTCATAACCACGTTTCTACTAAAAATACTTTAGCATCCTGCCGTTTGAGGCTCACGCCATTGGTCGGCGCAAGCGCAGGAAGCCGGGGAGGACTCGGGGGCCAAAGGGGCCGCCGGGGCCCCGCGTCCCCCAACCCCCTCACCCCGCCGCCGCCGCACACATCGCCCGGTTTATATGAAAGTATCAGAAAGGCCAGCCTAACTCGTGGGGCAGCAGAAATAACCCTGAACGCTGGAAACATCAGACTAGCGGGCAGTCGTGTTGTGCGTCTCATAGTGTTAACTAGTGACATCAAACATGGTTCTGGATACAACAGACTGGGTAGGTGTGCAGAAAATGAAAATAAATCGATTTACTTTTAACATTATTAAAAATTATATTAAAATTATGTGGCTGAGGCATGTTACTAATTATTCAAAATGAAATATGAGGGGATATTTGAGAAGAAAACAAATGGTGATAGCTGTTGAGTGGACGCTAACAGGTGCTGTCACTGTGCTCGTCTACGGCCCAACGATTTCGAGGTTGAGTGACAGCCGTCGCGGAAGTGACAACTAACTTAGCGTTTGTTTTGTTATTTCTAACAGTTAAATCTACAAGTGACAATAACATGACACTTAACATTATGCTGTTGTCAGCATATAACTTTATATTATACTAAAACTTTCATTATTTCATTCAATCATTATTGCTTGAATAAAATAATGCTGATAATGCAAATGTATCGTGAGATTTTTTGTTACTTTGCTAGTAGGTAGGTAATGTTAGTTAGGGAGTTTCATCAGTACCTAAAACGAAATACAATAATCATTTTCTTAGACAGGCCCAGCAATTAATCAGTTAATTTATTCTAAGAAAGCTTTTAACACAATGAGAGAAATTTCATGTTTGCAAGCGCCTGTCGTAGCGTTGTTCACACTAATTACACATTTACATACTTCTCCCGAATTCTGTTCGTATTTAGGTCTGTCTATTGATACTTATGTTGTGTACTTGTATTCTGATTCACATAATGCCCGTAACATGGCTTTTATTTAATTTAATTTAATTAAAAGTAGCCGTAGAATGTATGATGAGGAGTTCCTTTCTTCTGTAATTTTTAAATATTTTATCGAAACATCCATATTTTGTTCGAGTCATGTAATGTCTACATTTTTTAATAACTTATTTGATGTTCAACATAAAAGAGATATTAGAATTGTATTTTGTTTTATAATTGTAGTCATTTAATTTGTGATGTGCAATTCATGGTCATTTCAGAAAACTATCTTAGTTTGGATTAAATAACATGAACAACACCTTTAAATAACTTACAATCGTATGAGTTTTAAACTCTTCAAAGTAATGTAAAGCATGATAAAGTTTTAAGTATTTAAAGTCGGCTTGAAATAAATGTAGGAGCATGTACGCAAGCCCAACAGGTCTATTTCAGTTTCAATTGCACATAAAATAAATTTATTATGCTTTAGTAACGCAAACCCACGGAAAAGTTGTGTCTACCACCTATTTATCTGCATAGAAACTTACGTATTTTAATAAATATTTTCGTGCACATTACTTTCCACGAAAATATTTTTATTTACCTCTGCCAACACAAATAAAGCCAATGAAACATTCTTGAAAACATTCAGATACAATGCAATAACTTTGATAAATAATAAGACAGGCTTTATTTTAAATAGCTCTGCTGCTGCTATGAGTTTAGAAAGATTAATAGTAACACGCGTGTGTTTTAAATTGTTGTTTCAATAATAAAATCGTTTTTTTCATTTAACTTTCAGGCCGATGAGCTCCCCCCAGAACAGATTGCCGGTAAGTTCACTGACCTTAACAGACCTATTGCTAACATTTATTTTTAATCCAAACGCTCGAATAAATAACGTTTTAAAATAAAACATGAAAATGTTATAATGTTTACATAAATGATGGGAAAAAGCAAGCTTTGTATTGGCGATACGCCAACTATACAATAGAGGATGAGGTTAATAAAAGGGGACTCGTGCGTGGCGAAAAGAATTAATGGTTTAAATTTTGCATGTGGGCTTAATTAGGAAGACGAAAATAGGAAAAAAACATGTTTCAAAATGGCTACTAGATTCTATAAAAAAAAATCTATACTTACTTTTAAAAAAGTACAAAAACGTACTTACCATGGTATAAAACCAAAAGTGTCGTAAAGTCGACTATTTATTATGTCTAAAATCCATGAGACAACACGACATGATTTGTCAAAAGTTAATGAAGATATTACTAACATGTGTTGTTGTGAGTGTGCCAGCCATTTGAAACTGTGCATAAACCTTTAATTTACATTGGACTTTTCCACACTGAATACGATTGTAAATGGTACCTGGTTGAATTATTAGTCATTATTCTTTTACAAAACTCATTTCGTAACACAGACGATGCATCTTTTCTAGAACTTATGCGCTTCCCACTAAAGCATACCTCACAGAATTTATCTGGCTCAGAGTTAATGTATCCCACAAAATAAAACGCCTAAAAATTTTCGTACCTACTTTAATTCTGAAAATGTAACAACTGTAAAGCTTGAAAATAGTGAAGGAAAACATTACAATAATTCGAATATACACATTGTAATGCATGTGTTAAATCTTGTTACATTTAGCATTGATGAAGGCATGCCACACAGATTTTCTGACTCAGAAACGTGCAAAAATGTGCATGAGGAAAATAGATTGGTCTCGAGAAAATACATATTTTTTTTGTACATCTGAACATAGAAAGTGTTTTACTGCCTTCATTGCATTACATGCCAAGTAGATACTACAGCTTCTGTTTCTGGTTGCCTGTCGGAAATCTAATAAAATATAGCTCCAATTAATTAGTTTAATTAATTTTTCAGTACAAGTGCGAACATGTTGCGTCAGACGTACATAAACTAATGATTAAATGTATCAGTGCCAAGTATTAACTAGTCATCATCCTTTCCATCTGCCTAGCCTTTTCCCAACTATGTTAGGGTGGGCTTCCAGTCTAACCGGATGCAGATGAATACCCGTATTTTAAATGGAGAATGGAATAGAATATTATTTTGCGGAACGATTGCCTCTCTGACCTCAAGAACCAAGTTTTAGCAAGTGTCGTTAAGAAAAACAAAAATAAACACCACGTTTGAAGTTCTGATACATCGATAATAACTTGTCTGCAGAAATGAAAACATTTGCTTAAATAAACACAGACAAGAGGATGTTCTGTTTATGTTATTACAAGATTTTTTTTTATTTTTCTCGAGTGTAGAAAAAACAATGATGTCGTATTGCGAAATCCGTTGCTAGAAAATTATAGGAATGTTCTCTAAATTGCTATAAAACAAATTAAGAGATTATAAAGGATTATCCACTACTAAGTACTATTGCGATCATACTTCTTCTTAATACTAACTAGTTAATTGCTTTGTTTTTCTTTCGTATACGATTGTTATTTTTATTTTTCTGATACGATTTATGAGTTGTTCAATGGCCAAAGGTTTACTAAAGAAGATTTAATTGAACTTTTGATAAGAAATAGCAAAGAGTTTGTTATTCTTAGATTCAAAAGATTACTGTATTTTGGCTTAGGTACTCATTTATTTACCGTGAACTTTACTGCAATGATAAAATAACGCAATAAAACCTGGAAGGTATCATGTTACTTTACGTGTAGGATATTTTAAACCATATTTTGAGATGGCAAAATATTACTTCGCATGGCGCTCTAAAATGCTGAAAGTTGCCTCAATCATTACACAGATAACGAAGTGCAAGAACTTTTTGTTTATGGGCGTATCACAAAATCGGCTTGGGTGTTTGGTCGATGGCGGGCTCGGCGGCCGCCGTGGCAACACGGCTGGAAGCCTGCCAACGGACCGTGGAAATCAGATAGAACGTGCTATCGTCATTGTTTAACCAATAACGTGGAACCAAATACCCAGAACTTCGAAATAACTGTGTACCGCTATTATCGATATTTCGGTTCTAAATTCGAATGATGACTAATTGAAAGCTCCCGGTATGTGTGCCACTGGTTTAATGTTTATTACTAAAATTATTTCGGTATTCAAACCGTTACAGTTATTCCTAATGTTTACAATAGTTTGCGATTCCTACAACATTACTTTGTTTACATACAATGACATGACAGCGTATACAACATGAAAGCGGCGCGAATTTACTTACTTGCTACAACATGTTTGACTGGGGTGAGGACAGCGTGTTTTCATTATTTGGCGTAAACGCGTAAAACAATTTTCTGTGGAAACTCACCTATTTTATGTCATTTTATTTAAACTACTCACAGTTATCTATTTCTGAAATAATTATGAGCTTTGAAGTCGGAATTAACGTAAGGGACTTTTTATTGAAATTATAAAGTCTGTCAGGCTAAATGTTCTTATTTTTCACAACAATATTAAAATTATGTAATATTTAAATATTTTTTCAGCTATCAATTTCCATGACTATAAATAAATCTATCAAAGAAGAAATTAAATTTTCATAACATGTCGTTAATATTTTGAGTTATTTTAGTAGACACTTTCTGGATGTCGCAGTCAACACGTATTCGTGTTTGTTTAATGTCCACAATAAACTACACGTAAATCGCTTATGTCTCACGATATCTGCCAACGAACCTAAATCATGCGAATCCAGCGCTGGACATCACGATTGCAAGCCAAATGCACGAAATACTGTTATTGCAATTTGTGAGAGTGAACTGAGACTGCCGCAGTTCATCATAATAATATTGATGTAGAACATGTTTAACTGTGCCATAAAAGAATTATGTGAAACGTGTTTAAAGATGATTGTGATAATTATGAAACCCGATATGAAATGTTCCAAACAACTTTAATTGATAAAGCCATTAAGCTCGCTTCACCCGTGCCCTGAATCAAAAAAAGAATCTTTGCAGCGGATTGCAGTAGCAGCGCTCGTATGTTGAATTTGTAGTGATTTCGCAAGCGTACCGCACCGCCTGTGGTGATTAATAAACAGCAAAAATCTAGAAAAAAAAAACGCAATAAAACTCATGGGACTTTGAGACAACTGCCAAGAAGTCTTGACGATTAAAATTAACACTCTGGCAAAAATAAAAATCATGTTTTCAAAAGAATTTTGTTGCCAACATAACGTGGAACAGCTGCACAATGTTGGATAGAGCTGCGTTATCGCGCTCTACTGATTATAACATTAAAAAAGTTGTAAATAGCGTTTTTTTTTGTGATGCATGGATAATTAGAAGATTATAAAAAGTTTATCGTCGGCTTCATCCTTGATTCTAATTGCGCCAGTCCCAAAACGACTTTCGTCACCCTGAATAATTGAGGAAACTAGACACGGTGAAATGTGCCACTGTCCACATATTTAGATTTACTAGCTCGCTGTTGCGGATATTACTTATTATAAAATATTCAAAAGAATAAAATGACTCACTCGACTGAAATTTTTCGACGCGTGCATACATACCGTTTGAAGCTCGTCATGTCGTGTATAAGGGCCTCCTCTACCTGACTACGTCTCTACACACACTAAAGGTACCGTTACCTTCGTAAAACCTTTCAAGATTAAATAACCATAAAAAGCCCAAGACGTTTAAGGAACTACGTGTACAGAACCCACTGAGACGTAAAAGCAGTTATATGGCAACAAAGTTGCGTTGCGGTGGGTTCAGTGTGTCATGTCTAAAACGGTTGCAAATAAAATCCAACTGCATGCAGTAGCGGTGTGGTTCCTGAGTCGAACCACAGCGCTTTCAGAGTGCGTAGCTCCACGCCACGTATGAGATCAAAAGTTTACGCAGGTATCTAGTATCAGCCGTAAAAATGCTTTATAGGGTTTTAAAAGACAATGAAACTTCTTTGTTTGCTTTGATGTGACGGATATACCCTTTAACATCAAAATATAAAGCTCTGAATGAAAAATTTCCTCAACTATTTATCACTCAAGCAAGTCATTAAAACACTGAAAGAGTTTATTTCGGTGAGCAACATGAGAATTTTATATATTTATATTTAATTCGATGACGCACGTTCGTTATTACGGCTATCAAACTAAAAGTCAAGAAAGTTATGATGAAAAATTTATTACAGTCGTTTAGTCATCGGAAATGATTATTAACTTATTCCATCGAGTACATGTTATCAGTTATAAGAGTATTCCACAGCTGAATTAAATATAGTTTAGGGTCATAGTTGTAAACCTCGTTCCAATAGGTACGTGCTTACGTAAACAGCGATAAGTAGTTTGCGCAAGTGGACAGCTAAAGTAAATAAACATGAATGAGCGAAAGATTCATTACGAAGTGACTATTCTTCGTTAACGTTCATTAAATACTTCGATAATTTATTATAAATTCAAAACTATTTAGAACGCAATGAATAACACGCGCCTGCGTTTCTTGGTTTTATCGTATTGCGAAAGATATGACCAGCTATGCCACGGACCAATACTAAACTGTTTATAGAGATAAGGTTAAAACAATACAGGATTTAGCTAAGCACTCTTGAAACAGCATGATATAAAGCGTTGATGTTAAGGTACACCAAAACGTCGCTTCTTGTAGTTGAGAAAGATCTGAACTGTTTCACAATTTAAGAAGAGCCCTGCTCAAAGCTTTTAGGAATTTGATGTTCACGAATGTTGTGAAAAAGGACGTGGTAGTGTTTGATGGGGCGGCTATGAGAGACATGCACGTTGGTGTTGTTTTTGTTATTTACTGTCGCCCTAGATTCTCGCGCTGCGCCACGCGCGCGCCCCGACACCGGAGCGCACCGGTGCACCACGCTGATGCACCGAAATAGCTGCATTGCACAACTTATTCGCACCGCATCTCAGTGCATTGAACCGATGTCCTAATCTCATCGCTAACCGCCCAGTCGAACGATCAGTTTAACTAGTTTTATTGCCAGTGCAACACAGCATTTCTCTGGTCTTCAAAACGGATTTTGATCAAAAAAAGTCACTTCAAGCCTAGCCCAAATCTAACGTACAATTGACATCATGTCACATACGCTAAATATTGACGGTAGGAGACGGCGAGCGTTTGATTCGTAGTTGAGTTACGTAATGTTCTGGTGGATGAGTTAACGCAGGATGTTTGTTGCAGTCCTGCGCAAGGCGTTCGATGGCTTCGACCACAACCGCTCGGGCAGCATCCCCTGCGATTTCGTCGCGGACATCCTCCGGATGATGGGGCAGCCCTTCAATAAGAAAATCCTTGAAGAGCTCATCGAGGAAGTCGATGCTGACAGTGAGTTTTTTTTATCTTGTGTTACTGCTTTTTGTTATTTCGTGTCGATCAACTAACCACCTTTTATACACTAATTAAAAAACTATGTTATATTTGGTGTATTTTGGAGCTTATCAAATTATTTTTAAACTATTGCTCAAACGCAGTCCATCTATACATATATACGTTACTGCTCTGTTGAGCAGTTTGAATTAATTTTATGTTAATTTTGTAAAGATCAAGAGCTTAACTAGACTACAAATATCTTGGCCGGACCAAGGTATTTGTTTACCTGTAAAACGTTATTATTACTATTGATAATTTTGGTACCAACCACAATTTATCAAGTAGGTAGCTTTTGCGTTCATTGTCCTATACGAGAGTATAAATAAAATTAATTGTTTGAATTCCAGAGTCGGGTCGTCTTGAGTTCGGAGAGTTCGTGACGCTGGCCGCCAAGTTCATCGTTGAGGAGGACGCGGAAGCCATGCAGAAGGAGCTCCGGGAAGCGTTCAGATTATACGACAAGGAAGGTGAGAATCACACCTTCTCAGGCATCTTAGGAACGATTCGTAGATTGTCACTAGTATCCATGTATTCAAAAATTGTCCTTGCAGCAAATATTCTCAGCTGCCGGTTACCTTTACATTCTTCTTAAATCTCTCTGCTAATTTCAAATAATCCATTTTTACTCGTATGCGCGTCATACGCATAAAGACGACTCGGGAGGCGGTTTGTGCGCACACGAACGAATTATTGTCGCCCATATGTAGCTGGGTGTTTAGCACCTAAAGTGTTAATTTTGGTAACATTAAAATAACAATTCTTAAAATAAACGAGCTTCCCAAACTTCAGACGATAATAAAGCGTTTTCCCAACAGGCAACGGTTACATTCCCACGTCAAGCTTGCGCGAGATCCTTCGCGAGTTGGAC
This sequence comes from Standfussiana lucernea, assembly GCA_964057025.1. NCBI lineage: Eukaryota > Metazoa > Arthropoda > Insecta > Lepidoptera > Noctuidae > Standfussiana > Standfussiana lucernea. The sequence continues at coordinate 7,415,341 of OZ059791.1, read as the reverse complement.
GAGCAGCTGACAGAGGTTGAACTGGACGGCATCATCCAGGAGATCGATACCGACGGCAGCGGCACCGTGGACTTCGATGGTGAGACATAACCACTCATATTAGAAGCAGTTAGGGCTTTAGAGCATTCGAGAGAAGATAAGCAGAAGTGGGAACCTAGTGCAGGACAGCAAGGGAGCAGGATTATGTGAGCAAACTTGTGTATATGCAGCTTTTAGGCATCTGTATTGGGTTCAGAACGAGACAAATTTTGAAACATTAAGTATAATTTATGTTTCTAGTCTGGGTTCATCTTCAGCCTCCCCCGATACCTGACTATAATGACAACGCCAAATATGAGAAACCTATATGTGACTCAGCAGTGGGTGGACAATGGACATGAGCCAAATTGAAATGTTATTTAGAACAACGCATATTAATTAGCGCCGATACTAATACAGAATGCATAAAGTTTATGGTTCATCCTATTTGTACCTACATGTGCACACTTACTTTAGCAAATTAATATATTGTTTCAGAGTTCATGGAGATGATGACAGGAGAATAAACTTGTATATCTACACACTTTTATATATTTATATGATCTAATATAAGGAATCTCTACTATATTTCGGTACTTCAACCTTTCGAGTCTTGGGAACATTGGACGAGATCACTGCAAGCGATGGAATGAAAACATCACATCTGTTTCATTGGTCAATATCATTCAAGTATTATGTATGTATTGTACAAAATAATATTTTGTTCTTGTTTAGTTGATGTGTGTGATTGCGTATAATGTTTATATCTACTTTATTAATAAATCTTTTATTCTATTATCTATGTTTGAATGAGGTCTCCGAAATTACCGTCGCCGACGAATTTAGACCGCAACGCGGTGTAAGAACGACTAATTCTTAAAATAATATTCGTGTCGAGAATGTTGAGATATCATTTCATTTCATAAGATTTCTATTCAAGATAAATATAATGACTCCTCTGTTTTTAAAGCGGACGCCAAATTGTCCTAGATAATTTTGATGACATAAAACTTTAAGATATTTGGCGGTCAGCCAGACACAAGTAATGGGACCATTGGAGATAACATTCCGCATTTAAGAGTTATAATTATTGTGAAACTAAACATTACTGCAGGCTAATTAAATAAAAACACATTTCAATAATAATTATTATTTATTACTTAATTCTTTGTTCATCGTTTTCATTATAATCAGGATTGCCAAATAAGTAAATAACATTCAAAATATTATTGTACCTTGGGTCAGTATATGTATAAAATATACGCACATAACGAGGATTATTCACGATTTTATGACACATTTATAAATACCCACATTCTCACATTCTTTGACATAGATATCAATTTCGTATGGCGTTTGCATACCTACCATTAAGTAAAAAAAAAAACATATTTTAATTAAATGCATCTCTTTTATAAAAAGTATTCAATTCAAATAAATCAATACTATTCTCACAAACTATTGACATGGTAGGTATGTTAAATAATATTGGACACATTAGCTGAACATAATTTTACTTATCAAATCAATAATATAAAATAAATCTCTTAAATAACTTAAAAGCCTACATAAAACGTAGACTCTGCTTAATAATACGAAATAAGTAGTACGTAGTAGTTATTTTGTAAAGGAGTCTTGGTGAAATAAAATCAGATATTAAACAGAGTTTAGCGGCTTTTTTTACAATCGGATGACATCTACTAAATAAATAAAATAACATTATATAAAATATAGCAGAATGTATCTTTTTTGGCTCGTTGCCATGTTCAAATATCAAGACTGGAACGAGACACGAGTTAATGTTCCGCAGATGAACAATAAAGCACCCTATATACATAATATTCTGGAATATATTTAAACACTATAATATAATTGTTACGCGCATAATTTGAAGGACATTCACATACATACAATAATATAAGTAAATAGTGTATAAGTAAGCTATGATCGTAGAACAATGAGGCATTGACAGATATCATTATCACAATTTTATAGATTTTAGCCGCCTTCTGATGGCACTTAGCACATTCACAAAAGACAATAAAATTCGATGTCACACATTCGCCCGTGCGAACTGTGATATACCTTATAAACACACAGTTAACATTTCTTCAGCTAAATAATTATTTTTACAATACATCAAAGTCAAATATTAAAATTCATTGGTAACGTATTTAACAACTAAACTTTACAAAGAGTCTTCGATTAAAACATTACAGCTATTCATCCTTAGTGTAACAGTGTTTAATGCATATGTGTATGTACATCTATACATATCTCTCACAATCTCTTTAGCATCTTGGCTTCGGATAGCTAGATTTATCTAAGATTTCGTAAAGAACTACCTACAGATGAGATCTCAATTTGAACTATGTTTTACCAAACGTCCCTCTCTTGCCTGAATATTCAACGTTAATTATCACATTTTACAGACACGTTTAGTACTACAATGCAATAAATTACTAAATTTATTTTCATAAATGAAAACATAGTGCTTGCCTATCACATATTAACAACCAGCAAACAAACATATCGAACGTGACCTGCGGTTCTATTGCTCATATAGAGCAGCTAGCATACTGAATTTCGATCCAAATGATTACTATACTTGTAAGGAATGAGCGACAGGCTGCTGGTCGGAACTGGCGAGGCAATAGTGAGCTATACAGGTGGTCTTAGTTATAATATTCTTGTTTACCTAACTAGAAATAGTTTTATGAATACTGTTTAAGTAGATAGATCTTCATTCCTTTTAAAGCTGGCTGTGTCTTTAAGACGCAACCCACGAACAGTCCAGTTGCGAAATATTCATAATACTCTGAAACAAAGCGAACTAAATTTTAGTGTAAATCCTTACATATTAATAATAATTTGTTATATCATTTATATAAAACCTTGGCAACAGCTGCAACAATGCAGATCATTTCAAAACATCTTCTATTTTAATAATAAACAAACGGATTCAGATACAAAATGTTGCAAATGATTTGTGGAATCCGGTGTTATTTAAACACACCTATTAATTAACTGAAACTTTAGTCAAAATATTAGTTGAGCGTTAGAGTTGCTAATAATTACCTCACGTCGCCACACTGGCTTTTGACTAGTAGAAGCATCGCCACAAATACATTAGTGCAGTATAGGAGGTGGCGGGCGGGAGCGGCTGTTGTTGGGCTTGGGCACCGCGCTGGGGTCCAGCAGGCCCGAGTCCTTCTGCGCGGGCGCGCGGCCGCCGGGCCCCTTGCGGCGCCGGCTCAGCCACGGCGGCGGCGGGCCCTCGCACCACGCCGTGCGCGCCCACTCACGCGGCTCCGCGCCCAGCCGCGAGCACTCGCGCGCGTACGCGCGGTACGCCGCGCAGTGACACCGCGTGCCTGAACAACTGCGCGCGTCTACCTCGCAAGCTTCTTGGTAGTTGTGGGGATTCACTTTAGTCGTACAATCAGTGAATGCCTCATACCGAACAAATCCGCGACATAACCGTCGAGCCTTCATCATCTTAGACTGACGATAATTATTCGGTACCGGACGCTTCTGGCGCCGCGTGCACGCCCGCGTTCCTCCTACTCGCCATGAAGATCCGAACCTCCAAGTATCATTGAGTAGCCTACCATCACGAGTTTTCATATCGTCTCTAGCTACTGAATTAAAATTACCGCAGAGACCGCACAATTTTCCTTTATACACACTAGACACTGTCACTTCGAGAAAACCATCACCGTCCCATAGCATCTGTATACCGATATCAGCCTTTAGTAGAACAGATCCATTACTGCGGGTTATTTCTGCAACTCCGTTAATTTTATGAGGCAGTGGCACTCTATGTCCATTAACTTTTATTCGCATCTTCTTACCCATGTTTATCTTAGTGGGGCCTATACGAAGGGTTGCCGTTCGAGTCCACGACGAGTGAGAGGTATTTCTAGCATCGTTAGATATTCTGATCGAGAACGAGCCATTAGCACAATCTGAAGCTAATTGATACTTGCAAGATCCTTGGAAACTGTAAAACTTTCCGTCGAAAGTTTTATAGTGGGGGTCTCCGAACACCGTACAGATGCCATCGATGTCGACGCACTTCTGACAGCACTGTCCAGGCAGTTGCCGGAGCGTCTGGTCTGGAGGGCAGGTCAGAACTGGACATCGTTCCATGGCACATCTCGGCTCACCCCCATGACATTCACATGACTTGCAGGCATCCAGTTGCCATGTTTCACCGTCCTGTAACCATACAATGATAGGTAAGTCGTCAGGTTTTTAAATACACTTTTTTAAGGAACTAATCGACTTTTTGTAAAATGGTACATGTTACAAAATCAATACAAAATCTTACCATTCTGTAAGATTTTGTATTAGAATAGTAAATAGAATAATAAAGAATAAATAAAGAATAGATATTAATAATAATATATAATAATTATGTCATATAATAAAATAAAAATCATATGTCATATAATTAAATAAATTATTATATATGTTATTATATAATAATTTAGACTTTCGATTCAATTAAATTCTCAATTCTTTATTGCGTACCATAATGTATACATAGAGTTGGTAGGAAAATAATAATAGGTATTAGTCCTTCCAGGTGACTAGAGTCAAATACAATACCGGTACTCTGCATGAAAATCAAACAACACATCCTTTAATCATATTTCCAAAACACAAATTGCAAATCAATTTGGAAGAGAAGAAACAGAGGCAGAGTCGTATTGAATAAAGTAGGGTTAAAGCCAATGAGTCAATTCCTCGTAAAAACAACAACCGCTTAAACGAACCTGGTAAGTCTTCCTGCCGATGACACAAGCGGCCTTAGCCTCCTCGACCTGGGGACACTCGGGACAGCACTTGCCGGGTGGGGGTGGCAGTGCACGCGCCCCGCACGTGAGCACAGGACACGTGTGACGCATGCAGACTGCAGTGCCGTTCAAGCAAGTGCAGTCCGTGCAAGGATCCACACGGAAAGGGCTCAGGTGTGCGTGGTACTCCTTCCCAATTATACAAGGCTTCAATAGCATGGTGCCTGAAACTGAGATTGAAATATATATTAGATGGTCTCCCCTAAGAATATGTGTAGTTTGGGGCCATTGAGATTGGTGTTTAGCGACTTAAGACTCTGTTTAAACTGGCAGCACAGCCTTTTTGGTTACTATTTTTATTTCATTCATTCATCATTATTATCTTACAGTTCATTCACACGAGGACGATTCGTTTTTTTTGACGAATCGTCGTTTTTAATTTTTTTAGACGGCGGCAATGCTTTTTAAATGCCCGTGTTCACACGCATTACGTATCGTGAAAAATTACAGAAACGTCTTAAGTCACATATCGTCTTTTAAAAATACGGTACGTCAAAAAACAGGAATCGTGAATTCTTTGTGACGGATTCGCTGATGCGCATCAGCGACCGAAAAATCACGAAACTAATGTGAACACGAATTAGTTTTTTTTTGCCAAATCGTGATAAAACACGATTCCGTATGCAATGTGAACGTTCATCCGTAATGACATATCGTATTTTATGACGTATCGTCAATGACGGAAGCCGTGTGAATGAGCCCTTATGTAAGACGGCTTCCGTGTTGAAAGAAGAGGGAATCAACTAAACTTGAGCATTCAGTTGGCTATCCAAGTCAATATTCAATCAATAGTTTTTATTTTTCGTTAGCCTGAGCTGTCCCACTCCTGGGCAAAGGTCTCCCCCCATTCCTTCCACTCGACATTCATGCATTTATTTCTTCCTTTAACTTTTCTCGAGTAGGAGTTACTATCACTAAATAAAAACATTATAAACAACTGACTGGCTGCCTCGTTGGTCGAGTGGTCCCAAGCGCGACTGCTGAGTATGAGGTCCCGGGAACGATTCCCGGGTCGGGCAAAGTGTTATTGGGTTTTTCCTTCTCGAATCTCTCAATAGTAGCCACGAAGTCTGGATTTGTGCCCGGTTGATGTCATTAGGCTCGCCCCTATTACTTGGGACTTCAAACATAACTGGCGAAATGTGGGTGTACAAATAGGTACACCTCTGTCTAACCCTTCGGGGATTACAGGCGTGATGTTATGCTAAACAGCCTTTTACTAACGGCTGTTTTTTTTTCACGATATCCAACCCCTCCCACCGCATCCAACTAAGGTTGTACACTGTAAAGACACGACGCGATCTGACATAATTATTAAGCATACGGGGTGTCCGGGCTATTGTTACCATCGCACTTTGTGATACCGCAATATGATTCAACGGTATATGCTTATACCCTTTCTGTAATGATAATGCTACAGTTCACAGTTTATTCCTTATCTAAACAAAGCAGTGCATAGTGCTCAAGTAGCCTGTCTTGTGTGCCTTGTAGCATTCTTACAGCAACGGCTCAACGGCTGAGGGCTTTGCGGCTTATCCGTTACGACCTGGGTGTTTCTAAAATGAAGTTTAACTTACTTGGTAGTATTTTATCGGAGGTGGGATGCGTGCACCTGGGACAGCACTCCCCGAGTGGCGTGAACTGCTGCGCACGCGTGCACGGCAGCACGGGACACGCACGCTTGGCGCAGGAAAGTGCACCGCGCACGCAGCGGCACGACAGGCACGGCTCCTCCGGGATGCGCACGTCGCGACCCTCCCAAACACGCTGCCCGTTTATCACGCACTCTGAAATAATAAAATCATACATTAAAAAATCGTAAAATATAGACAGACCTTTTCAAGGCTAAGGAATCCCATTAATCAACCATAAACTCTTTTAGATTTTACACACGACCTCATTACCATGAATTTATAGCAGCGCTAAAAGTCAAACGTCCTTTCGATCAGCAAATAAATGAATACAAAAGAGATTCCTTTTAGGGCAAACAAACTCTTTAGCAGTAAAAGCTTAAAACAAAAATCCCAGCCATTGTTCGCTAAATGGGAATGAGGCCTCTGGCGGCGCAGTGACTACGACAAAGCGCAAACTCCATAAATTAGTGCGGGGTAGACGATGAATCAATCAGGGGCTAATGAATGACGTAGCGCGGACGGCCGCACACGGCGCGCCCACCGCTGCGCCTGCGCTGCCCACAGTGCGCATGCCCACCTGCGCACCCGTGCACCGTGCAACGGCCGCCTCACCCGGACTTGCACACAACACACCACACGACTCATGCAAACGATGGACACTTTCTGAATTAGTACTGCTGTATCCTACAGTATTCGCCCCTGCGCGCTATATTTGTTCATTTTGGTTTGATGTTCATCATAATAGAACTTGATCCCGTATTTTCTAGTACCTATTCGTTTATTTCCGACCAGAATACAATTAAGTAGGTAGAATATGCGGACAGAATCTAAATCATTCGACCTGGGATTAAAATGAGAAAATAATATAAAGCCACTGTTGAGGTTTATTCTGTCCGTATAAAACCACGTAGTCTCGGCGAGTCACTTAAGATGATAAAGCGTTTAGCGCTTCAGTGTACAATATTTACATTTATTTTGTCCTCATGTTAGAATGCGTTTCATTCAACAGTCACGGACATTGGATTCAAGGCGCGGTGGACCGCCGCGGCCGCCTCGCCGCACATAATTGTGACAATGAAAACGGTCAAGTGTCTGTCGTAAAACTAGAGACAACTACACAAAGTAGGCTGTCCCTTTGTGGGCACACAATTAAATATTCATCGTTGGTGCGCGCCGTTTATATATGAGCGATGTGCTCTGTCATACAATGTGCCCCCCAAGCCCCAACATAATGCGCTATTCGATCATAAGTTTGGTTGTGTAATGAAGGTTTTGTGCATATGTTATAAATATTTATCTAGCCTTTGTCGATTTCGAAACATATAATAAATGTATATTTTTACATGTTGACAACAGAGTCATTATATTCTGATTTATTTTACTACATTAATGAAAACAAACCAGCCATTATTTCGATTATCTGGATCTTGTCCCCAATACATGTCATTACATTATTATATTGCGTAGCCTATAATATAGTGGTGTGCGAAGGTCTAAATACCATCATTCTAATTGTTTTCAAAAACTATGTTGACGACTGCTCAAAGCAAGAATGTTAAATAGACACGCCCATACACTTAGCTAAGATATATTCCTCTGAATTTCGGTTAAAGTATCATGTGGTCATAAACTATGTATTACAAAGTCACATCACGCCATGGTTGTACATCACAAGCTAATTATTTCAATTTCTCAGGTTTCTGTCGCAGGCATATCTAATAATACTCGGTTTACGAAACATCACTTGAATTTAGATTAGTTAAGTTCTGTCGTGTAAAAACTTTTCTTCCTCAAGCTTATTTTTAGCAGCTAGTCTGCATTCTTTTGTTTTTTTTTTTCTTTTTATATTATGAGGAAATACTATTTATTACAGATCGTCCGATTACTTCTCAGGCTCCAATTTACTTCTTTTAAAAGGCCAATTTGCCGAACCACCGTTTCTGTTTTTGGTACAGCTTTCAAGCTTCGATAACTGACACACTAATCGTCGCTTTTCACTTAAGCTCCATAAAAACATTTCCCATGTTGATAAGAAAAGAATCGTGAAGAATTAACAAGTAAAGAAAAAATCTAATGCAGTGTTGGGATCGTAAAACAAACAATCAGAGGGCACACGTCGTGGTTCCCGCAGCAAAGCCTCGTCGGCCGCTTTGACCACCGCACAAAAACCCACCCGCCCCAACATTTTAAGTAGGTTGTTAACTTTTTGATTTATGGACAATAATAGAGACGCAACGCCGTGGGAGACTCGCAGACCACCACAAATATAATTTTAACGAACCCCCGTCGACTATAATAAGACCTTATTTCGTTGTCAATTTCTTTGTCTCTAGTTATAGAGTAGTCATCCGATAGAGAAACGACTTCGCGAAACACGCGTCTCGGGTGGTCCGCGCGCAGAAAACAATTTCAAAATAATTCCAGAATCCTTCATTACTAAAGTACATTTTAAAAATTGGTTTCCGTTTTCATTACCACTAAAATTTCAACAATCAATTCTTTGGACAAGTTCGCGCTTCATCTGGGATTTTATTGCAGACTTTAAATGCTTTTGTTGTTTATTCAGCGTCCACGTACGGAGTAATTACTCTTTGGCGCCACCTCTATGTGCATACCGCATCGCGAGCCTTTTATAGGCTGGTTGTTGAATAGCAAATAATTGTAAAACAAGTTTTTTTTTGTATTGTATCATGTAACCTTCAATATGTGATATATTAAATTACATTGAATAGATGACTAAATTATTCTGTTGTTGTAATAGTCATCTCTGACTCGTATGGGGCAAGAAACGGGATTGGAATTATGGCACAGTGGTCCATTGTTTATCACGTTGCTATGTCACGTTACATGTGTTATGTGTTCCGTCGTCGCATAGCGTCGTGCCGTGTGTAGGCGAATTGTCGCGACAAAGTACAAATACATATGAAAAATCACTAGACAGCCGCAGGCGCAGGTGGAACGTTAAACACCTTATTGATTCGTCTATTTCCGAAGCGTGGTGCAACGTCCGATGATCCCTTGATCTCCCCGCTTAGTGACTGGCGGGTAATTAATAAAATATAAACACAGGCAATAAAACGATAGTTAGGAATGTGTCGGCGATATTCAAAAGCGATATCGAGTCATCTTGTAAATTACTATTATTTGTTATGGAATTTAATAAACTTGTTAAGGTTTGGAAGCACAGGTAAATTGCTTGTCGTTATGGTTTTATTAAGTTCGCGTGGCGGCGTGTGTTTGTTTTTGTGTGGGATCATGGTAGTTGTTTTTGCGGCGCGCGCGTCTGGGTGGGCGCGGGCGCAGCGCTGTGCGAGACACGGCTGCGCCAGCGCAGGCCCGCGCCCCCGCGCCCTTGCGCCCTCACCCCGCTCTCACATTATGTGAGATGAATAACGTAGAGATACTCGACAATTGTGGTGGGAACTGTTGGCGTGAAATGGCTAGTAAATTGTTTCCAGACACTAATGTTTTTTAGAAGGTTTTGTTACACATTACTTGCACAAATTCTCACAATCCTTCTGAGGGGGGCAAGATTTAATATTGTAACGGAAAGGAACGATATAGTACATTTTGGAGAAACTTTGTTATTGCAAACGAAGCGGAATTCACGTCCAAGCCGCAGGCGAGGGTGTTATGGAGCTAAGAACTGCGGTAACAAATGCCCACGCGTATCAAACGACGTTTTTCCACACACTTTCGAAGAAATAAAATAATAGAACGAAAAGTATTTATGTCATGAATGATTAGGAAATTACTATTTAATTTGCTTTCTTTCCGCGCTTTACTTTCGCATTTTGAAGCAGAAGCAAAGGTATACAGCCTAATATGTAAATAATATGTTATTAAAATTATGTTTATTTATGATATTCTATTTATAAACGCAATTTAAATGTTCATAAAATACATATTTACGCCGTAAAGGAGAAGGTCTGTTTTTTCCGAGATTAAAAAAAAAAACAGTCACCGCCGACTATAGGAATTGAACGAATTTGGACTTGGTATAAGTATATATAAATCTGTGGATTTTTATTTCCGCACTAGTTTGTGATAAACGAAAAAAACCACGAGCGTGAAATACATTGCATGTTGAGATAAGAGCCAGTTATCGAGGAAGTGTATTGATAAGTAGGTACCTTATTTTTCGAAATTGTAAAAGAATTTCATAAATGGACTAGACTAGAATAGACTAGAGTATTTAAGTACTAATAAGGCCAAAACAACATAAAACTCACCATCACAAACAGGACAATTATAATGCGTATGCCTCTGATGTTTGGGCCTCTCGCAGGGCACGTAGCACTCAGGCTTGGTGATGGTGATAACTCCGGCCTCACACCTCAAGATTCTATTGTCTTCGTTCCACTCGGTGTGGGAGGCATGCTCGGTGCCGTTGTACCAGCATCCCTTGCACTTCGCACAGCATCCCTCCCGGGGCATAACGACGGCGCAGTCGTCCATCTGCCCACACTCCTCCACGCCGCTCCGACACTCCACGAAGCCGTTCTAGAAAATATGAAGAGGGATTTGTTAGGCATAAACAATTAAACATCTGCTACTTATTAAAGTGAAGAGGAATGACGTCTTCATTATGCTTGTTTAATTGTCAATTTCAGACTAATGAGTCCGGAACCCGTTACAATGCTTGCTTTTACTACAGGACAGTGGTGCCCAAGATTACCTTAGCAAGATCATGTTCCAAGGAAATAACCGGATCTTGAACCCATTTGTAGATACTTTTAGACAAGTTATGAAATACAATGAAAATTTGTAAATACATAGACATGAAACATAATAACAAAATATTTCCAGGAAGGTAGAAGCCTCAAGGTATAAAAGTGACCTCTTTCAGCACACCTAATTTCTGATCGAATCTAACTCATTTTAATATAATATCAATCAAAAAATCTGAACTAGATTGACCTAGACATTTATTTTAAGGGTCCTATTGATTTACGGCCGCAGTTGATTACTTTATTTATATAATCAATATTGATACATCTGATTCAATTCAAATTCATTAGTAGTTAGAACTGGATTCTCCTTATAAGTACCGTTAAAATGTTGCTGTACAGCGAATAAATAATGTAATTATAAAGTAGCCAACTAATTGTGTCTCAGCATTCACATTTGTGTCAGCATCCATCACGGATGTACAATTGTATAGGCATTCCTTAACAATTTACCGAGGGCTGCTACATAAATTACATAAGTCTTAGGATTGTCGCCAGTTACATTGACAATAGCAAATAAATTGTCCTTACATTACACATGTGCAATATTTTATGAGGAAACAACAAATTGGCATTAAGAACACCTAATGATAAATAAATTTTATCGCGTTATTTTACCAATTACACGCTAGCTTTAATTAAAATTGGTTGGTTAATGAGCGGATGGTGATATCAGGTAAAGCCAAATATTTTATTGCTCACAAAATATAGAACAAAGAATGGGAGCGAAGCCGCGGCTCGTGACAATGTTTCGATACGGAAGAGGTTTCTCTGAAACTTTTCCTTGTTCTCTCCCTGTTTGTCAGTTTTTTACAGTTTTAATATGCAGCGAATGTATTTGGGATTTTATTGGCAGTTTGTTTTATTTATTTTTATTATTATCTCTTATGTGGTTGTGGTTACTATGCTGATATGGAAATGTAGAAATACATAAAGTGTGTCAGCTATTGTATGTACTGGCTAGTTTGCGAGTGCCGCGCAACGACCATCTGAGAGATTGGTTTTACTTTATGTTGTTTTTAATATCCGTAGGCGACGCACTATTGTAATAATACGACCCTCGGGCTGTTGCTGTTGTTTTGAGCAGTATTTACGTTTCGTCAGTTAACTATGGGCAAAACTAAATATTGAACTCAGCTTAGATAAGCTAAGTTCTTTTTTTATAATTATTTGAAACATGTATTTGCTACAAACATGTATCTACATGTTTGTAGCAAATCATTGAAATTCAGGAAAATTGCTGAACAAATTGATCAACATTAAGTTTAAAATTAATTAAAATAGCAACTACTTATCATTCTTTAACAGTTGTATGTTAAAGTTAGCCATAGCTTGTCAATTATTCACCTAGAATGTTAATCCAATAAACAGTTAATTTCCCTGACTGTACAATTCATTGAACTAAATACAGTTACAGTACAGTACACACAGTTCCATTCAAACACAAAAACATTATGCAGTCATACACACTACGACATATTTGAACTCACTTTCACAAAGCATGACAATACGTTTATGCAATTTTTGTAAGCAAGCCATAAAATGCAGACACGTTCGCGGTCATATTGTCTAACCGAGGCAAAGGAATGCAATGATTCATCCAACATTACACGACAATAAAAACCGCCGAGACCATAAAGACTAATTAAGAAAACAAAACGGAACTGATGAACAAATGCACATTTCAAAACACCAATTAAAATTATCTAATACGTAACGGTATTATTATGAGCGAGTACTAACTGTGTATGAAGTGTGGACATCCATAATAAGATCAAAAAGCATTGTCGTAATTGTATGCGTTTATTTTACGGCTCTTTGTTCTGAAACGCATTTGCATGGGCACGTGGCAGACGCAGTCAATGTTAATTGCTTTTTTACATAATAACCTCTCGGCACTCATAGCTCGTAGGTATCAGCGTGCACGTACATATGTACACATTGTATGTACATAATATATATCCGTCTGAAGGGATCACAAGGGATGGTTATAATTTTTTGCTAGGTTACACTAATTGACATTTAATTTTTATCCTCACCATAAATATTGGGGACTAGCTGACCAACTTCGTCTGCGTAATATTTTTCGCAGCGTGATGTTATGTAGCCAATATCCTTCCCCAATAAATAGGATACCAAACACTAAAATAATTTTTCAATTCGAACCAGTAGTTCCTGAGATTAGCGCGTTCAACCAAACAAACCAACAAACTCTTCAGCTTTATAGTATAAAATAATAAATATAAATATAATATGTATTAGTATAGATATCCGTATCGTGCATTAAACATATTCCTATGAACTAGTATTACCAGTGTTTTCATTTATTGTCGTATTGTCGGCGCCACCGACAATACGACAGTAGTAGTAGTACCTACTCACATTAGTATTTTCTTTGCTTAGCTGTTGGACAAAACTATGATTCTTTTTTATGGCAAAGCGGTAAATGTTATTTTAAAGAAATCTTGATTATAACAACCACAACTTCAAAAATCATTCATCTATGACTCGTCAAAGTTATTCCAGGAAATGGTTTGTTCAAAAAAATATTTGACCATCCAAGAAGTCAAGCAACTTATTAGCATGTAAGCTCGCAGACATGATCAATATTAGAGGCTAATATTTGCACAAATCTGTAAACTTATCAAACGTTTTAACACCAAACATTATGGCGTCCTAATTTGTATAGGCCGTGGTTACGAAGGAAACTCAGGCGCAGCCCCGCCGCCATCGCTGAGAACTTAGCAACGGAGATGTACGAGTGGTCCTCGAGACTATGAACCAATATAAACCTTTATTTCACTTACTATAAAGTGTTTCTTCCATCGTTTAGGTCACGGGGCTCTGTTCGTGACTGTATGCCGTGTTACCAACTCCTGGCACTATTGTGACGGGCTAACAGTCCCACAGACTTTTTGTCTTTTTGTCATCACATTCATCAAGTAAATTAATTATTTGTTTTATGAATGGAACTTTGACGTAACCCATCTCCTTTGATTTTAATAATACGAGTAGTTGTTCTTACAATGACAGATATTTATGAAATAAAGCAAAATTGCAATGTTATCTAATTAAGTAAATAGAAGTCAAGAACTTCGGTTACCTAAGGGCCTAACACAAATCGCGACACTTTGACCGTTTGATTATACTGGAGGACATAAAAGAGCCTCCCGCTTTTTTCTATTAAACTGAAAGTTAATGGTAATATACTCGTGTGTCCGACACTCAGCGTGTGATATGGCAATGTAAAGCGTGAAATGTCTTATTTGTATAAAGAAAAAGAGGCATAAGCAATGTATACACAGTCATTTATAGAACCATGACCTACGTATACATATCTATAACAATTGAAAACATGTATCACGGATATTCGTAAAATCGTAACCGTCGATAAAACCAACAGTAACAAAAGAGCTGCCCTCCTAATTTCTTAGTTCAATATATAACGAACTACATATGTACCGAGGTCGCTACAGCTCTGATGTTTATTACTTTTCAATACTTCGGCCGAATTTCACGTGCGGCTCTCTTTGAAATCACCCTCAAATAGCGTAATATTTACGTTACGCGTTGTATAATAACTGTAAGTCTGTCGACTGGCCATTACTTGTTATAAATAATGTGTAGGCACCGAACAAAATAGAACAGATTATGAACACAGATTTTGTTAGACAAATCGGGGTATGTAGCTAAGGTGAAAATTGTACCCGGATTCATTGGAAAAGTCTATATTTAAGATTAAATTTTACTGACTCATCTTCAAGTAGCTTTAATTTCGTGGAACAAATGGTACAAGCCATCTGTTCATTTGAGGTATTTAGTGATTTGAATAGAGCACAGGTGCTTTCAAATAGGTTGCTTAGCTATGCCAACACTGGTTAGCCGCTACATTAACAAGTTGTCGTGTGGTCTCAATTGCAAATACACTTGATGCATGCATAATGTATTCATTTAATTCGAAAGAGGAAACCTGGGGATTAACGATATCAGGAAGACAGTATTGTACTGCGATCTTGATTCGAGATTAGCGTCCAAGGATATCCACATTATTAATGTTAAGCCTTCGCTCTTGAAATACTGTGAGCAATTAGTGTCCTGTATATGACCGTGATGATTAATAGCTACGATTTGATAAAAGATAAGCAATTATTAATGCATTTAAAGTGTTAACTTTACAAAATATAAAGTGCATGAAGTTGTTCTAAATACGAAGAGCGATAATACAATATTATTCTAAACGAACGCTCTGTTTTATTGCGATCTGGAAATAAGAGATAATTGATGTTGAATGTAAAAGCTGATTATCTTTCCGCACTAGACCTGTTGAAAGACTGCACTGAAAAATGGGTTAGTGAGGTAGTCGTAGGCGTTTTTCAGTAATGATTCGCATGTTTAGTAAATTATTCGTTTAAAATTAACTAAGTTCTACGTCATGCTGACTACCTCACATACCGGATAGCCAAAAATTCAAACACTTTCTATTTTACTGAAAATTTGTTTATTTTGGTTGTTAGTGCAAGCCAAAACAACGTTTGTTAGCACGTCGTAGTAGATACTGACTACCTATAAGACTGCGTCAGTAAAACTTTTTATTACAGCCTTGTTCTTAGTTACCCCCATTTACTTTTTTAAACAAATTTATCTTAAATCACCCAAAACCGAATATGAATTGCGTTCATCTCTAAAACAAAGGCGCCTGGAGCTCACGTAGTAAGTGATATCACGAAGTAAATACAACATCTACCAGTCGTTGTGCGCGGAGTGTGGTTATCATTATCTATTGATCTGATATCTTAGAGTCATATTTTTATAGATTCAATATCATCACTGCTATTTTTAAATATCGGTATAATAGAAAAAAATAATCTATAATTAATTTAAAATAAATCAATATAAATATTTATAAAATCATAAGTATTCAAAAATTATGCATCAAACTTGACATTTTAATCATTTGCTCTCAATAACAAAGGCACTAATAAATACAACAGGTGCGTGTAATTGTGTGTCATAAAAATAATCAGATTCGGTAGCGGAGATAAGATCTACGAGACTGCTACGAGGGTCTACGAGGTTGCATCCGATTGTAGCAGCACAACCACGTGACATCAAATAACCTCATTTACTAAAGAAAATCATCAAGCTTTGTCTAAACTGTGTATACTTAAATGTAAATAATCGATTCCTTCTGTACGAGCCAATAATGCTCATACAGCAAAAGTAAGTTTCTGCGCACGTAATGAATTACGCTAAACATACTTTATTTGTTATATTATAACATAAATTCAGTCGTCACTAAAACTCAGCGACAAGCGGGTCGATCAATAATAACGTTGCATCAAGTGCGGCTCAGATAACTAAACAAACGTAACAAACGTAATTAAACTATTAAACATAACAGTGGTTTGGTGTGAACTAACAACCTCCCTACAACAACTACCGGGGTATCTGTCAACGACGAGAAAACCCCAACATCTTTTGGTCCTTCGAGCCGGATCACGCGACATCACCTCGTAAGTCGTCGTGTCTCCTCATCAGCAGAGTGCTTAGCGTGGTATATCCCAGTTACGTTAGCAAATCGGTGTTATTGGCTTCCCACAAGCGGGTCTCACCAGTAGCATTGAGACGTTGCACATAACGTAAAGGAGGGTGAGCTATACTGAGTGCCTGCAACTAACGAACCAGCAGGGAAGACATCTACTGCTACAACTACAACTAAACAATCGGCGGAGATTACATCTACTGCTTCAACTAAGGAATAATCTGCGGGGATCACGTCCTGCGGTTACTTCAGCACCAAAAACTTCGTGAGTACTCACTACCTACATGCCAACCACGCGCAGCCACAAGGCAGAAACAATGTCGACAGAAGACTACCCTGAATTTGTGGAACTTATAACCAAACAGCAAAACAGCTACGAGAGAATCAAAACTCTACAAACCAACTATAAAAAGGATGCTGTGAGTAGAAAAACCACAGACTACCTAAACAAGCGCATCGAAGCTTTAGAATCCCTGTGGGATGAGTTTCGATCGAATCATGAAATTTTGAAGAAGTATGAATCTGCCCAAAGAGACCATGACTACTTTAAGCAGGACATATTTACTATCACCAGAAGCATGTTTGACGAAACAATGCAATCTATGAACCAACTACGAAACAAGTTGATAAGCGAACCTGGATTTTCGGGTATATCAAAACCGAAAATACTAGAAACTCCCGGAACACCGCAATTTGATACAACTGGAGTACACCAACAAATCGGAGATGAAACGGACAAGCACCTATCTACTCTGTTACGTAATCAAATGTGTAACTTCAACGCTTTGAAGCGAGCGGTCTCCAAAATTAATCTGGACGGCATGAAAGAGAAGTGGCAACTCCAAGATCAAGTCAACATATTACGATCTAAATGGGAATCCATCGACAAGATTCATTGGGAGCTAAGCTACTTATTGCAAGGGAACGAAAAAGACTATGAAGCACAATTCGACCATTGGGAGCAAGTCTACGACAACCTAAAGGAAGAGCTAAATAGAAAAATCTTTGAGACATCCCATTATGAAAAAACAACACCGCGTATGGAATTACCGGAGTTCAACGGAACTTTCAACAACTGGATCTCCTTTAGGGATTTATTCTTTGAGATGATTCATAACAATCCAACGCTGAACAAAACGCAGAAAATGAAGTTCCTAAAGTCTAAATTGAAAGGCGAAGCGGAAAAGTTAATCAAGCACCTTCCTGTGAGTGCTGAGAATTATGACTCGTGCCTAAATATTATTCAGCACCGCTACGACAACAGGCGATTACTTTTCACCTCCTACATAGAAACACTTCTCAATCAAGCGTCCATCGAAAAACCAAACTCTTCCAACATGAAGAAGCTGTATGACACAACTAAAGAGTGTTTAAACGGCCTGGAAAACATAGACGTTAATATTCCAGTTTGGGGTCCACTTATCGTCTATTTACTATCCTCCAAACTGGATGACGTCACGTACGTTGACTACATAAAAACCATGAAACACTCAAGAGAGCTCCCCGACTTAGAAGAGTTTATGGAGTTCCTGGAATTGCAGTTCATAACTCTAGAAACATCCCGTAACAAAAAGAATGGCGGGAAACAAAACTATTCATCAAATAACCAACATAAAACAACAAGTTATAACAATAATAAGTCAACGAACTCTAAAGACACAGAAAAGTGGACAAAAACCTACCATGCTACGCTGAGGAAATGTCCACTGTGCAAAAACGAACACACGCTGATGCAGTGTCCTACATTCTTGGACATGGATGTCGCAACGCGAAACAAAACAACAAGAAATCTTAACTTGTGCAAAAATTGTTTGTTTAGTCACGGCGGAAATAAATGCAACTCAACGAAAAAATGCCGCACGTGTAACTACAAGCATCACTCGCTTCTCCATGATGATAATCTGAAAGGGCAACAATCAACGCCAACCACATCAACGGTGGCTGAGCGAACATCTAATCACATAAACGGTGAACAAGAGATACTCTTAACGACTCTTCAATTACGAGTCAAGAACAAGGAAGGAGATTACGTCCTCCTTCGGGCGTTACTGGATCAAGGCTCTCAAGTAAGCTTGGTCACAGAAAATGCTGCTCAACGGTTGAACTTACCCCGAAATAAGATGAACGCTGCGGTCACTGGTGTTGGCACTATAATGGGCAAAAGTAAAGGGATGATAAAATTGGAATGCAAGTCTATCCACTCTGATTATACATTCCTAACGGAAGCGTTAGTGATGAGTAAACTCATCAACAATTTGCCAAACTCAACGATCAACACAGAGAACTGGACACATCTTCACAATATCGAGTTAGCTGATCCAGACTACAACATCTCTGGACCCATCGATCTACTGCTTGGAGCAGATGTTTACTCCGACGTGATATTAGGAGGAATAATTAAGCATAACAATGGTTCGCCAGTAGCACAACAGACAAAGTTGGGCTGGATACTGTGCGGAGCTACAAAGCAGTTTAACTGTCTAGTAACGTTAACAGAACTAGACAATCTAACAAAATTTTGGGAAATAGAAGACATCCCTTCGGAATTCGAAAACACTACGGAAAACGAATTCTGTGAAAAATATTACACAGAAACAACCAAACGATTAAGCAACGGGCGTTATGTTGTAAAAATGCCAATGCACTCTAACTACGAACAAAACCTGGGTAACTCGAAACCGCAAGCTAAAGCACAATTTCTTCATTTAGAAAGGAAAATGGCAAGGCAAGAACACTTCGCTAAACTATACAAAGACTTCATCCGAGAATATATCGAATTGGGGCACATGAAACCAGTGACAGAATCGGAAAGTCGAGTACAAGCCTACCTACCACACCACGGCGTAGTAAGGGAGTGCTCATCAACAACGAAACTACGAGCTGTTTTTAATGCATCAATGAAAACAGACTCCGGGTACAGCCTAAACGATTTGATGGAAAAAGGGCCAAATCTACAAAAGGACATACTATCACTGGTCATAAAATGGCGAAGCTATAAATATGTTCTAACGGCGGACATTGAGAAAATGTACCGTCAAATCCTTATTCATCAAGATCAACAATGTCTTCAAAGAATTATTTGGAGAGAATCCAAGAGAGAACCACTGAGAGCTATGCAACTGTGTACCCTAACATACGGGACCAAAGTCGCACCATTTATAGCGATGCGGACTCTCCAGCAACTGGTCAAAGATGAAGGCAACGCTTTCCCTCTGGCCCAAAAGGCGCTACTCAACGAATTTTATATGGATGACGCCATCACGGGCCATCATACCATAGAATCGACGAAGCTATTGCAAAAAGAGCTAAGCGAACTACTGAAGAAAGGTGGTTTTGTTTTACGAAAATGGTCCACGAACGAACCATCTATTCTCAAAGACCTACAAAAGAAAGAGAAAAGTAACGATAACGAATTTAACTTCAAACAACAAGAGTTTAGCAAAACACTGGGGCTCGCATGGAATGACGAAAGCGACACATTCCATTTTATTAGTGAAGCACCTAACGACAACCAAAATGCAGCATATACAAAACGCAGGCTATTGTCAGAAATAAGCAAGATCTACGATCCACTCGGTTGGTTGGCTCCAATAACACTACAAGCAAAGGTGCTTTTCCAAAAACTATGGAATGATAGCTGCCAAAACATTGGCTGGGATGAAAATGTACCGGATGCTATAGAAAAGGAATGGAGGCAAATAAAATCCGACCTGCCGAACATAAAATTCATTAGTTTACCAAGATGGATAAAAAATGAAAACAATAGTACGATCGAATTGCAAGCCTTCTGTGACGCGAGCGAGAGAGCCTACGCATGCGTTATCTACAGCCGAACTACGTCATCCAGTGGCGCTTACGAAACAACACTAATCGCAGCAAAAACTAAGGTGGCACCAATCAAGAAGAAAACTACAATACCGAGATTGGAATTATGCGCCGCAGTTTTGCTAGCGAAACTCCTACAAAGGATAACAAAAATCCTTGAAGATTATGATCTAAGGATTACCTGCTGGACCGACTCTAAAATCGTTCTAGCATGGCTTCAGGGAAATCAAACTAAATACGAAAAGTATGTAACTAATAGAACAACACAAATATTAAACATCGTGCCTGCGATCAACTGGGGTTACGTGAAAACAAACGAAAACCCTGCCGACTGTGCCACAAGAGGACTCCCACCATCCAAACTGGTCAACTATTCCCTGTGGTGGGAAGGCCCTAAATGGCTTAAGGAGCAAGAAACACAAGCCCTTGACTCTAAACAAACCTATAGCACAAACGAGGGCTTCCTAATAAACTGTTATACGAGTAATAGGACGGAACCCACGTCGATAAAAAATGAATTAATAAATTCATTACTTGAACGACATAGCAATATAAATCGTATTACAAGAATACTAACTTTGGTGATACGTTTCGCTGATGCATTACGAAATAAAAGAAGGTCAACTGAGTGCCATGAACTGAACTTGCACGAACAAAACAACACACTATTTATAATTATTAAATCAGTGCAACGGGATTATTTCGAAAATGAGATAAATTCTATAACCAAAGGTGAAAAACTTGCCAACAGAAGCACCATTTTGAAACTTAATCCATTTTTGGACTCCAATGGAGTTTTACGTGTTGGAGGACGCCTAAACCACTCAAACTTGCCAGTAGAAACGAAACACCCCATTCTTTTACCAGGAGAGGGAAGACTAACCCATCTTATTGTTGACAAGGCGCATCTACGAACTTTACACGGTGGAGCAAGATTAACGCTAGCTAACACTAGAAACACGTACTGGATAATCAGCGGCAATCGAACCGTCAAGAAAATACTGCGACAATGCATCCGATGCCGTCGATACGCAACAACTCGAGGTGAACAGTTAATGGGCAACCTTCCTAAAGAAAGGATTACTCCATCGAGGCCGTTTTCACATACCGGCGTCGACTTTACAGGCCATGTAGAGGTAAAGATAAACAAAGGCCGCGGGATAAAAACCTGCAAAGGCTACATAGCCATATTCATATGTATGTGCACAAAAGCAGTGCATATTGAACTTGTTTCGGATCTATCAACGGAAACTTTCATCGCAGCACTAAGAAGAATGTGCGCCCGAAGAGGCACCCCAAAACATATTTACTCGGATAACGGAACCAACTTTGTCGGAGCCGCAAGGGTTCTAAAAGAAGAGTTCCAACTATTTAAAACATTGCAATCATCAGAGTTCTTTAAGGAGATCAACGACCTTCAAATCGAGTGGCACTTCAACGCTCCATCCTGGCCATCAGCAGGAGGCTTATGGGAAGCCGCTGTACGTTCCATGAAAGCACACCTGAAAAGGGTGATCGGACAACAAAGGCTTACCTACGAACAATTTGCAACGCTTCTCACACAAATCGAAGCGTGCATGAACAGCCGGCCACTGTGTCCATTATCAGAAGATATTGAAGATCTAGAATACCTCACTCCTGGTCACTTTCTCACGGGGAGTCCAACACTAACACTACCACTCAATGAACCTGAAGAAAACAAAGCGATAGGCATCAGAAATAACTGGAAACTCATTGAGCTCATGCGTCGACACTATTGGGGTCGCTGGTCGAAAGAATACCTTCATTTACTACAAAACCGAAACAAATGGCAACAAACTAAAGAAAACATACAGAAGGGGCAGCTAGTTCTCGTCAAAGAAAGTAATTTACCCTCAAGCCGATGGGCTATGGGACGAGTAGTAGAACTGCACCCAGGCAGCGACAACTTAGTACGAGTAGCCACGCTTAAGACACAAAATGGGGTACTTAAGAGACCCATAACTAAACTCACCCCTCTACCTATAAACGAGGTATGCGGAAGCACTGATACACAAGAAGGGAGTCCAGAAACGGACCACGACGAGCCAAAGAAAGGCACTAATAAAAGTCGAAAAGGAGTAAACAGCCTGCTTATGATGTTACTAGTAGCATTTACAACGCTATCATGTGGACTAGCAGCACCCCTGCAACATTTTAAAATAACTCGGTTAACTGAAAACCAACCAGTGTACTTTGACCCCGTCGGAAACATCCAACTCATCCACGATGAATGGAAACTTCTGGTATACTATAACCTGACAACATTCTGGCAAAGTACGACAAAGGTGGAGGAGTTCGTAAATCATTTAGGCCAACTATGCAACACGATGCCTAACGAACCATGTCACTCGACGTCACAACAACTCAAGTTCGAAATGAACCAGCTGAACGAGTATAACATATTGTTGCGGTCTCAACATCAACAGCGGAGGCGACGTGGCTACGTCAACGGCGTAGGAAATCTTGCCCGAGCCCTGTTTGGTGTCCTTGACAGCGATTTCGCCGAAAAATACGCTCAAGATATAGAAAAAATTAAAACAAACGAACAATATTTATTACAACTGATACGAAATCAGACACTGATTATCGAGGCAGAAAACAACGTCATCAAGAAAAAGGAAGACTTTGTAAAGACGCAATTGGAAGTAATTCAACAATTCATGAACGAAACGGTAGATAATACGGCTGTGATAGAAAACAGATTTCAACGAATGAAAACAATGAATGATGTCAATGCTGGGGCACTAACAGCTAGTTTACTTATCTCAGTACTGAGAAGAAACCAAGAAATGCTCTTAAGTGCATTGACAGATATCTACAGAGGCCATCTCGACATGAAATTATTCACACAGGAGCAGCTATCTGAACAACTCAATTACATTGCCGGTATCATACCGAAAAGATTAACATTACCTATCAAACACAGCAATGGGTCGAACATAAAAAATATTTACAAAATTATTTACGTTAAAGCCCGACTCACCGAACAGTGCTTACTCTTCGAATTACATATCCCTTTATTAAGCGATGACGAGTATACACTGTATCGCAATATAGCTATTCCTAGATGGGAAACGGCTGAACAATGTCAGGTGATACAGACAGCAACACAATATATTGGAGTCAACTTCGTAAAGAGTACCTACATACAGATGGAAGAGGTTGATCTTCAGCAGTGTACCACAATGACGGCGGACAATCATATCTGCCATGCCTCTACAACTATCAACAACTTGCATGGAGCCACGGCATCCTGCGAAGCTAAAATACTTAGTCAAAATGTAAATAACATTACATGTGACTGGGTCTCACAACAATGCGCTGACCAATGGATAAAATTACAGAGACCAAACATATGGCTGTATAATTGCATCAATGAGTGCACGATTCGCATCGTCTGCGAAAATCGAATTACAACAACCACTATAACAAAAGCAGGGCTCCTTGCCCTAGGTCAGGACTGCATACTTCAGCACAAAGACAACACAATTTATTCACATAATGTTTTTAGTAGCAGTACCAACATTGGAATAACCTTGGAGGTACCTACTATTGACTCACCAAATGATATGTGGAACACAATCAAAAACACAAAAATTGTGCTACCGAAATTGAACTTATCTAATGACCACAAATTATTAGATGACCAGATAGCCGCACAAAAGGGAAGAGAGAGCCTACCTGATGGTCTCAGCGTCCACGATATCGGCAACTACGCTATAAGCTCTTTGCTGGTGGGAGGAATCGTCGCCGCTATAATAGTTTGGCGAATAAGAAGATATCTTCAGGCACGTAAGAAGAGCGATACGACAGGCAACGTGAACAGGACTCAAGAAAGGTCAGAAGATATAGAACTAAAGGAGATTCCTGCCTACGCCAAAATACGAGGTGGACATTCGGAAAACTACCGGCCACCGCTACCAGCAATTGGAACAAGATTTAAACTATGATTAATTAATTAAGAATGATGTCTTGCTTATTGTTTTGATTGCTTAATAACATGTACGAGTATACTATTTAACTTGTAACTCAAGTTTGGTTATCTGAGTGCGTACATATTTTTCCCTCGGGAGCATGTACGAGCCAATAATGCTCATACAGCAAAAGTAAGTTTCTGCGCACGTAATGAATTACGCTAAACATACTTTATTTGTTATATTATAACATAAATTCAGTCGTCACTAAAACTCAGCGACAAGCGGGTCGATCAATAATAACGTTGCATCAAGTGCGGCTCAGATAACTAAACAAACGTAACAAACGTAATTAAACTATTAAACATAACAGTGGTTTGGTGTGAACTAACAACCTCCCTACAACAACTACCGGGGTATCTGTCAACGACGAGAAAACCCCAACACCTTCAAATGCCAGTACTTTCGTGATAGAGTTCGAATGCGTTGGTAGAACGATTAATGCAACAGAGGTAACGTAATGTACCTGTTTAATAGCCTGGCTTTTTCTCCTATTTATGCAATAATTTTGCACCCACTGATATAGCCTGACGTTTATACAAAGTACCTTATTATTTTAACTTACGTATTTAGTTAAAAATTATACTTATACATTTGTGAGGCTGACTTTAATGTAGATCAAAAGCACATTTGCTAGAGATGTCGTGTCAAAAGGTCTCAACTGTAAGGAAATCAAAAAGTATTGTAGCAACGTATAATGTGTTATGTACTTATCAGAATATCGCAAAACAGCAACCAAATAGGTGCTTAACATAATTTTAAACGAGAATCATCGAGTGGCCCGTCCCCGAGCAGTCTGTGTAGATCGCGACTCCATTATGTAAATGAAGAGATAAACATTTTAAATGAATGTTAACGTCCACATTTTATACAACACAGCCAGTATTTCTTGTAATATAACTACTAAGAAACTGCTGATTGAAATTATCAAGCATTTCAATGAAATTACGCTTTGGTTTAATCACGTACGCACTCGGTGGCAGGTTTAGTGAACCATCGGACTATCTTAGCCAATATGTAGTAAAGTTATAAAGATATGAATGTTCTTAATAAGCTAGCAACTGTATATCATTAAATAGCATTTTTTTGTTCATGGCTTTCTCACATATGCCTACAGGCTTCTAAACAACTGTAAGTACAGTTCGTCTTATCTCCGTTGGTGTCGGTTCGTTAGAGGTGTGTACTACACAAATTGAGTTTATTTTATTGGTTTTAATTAGCGAATGCGGATGATAGTGATAAGCTGATTTTAACTTTTTATTTGTCGTAGGTACTATAACGACATTCCGAGAATGAGGTAAACAGTTATGGCGCTTTTACCGATACTGCAAACTTTATTTCCAATTCTTTATATTTATTCGGTTCATGTATTTCCGCATATTCTCGGAATTATATAATTCATGATTATTCGAGGTCTTCGTGTGTAAAATTACGCGAATTTCCAGGAAGCGGTGAGGATATTCGTCCCTTCCACTATCTGATACGGGAAGTGACGATATTACCGAAATTTATCGACATCGTACCAGAAAATACACGACGAAATATAATAACAACCATTGAGTACGATTAGTTTGTTAATTAATTGGGGTATAGGGTTAAATTAACTCATGGTTCTTTAGAAAAGTACTATAAATAATTTACGATAAAAAATAAAGAAGAAGAGAGAATTTTAGATGCTATGAGCAAACGAGCGATAAAATCAAATTAGCTTTTTACTCCCTGTAATATTTCGTTCGCAGCATCCGTACCCCAAATAATGTAAGATTACGCAAAATACACAGATTACATAGATACAAAATATAGTGGGTAACCTACATAAATAAAGTCAATTAATGCAGTATTTGTTAGGCTTATGTAACATAGATAAATATTTCTAAGTTACAAAGCAGGAAAACAAAACTTATCCAGTTTTCAGCCCACTCGGCTTGCAAAGCGCGCTGATGCCGAGATGGTTAGTAAGTAATACCGTTAAATGCTATGCAAAGGATACTGAACGAATTTATGTATTAGAAGATTTTAAATAAGTTAGCTTTGAGTGCTACGTTTTGCACAAGAATGTGACAATTAGCAGCCAGTACAATCTGAACAAAATCCTTGATATACTTATTTTTATGTAGATTTATCGAGTTTAGAATGGAGTGCTAATTATACACATTTAAAGGCAGGTACTTATAAGCTGTATGTAATTGTATCTAGTCTAGTAAATGATCCCGGGGCGGCGGCGCGGCGGCACGGCGGCGGGGCGGCGCGGGCGCCGGGCACACAAGGCCGCGAGTGGGTGCGCGCGCGCCGCTGTCGCCTGTCGCGCTGGCGCCTTCACAACAACCATTTTTTGCGCGCGACACGCGCCTCCTCTCCGCTTTGAAATACTCATTTGATGTGAACAATGTTATCTATTCCGTCGATAATTGAATAAACATTCAGCTACTAGGTACTACTGACACATGAATTGTTGATGTATGTTCTAAAGCTACTCGCAGGAAATAAAATAGGCTTCGTGATTGACGTAAAACGGGTATTTTGCTGCGAACTCCGTGTTTGTAGAAAATCTTCGTAATTTCGGCATTTAAAAGAAATTCAAAAACCGATCTAATCTGACTCATGCACCAACTATGCACTACGGCAACTAACTGTAAATATTAATTATTAAAATAGACGCGGATATGGAACGAAAGCTCTTCTTGGTTCTTGGTATAACGGCTCAAAGTCCGTGTAAATACTTGCAACTGAATTAAACTTGATTTTTTTGCATCATAGCAAAACATAACAACAATGTCGATGATGTGTGGCGTGTAAAAAATACGCGTTGCTAGAAGAACCGGTGCGACCGCATACCGCGCGCGCGCTCGCGGCAAGGCCTCGCAGCACCTGCGCCCGCGCCCGCCTCAGCGACCGCGCCCGCCATCGCCGGCAACAACACCCACTTTCACATTTAAATACAACGTGCACCTAACTACCGCAGGTTATCCCTCGAGATGTCCGGCAACGCATGTAGGCTCAGATATCTGCGATTCTATCGCTTCCCCTTACTTTCAGCCACTCATGACATAACTCCTACTAATCATTATTATAGTAAATAAGTTATGAATCAGATACGAGATAACACAGGGGTTTTGAAATTATGAGCAATAATCTTAAAATATCTCTCGTTATTAAATACATTCTCGTGTGCCGCCGCGCCGTTGCTGACTGGAGTCGAACGCCTTGCGATCATTACAGGTACTTGAGTTGGCAATTTACTTGTAACTATAAAATACAATTTATGAGATATTAATAGATTGCAGGGCCTGGACAAAAATAGCCTCCCGTGTAACATTACTTAATTATCAAGCAACAGTTCTACGGACACGTTGTCAGACTTAGGAATTACTGCGTCTGCGCATGATTCAATTATATTGTCATGAAGGAACTCGGGAGCTATTATTACGGTACAGTAGTATTTAACTGTTTATTTAGGATCCGTTCTGGTCTTAAAGCAATGCGTTTGTGTTAGTTATGAAGCAATGCCACGCAGTGCAGGAGTCGCGAAAATACAAACATAAATTCATATCGGAGCTAGACGACTCGTTAGTCTATACTGATTATTTTTTAAGAGCAGATAAACTTGGAGATATTTGGGCCGGTGAATAGTTTATGTGACACATGCTGACCACTGACAGTTACAACCTGGTAAACCTATTACGATTGCCGACAAACTCAGTAATTGAACAACTTCGTATCTAGTTAATGTTTTATTGCTCGTTAACAGCTTAAAAGCTTTTAAAATTGTACATAATTCCAATTATAGACAGGCAACCTTTCTGAAAAACCTTGATTTAAAAATAACGAATTATTATTTGTGTTTATGAAAAACTTTGAAACTATTCACTAAACAATGATTTGCAAGTTATTTAGGTACCTATCTTAAATCTCGTATGCTAATTATAAAACTGGATCACCAGTTTGGTATGTCGCTAATTTATTGACTTTTCGATCGTAGTAGATGCAGAGATAAAGTTTACACACATTTTATGGTGTTGGTGGTTCCATTTCGTGTTACGTAAGTCGGAGAAGTGGATCGTTGGCCAGGCTTCCTAAACCGTAATGACGTGAAGTTCATTGGTACGTCGCGCGTCGCAGGCGCATATAATCCGCGCGTCGATAAATGGCGTGGCTCATTAAAGTAAGCGGTGCGCGGGAGCTGCGATCCTATCAACCGGCTACTGGTTTGTGTAAAAAAGAAAGACTAATGGCACCCTCGGCCTCGGGTCAACATGACGCTCGCCGTTATACCCGTGCCCTCTTAAATCTCAACTCTACCGAATATTATTTACTTTGTTAATGTCGATACAAGAAAAAGCAATTAACCTTCACTGCCTACATTCCATCAGACGTCTAAAACATTGATAAATCATAAAAAATACCATCCGCCACATGTTTGTACCGTAGTCGCTACGTGGCACGTGACAAAAATACCATCCGCCACATGTTTGTCCCGTAGTGGCTATGTGGCACGTGACAAAAAATGCCCATTAGGTAAGCAAATGTATATTTTAATTCAGAATAAGCGATAAATCTCGCGATGGGCTTTCGAATTCCGCGCAAGTCATCCGACGAGGTGAGATCGGCTGGGAAATACCATTATATGTATATGTGCGTACCGAGCTGCCGAGTGCCGAGTGCCGACGCTGCGCCCGCCGCCGAGCCGCCGCCGAGCTCCTACATACATACTGATGTCGTGTCCGCGACAACAGCTGTGCAGCGATCACGTATTTATTATGTCTTTTTCCTCTTTTATGAAATACAACACACACTTTGAACTATTGTGAGAGCCACTTTATTAAGCTCAAGGCGGATTCTGTGGGTAATTACCTATTACAAATATTACAAATAAAAGTCTAAGTTGAGGAATGCGGTCGGGGATACATAATAATGGAATGTTAGGAACAGTTGCGTCGGATTCCTGTGCTCGCTGTGCTTGTCAAGAGGTTCCGCATTGTCAGTTTTTGCGCTGCGCAGACAGGCGGCGCGCGCGCCGGGAGCAGCGCCGGCACGTGCGCCGCGCCCGCCACACATCGGACATTTCACGCAATTACCACCAAATTACATCTCCTACTATAAATCAATTTTCATCAACAACAACCTGTACTTCTAGTTCAAATTTATTACCAATTGTGTCGTGGGAATAGGACCAAAATGGCTATCGACATAGTCTTACAGAGGACCTCGCAAACTTTTCAAATTGTACCTAACATGTGCGGCATTTACAAGTTCACTAACTATTATTTAGTTAGTGAACTTGTGCGGCATGAAGTTGACATAACAGGTTATTTCCCATGTCCTTCGATGGCATGTGAAACGTCACAAAGTTGCAGTAACAATTAGTACTATACTAGATGAGTACACAGAGACTACTTTATTCCAGCTCTGAACAACTCAACACATGTCATGTTAGACAGTAGCCGAACTTGTCTCAGTGAGAGATAATTGAACCAAACTCCTAATTTGATATTAGACTTTATTTACTGAAATCATTATCATCCCATTGTAAGCATTTCGTCTAGGCTACGTCGAAAGCCCATAGTTTTGAAAATTGAAAATAGCTATTATGTCACAGTCTCCTAACAAAGCGTTACTATGAAAAGCGTCTGCAAGGACCAAAATGATTAACAAGAATAACTAGGAAATACGACTTTTTCAATTCAATCTGCTCGTTACTGAGGTATATTGACCACCTCCAAATCAGCTCAAAACACACTACATGCCGTCACTATCAAGCTTTTTAAAACATCACGGTTTAGGAAAAACTATCTTCGTTCTCCCTAAACTTTCCTAACACATGAGCGCATCCCATCACTAAACATTCAGAAATTCCAAGAATAACGCTAATCAAATGACTAGTTATTGTCTAGGTGTGAGTTAGTCGCACGCGCGCCTTTGAATTATTATTCTGTACTTGGTCCGTGATAAATTGATTTGGTGACAGTGGCCGCCGTATAGGCATACAAACTGTCCATAAGTGAACCCCGAGAGACAATTACGATACCTGTGTGCTGTATTTCACACCTCACATTTATACATTTATCGATAAGTGTGTAACTTGTTAGATAGTGCTGTTACCAAGCAGCTCCAATGTTTATCGATGATTTCTTAAGAGATTTGTGACATGGTTTTCGTAATATTTATGAAGGCTACATTATTTTAATTCTCTAATGATATTCTAAGCCTTGTTTTTTAAATCAAGTTGCTAATGTTAATTGATAATCTTCATTAGTTTTATCTAAAACATATTTTAATTACTTTTAAATGTAACATATTGCTGCCAATCCACCTTTTTAAACAACATAAGCTTATTATGAATACCTTTTCAGGTCTATCCAACTCTGTCTACTTATCAACCACCCAATCATGTAAATTCGATGGTAATCAGTTTCATCTGAGTTTTTCTCAACGTTTCAAATGTCAAATGATACCAATTCCAATTACCTACGATCCAGCTCTAAGATGATTGGGCCGTCGAAATCGGAATATATGAATGCAAGATTGACGTAAGTTATTCTAAACATAGAATAACTTATTTGAACTCAAGTTCACTTTAACCGCAGAATAACTTATAAATAGTACTACGCAATGAGTAATTGGTTGTATCTAAAACAGTACATACTCGTTATGTCAAATGGCACATGCCTACTTATTAATCAAGCGTTAATCTGCAAAGATTTGTATTGTAATCTATCTATATATAAGATCAAGCGAATTGCTTATGCATAAGCTAACTTACTTAAGCCAATAATAATCCGTGTATTTAAATAGAACAGACAGTAAACAATAACGATATCTTTAAACAAATTCTTATTCGATTAGTTGAAACTGACAAAAAACTTGTATAAAAATGGCGCTTATCCTTGTTGGAGGGTACTTCAGATTCTATATTAAAATAAATATAGCAGTTACTACGTCTCCCGGCGCTCAATTAGAATCTCTAGCACGTGTGCAGAACGATTAATATCATCGTATTTGTAAGCTAAACACGGCTCCAATCACGTTGGAATTTAAATAAATCTTAGGTGGCAAATTGCAAATAGGTTAACCTTCGGATTAATGGCCGTTGGTTTTTCGGACCCTTTGATAACGTGATGAGAATATATACAAAAAATTAGATATGTACTACTCATAAGTGGCCATAGTTCTTTTTATCCCACATGTTTGAAGGAGCAAGTCATGATCGATGATGACCACGTGTTGATACGTCTCTGCAACTAGCTGAGCCTCATACAAATGTTGTTTAGAAAGGTTGCTAACCTATTACGATCTTTGTAGGACCAAAGGTGCGCCATTAACTCCTTGAGGTTATGTTTTCTTAGTAGGCTATACGGCAAGTAACACTAGACAAGACAAACTATAAATAAATTTAGAAGACAGACGATCATTGGGTTGCTTTCAGTTTTGTTATCATGTAGGATAGAGGTATCCTAATATTAAGTAACCGATGTGACTTTCATATGTGAAACGATTTTTAAAAGACAAAACATCCTTTTATAATATTATAGACTAAAGAATAAAGGTAAAGCTGAAATGTAAAGAAGAAACCAACTCCAAATGAATTATGATAAGAGGATGATTCAAGATCTTACCTTACAGATACAGCGGAAGCAGCTACTCCAGTCCTGCTCCAATCTGGCGTCTTGCAGCTTGACAGGCTCGCCTTCGTTGGAGCACGGCGCACGCTGCCCCTCTGCAATTACAGCAGAACATTAATTGTTTATTTAGCACCGGTAATTGAACCTGAGTTAGTACCCAGTTGCTGGACTACGGACCAAAAGTAAAATAATTTAGTATCGAATGCATAATAGTGAACTCAGTTGCGACATGGCTGGGCTATGGTATTTCGAAAACTGAAATTGTGGATTTAAGATTTGAAACGGATTAAAGAGGTAAAATTGGTGAATTTAAAACCTCATGTCTTAAAGATATATGTACTAGGCAAGTTAAAACCAAACAATCTGAAACAAAACGAAGCTGAAAATCTAAACAGCGATTAACATTATGAGGTAGTTGCAGAACATGCCGTATCTCCCAGTAGCGTTGCTGACAGGCTCAAAATATAATAAGGAGGCTGAGAAGCTGTACAAGCTTGCGATTCCGAATCACGCACGATACCTGCCGAGTAGTGCCGAGTGTCGTACGAATGACCACGAACTGCGGAGGAGGCTGTGGTTTGAGCAACATGCGTGGGAAACGACTGTCCTATATAGCGGTGCACCGAGCACTGCACTACTGTGTGCAAGCCAATTTATTTTACTTTGTATAGTCAATTATTTGAAGCTCAGGAATCATTATTGCACGAACTTATAACAGAACTTCACAGTAGTCAAAAGTAAAAATTACGCTAATCAGAATATAGACAGGACATTCTGTCCGATAAGTAATCAAACGAATAAGGATAAGTAGATTCACTATCATTATGTTTACGTCAAATAAATTGATTATAATTGTAAATAATATTAATGGCAAAAGAGAGATATATTGATAGAGCAGCTTAATCAAATGTTGTCGTCCTTCGAGATGCCAAATTCCAATGTAATTGGAGAGCTATTATTGAAATGGTTTAAAAATACTGTCTACGGAATCGGAACCTACACAACGGTTCTTAAAAAAATATAAGATACAATTGCATATATTATAGTGCACCGAATGTCCCCGCATAGCAACATAAACATAACATAGAAAGAACCTAAACAAGTCATTGTATCACATAATAGGCATAAACGGGTTTAGCAAAATGAAATAGAAACAAAGTTATAAAAGTATTCTTTAAAAATATTCCCAATTAGGTTATCACAAATACAAATTTATCTGTAAAAACATGTCGTTAAACAGCTTAGATTCTGATTTTTTATTTTATTTTAAACGGATCAAAGGCCCTATTGAGTCCTCTATTGACGTACTAGAGTGGTAACAGTTCGGCGCGTCTAGTTTCGTACGGATGACATCGACATTGCGGCCGAGTGTCGATGTCGCGGGCGTCTGATCACATGTTACCTTGATTTAGATCCACGGATCCGCATTCTTATTACGTCGCCATCGGGCGCCACCGGCACCGGTCGGACTGTCCTGCCTCCGCGTCAATATTTTTGTAGGTAATTAATATGTGCTCGTCTACGAGAATTCCTCTCCAAATGTTTACTCGTGGCTAATATTTTAATACGCGGTTTTAACAAGCCAAAAATAAATTCCTTTAATCCGCGACCACATTACTGCATTGTTGCTTCAATTAAATACCAAGCTCATATAGAAACAATGAATCACTCATTCAATTCAATTGTATGGACGACGGACGACTATGCCTTATAGATTTTTGTGAGCACGCAGCATATTTACATTTCATAATATCTCTTAGCAACGAGCAGTTTTCAAGGTAAACGGTTTTATAAATAATTCGGTGAATTGTAAATTAACAAATTAGATCGTTAATTCGTATTGTTAAAGAATTATATTAAAGCTCTGATAAAAATAAATATTCGCAATTTAATGCGTGTTAACATAGGAGCTCCGCATGACCAATGGCAATAATTTAATCTATTATGAACTGTTACAGAAAATGGTTGTACTAAACCTATTAACCTATACATACATTGCGACGGAAATAAAAAGTTGTGAAAGAAGTATGAAATGCTAGTGACGCATCATAATACGAATATGAGCCCTTGAATCACTTTAACCTACATTCGAGTCACGACTGTCCTTAACGCTCGTATTAGATGAGTGTTGATAACAGCGTGTAGATAAGCGCCTTAATCGTGAATCAATGTCGTTATGCAATGTCACAGTTCGACACTGAACTTGTCCTCTACTGGATGAACTTGTTCCGTCGGGATAATAACTCGATTGATTCGTATCGTCGAGTGGCTTAATAGACATGATATGTGAAACTCGGATCGTCGTCGCCCCAATTAAGAATCGATACACCATTTTATGCAAGGTCAAACGATAAATCCTTTTAAATAATAATATTAGTGGTTCAAGTAATAAAATATGAAGTGGTTTCCGATCAAGTTTGCGAATATTTTTGGGCGCGTAGTACTTTCGTAGACCTTTTTCGTAACCTCGTAGAGGGTCTACGAAACTTTCTTTTGGTTAAAATATACGAGTTTTATTGTTTTTCATTGTTTTGTTCGTTTGTTTTTGCTTGTTCAGGTTAGAAACATAACGTTTGGATACACGAGTTCCCCATATGTGATACATTTAATTACAACACGTGGTAGCCGTTCAAGGCTTCGCTCGACAATACTTTGTATATTGTAACCTGATCTTCCGAGTTACTAAACATCACAAAACACCAAATAAAATGCCATTAACTTTAAGAACGTGATAATAATGATAATGTATTTTATGTTATATACGATAAAATTATCGAGTCCATAAAATTGGTTAAGTGTGATATTATTTTTTAATTTATTCTCCACCATGGCACCATTACAAACTTGATATATTTCGGTGCGCTTATAATTCTCGAAATTAATGTTTTAAACGAGCTTAAAGTACTAAAGTAATATTCCATTACCGCTAAATGATATTATTATTCCGGTTAAGTGACAAGAAATTATGTAAATATCGGAAATATACGGTACTTTAAACACTTTACACGCGATTTAATTGCAGCGTTTCAGGCATTTGAGGCATAAGCGAAATCCATAAAGCGATTACAAGATATGCACTTAACGGCCATTTCAATACCTAATGACGGCTAGATGAGAATAATTTTTAGAAAGTTGCTCCTGCAGCGATCAACGATAGTAATTCCAAGCCTCGGGATAATATTATCTTAAGCACCTATTCATATAAACCCCTGAAACCGACTATGATTATCAATTTGATCTCAATGGCTTCTGAATACAACCTAATGAAGTTGTAGAGGCGCATTACGCAAATAATAAACTATTCATGATAAATAAACCGCAATCTTCTAATTAACGTTTCGATGTCATTATTTTTCGCTGCTATTCCTTTCATTTTGTGCCTCAATTTAATTGTTTTGTCCATAAATCATTATTCTACGCTTTATCATAAATGTGTAAATAGGTACCTATCAAAATACTCTTGTTTCCATAAGTTTAAAAAATATCCTTATAAACCAGCGGTTTAAAACGGTAGTAACTGAATTCTCATGAAGTGTGTTAATTAGGCAATACGTATGTTATATATACATAACTAGGTAGGTTAGTATGCTGAGTATTGACTCAGTAGCAACAAGCGATTGAAAGGAAGGAAAATAACAAAAAAAAATAAACAATGGTAGCAACCCTTGTCACATTCGCAGTACTAATCTATCCAAAATTTTATCTACTTCTAGGTACGAATAATATTTCAACACCGACTACATCGTGTTCGTGTTTCAGTACACTTGGAAACATAACACTTTATTCGCTGTCGAACAATTCTAGGTTTTAGCGCTATAAACAAGGTGCGCTTGCGCTCACTATGCGCGTCATGATCGAGAGGCGAACGAATGTGTGATCTATGTGGGAACGGTCCGGAGCGTTTCGCAACGGACCAATTGTCGTGCCTTGCGCAATCGATCTGCTGAACCTTATTGTTAAGCTATATTGTTGCAAATAACGCTTTCTTTGATAGTTGCAAACATTGTGTGGTCGATACATATTGCTCTGTAGATGCTGTTCAATTAATTCGTATATAAAAAAAGCTTTTCTGCAAGGTACATGATAAGTTTAGACAAAGAAGACAGACAGACACAGAACCAGAGCACTCCAAAAGGGGTGCTGCAGAGATGTATGGGGCGGCCTGATCCGGCACAGTAAAAATGTATGTTTTGTAGCCCGGCTGTGCTGAACTGGGAATAAGACCGATCAACACATGTGTGTAGCATATCTTAGAGTGGCCGCTGTGAGGAGGTTCTTTATGGAGGCATTGCCTGGTAAAACGCTACTCACTGGCTGGAAACAAGTATAAGAAGAAGTGTTCTTCATGAAATATAGGACTTACTGATGACAGCGGAGGAAGCGTGTGTCGTGCTAAGTAGCGAGCAGACGATCAGGACGGCGGCGAGTGCGGCTCGGCCCCGCATGGTCGCGGCTACTCGCGGCGCCGGCGACCAGCGCTCCGCCCGCCGCGCATCACACTCGCGCGCCACGCCACACACGCGTAACACCTGAAGCGAAGGAATACAGAAAACGGTTAATATTTGCAGAACTTCATGAATTCTTCAGCGGAATTTCATAATTTGATGAGTACAAACACAGTGGAAGTGCTTCGTCAAATAGTAGAAGATGAAAAAGTATTAATAAACACAAGATAGGGCACAGAGACAGAATGGTGTAAACTGTGGATACAAACTGATAGTGTGTCTGATGAAAGCAAGAGCTGCGTTAAAAACAGATATCCCGCTACGACGACGGCTGGCGTAGCACTCGCAGGCGCGTAGCCCGAAAATTTTCCTAAAATAATTAATAAAACCCTGGCTTTTACTATTTTTGACACCATCCGGCTACTTTAAGCACAGAAGTGTACAGAAGCGGACTTAATGCCAAAAGCGTTTTTCACCGGTTAACCTGTTTGGGTGATTCAGTGACAAACTGCGGAAGGTGTATTTGGAAAATGGAGGACGATCAATTCTTATAATCTTTTTTATTTTAAAAATATACCCAATAAAAAGGTACATATACATATAGGTACATATACTTTGCTCAGATTCCGTACTGAAATCATAATTTGAATAAAGATATTCTGTAAGTATTGAAAACAAAACCTACTTTTAATAATTATGCAAAAAAATCAGCCGACATCGTCCACATACAACAAAATTGATGAAGTCTTTTTTTAAGTTTATCCTTTACGTCTTTCCGACAAGTTCCAAACGTAAATAACTT
Source organism: Standfussiana lucernea (assembly GCA_964057025.1). Classification (NCBI taxonomy): domain Eukaryota; kingdom Metazoa; phylum Arthropoda; class Insecta; order Lepidoptera; family Noctuidae; genus Standfussiana; species Standfussiana lucernea. Next base: position 7,377,869 of record OZ059791.1, on the reverse strand, counting down.
TTATTAGTACATTACTGTCAATCACCCGATTACGTGTGTCAGATTCTGATACAATACTTAAATTGAAAAGAATTGATGAAGTCATAAGTTTCCTCCTATTTTACCATTTGATTGAATGTTTATTTATTTTTCTACGTCACGATTCACCGTTTGTGCTCGTGATACTCGTTTACGTACGTCTCACGTGAACCTGATATAATAAAGATAGATAATCGGCATCATCATACAAGTATTTCACTAAATCCCTAAATATTTATTGGTATATCTTTTATTGAGATTGGCTAATAAATATTAAGGAATTTCTAACTAGTTATTACAGTAGTAAATTATGTGAAAACATTATCGTATAGTTTGGTATTTGTACTTTATCACAAAATTATTCTAAAAAATTTAGAGTAATTTAAGTTAAATGTTTGGAATTGAATAAGATGAAACTACATCTAATAAGGAGACGAAAATTCTATATCGATTCACTTCATAATATAGCTGTACACGTCTTTCATATTCTAAACAGAAAACAACATCGAATTACATTAAATTATAGCGAATTATATTATAACAAGCATATCGCGCTATTCATGGTCTAATTAATAATTCAAAACTAATGAGAGATTGAATGACCCCGCGCATAGTGGACCATCGGTTCTCCTTGATAGAACGCCGGGCTGATGTCCTTAACGCATTTTTTACAACATTCCGCACGTACGTTGACCTCGAGTACTCGGACATATAGCATTTATTCATTAATAATAACAGAGTGAAGCAAAAAGTGGTTCATATTAAGTGCGTTTACACGGCGATCGAGTGGCCGCCGCCGTCAGCCCGACCCCGCACTCAGAACCTCATCTCAACTATATTGTCAATTACGCTAGTTCCGGTTTCAGATCCTCCTCAGTAATGCGTTTTAGGCACACTTCATAAAAAAACTCGTAAAAACGTAATTGAATCGCTTAACACAGTACACTTTTTGTAGAATGTAAATAAAACATACTTCGCTTTATTAACACGGAATGAGTTAACGAATCCTTGTTAAAATGATAAAGGAAACGCACCGTTCGAATTCATTTGATTTAAATTATAATTATAGGAGCTTGATATTTTATACTTCAGCTAATTATAAAAGTTTCATTACCCGTCATAACTCCACATCCGGCGCAGACGGCAGAAAAAGTCACGTCGAAGAAAAACTTATAGGTGCACAAGCATTTCATACAATTGAGACTCAAGTGAAGTCTGTTTTCCTAGAAACTAGAATAAGCAGTGATAATATTAATCAGTAACTTCCGAGAAATGTTGAGGAGATCAGTGAACAAAACATCAATGAAGAGCTGCCCAAGAGTCTCCGAGAATGTCAGATAAAAGCCAGTAGCAGCCGTATGCGCTACTAGTATTGTTTTATTTTTTGTCCAACCTGTCAATCATCCCGTTGTTAATCGAGAAAATACCGATCGGACAATAGAAGCGATAAAAAGTTTAAGTTGATATAAGAATAACAAACACATTATTAGCATACTACGCATATAATGTTATCATAGGTGCTTTGTTACTTAATGACTGCTTACAATTTAACTTACATTAATCATAGATGGGACATGCGATAAATTGTTGATGCCTCCTGAGTGGAGTCTTTGGATTTTTGTAGAAAACGTGTACTGAGCACATGTATATTGATATTATATGTTATGATAGAGGTACTAACTTTCAAATCTGTAGACATGGCACGTACTGGTGAGTTGGGGATCCTCACAGCGACGTCCGACCAATCGCACAAGACATGTGAAGGCAACTGACTGAAAGGCTGAGAGGCAACAGGTTCCCCGAAGAGCTGCCGAGTGGGCAAGTGCGAGCAATCCTGGAAGCCCGCGCTAAGCATTTGATTGAATTCGTTGAGTTCTACGTGGACATTATTCACAATGGAATGCTTCTTCGAATAAGTTGTGCAAGCCGCTTACTGATAAACTGTTGCAAAAAGAAAGTCCCACACGATTCGTATAACTGATTTATATAAAATACAATATTTATAACCGTCTTCAGACTGTTGATTCAGTAAATAACTTTGTCCATTGTGTGGTCGGACAAATTGTTATCAGACCTGGATATCAAAATGATCCGAAAGAGGCTTGTACCTCCATTATTACAGCGCCCGGTGTATTAATTATTTACTGTTTATATACAAAGAAATCACATTAATAAATTATTATGTTAATTGGACATCACTACACGAATGCCTAAGTAGCCTACAATCAGGGTTTACAGTTAATTGCATGTGTAATTCATGAGGCATGTTTCAACGAATAAAATATAACTAATTAACACGTTATTTTTCCACGACATTGTACCCCTTTAAGGTAAAAACTGCGACTGTGACATTAACAAGACTTGATCTCGATGACGGAGCTCTGATGATGTTTGATTAGGTATTCAATGGGAGCAATCAATCCTCAATCACCTACCTAATGACTAGCTAAGCACACACAACCCTATAACATTCTAACTAGACGAGGTAATTTAGGTAATTACGAAAATTATCCGTCTATAATAAAAATCGATTTAGAAGTCTTACATATTTTTCCTCAAGAATGTTCAAGTATGACGTTAATCCAGAAGTTTTTTGCAATGCGCAAAACCGTTAAGCCTGGGGACTTGATTGGTTTGCCAACATATTTATGTGAAAGACGATGTGGCCATGTAACTTTATCAAGTGCCTTCTATGACGGCTGCAGACGGACCATATACTTAAGCGCAGTCACATACAGGTACAAGCATACGAGAACATTTAGAAAGCCGCTTTTAAAATCGGGCGTAGGGCCCGCAAGTGGCAAGCGAGTGTGAAGACGGGTGCCACCGCAGCGGGCGTCGTGCCGTCACCTACTTTCACGGAGGCAGCAACGGAGGAGCGCCCGGCGGGCCGGCGCAGGCGCTGCGGCCTGCCTGGGGGGGGAGGGGGGATGCTGCGTGCGCGCGACAAGGTCGCCGTGAGGCAAACCACTCGTCGACAGAATTTCTTCGGTGCAGAGACACGCGCATACCAGTCCGGGAGCGGAACGCGGTCGCAATAAAAACGCTCGGATATATTTCACGCGTGCGCAACATTATCTCGTCGCTCTCGGCTCCGATTACTTAATGCTCCGCAGCTAACTGTACAGGCGGAGAGAAACAAGATCAGGTTTTTTCTTAGCAGGTTCGATGATCGCAGGGCGACACCTCCAGGGTGCACTTCTCAGCGAAATTTGTTGTTTAACGAACACACACTCACTACGTAGCTGAAAAACTCCAACTTCGCAGCCTGCTGAACTCTCATCATCTCGGTTTAGTGATCTTCTACTGGTTATATAGCGCCACGCTTCAAGTTTTTCCGGGATTTCCTTTAGGTTCCAGTTCCAGCCGATAAATTATTTTACCGCACGCCTAATATAAACTTATATTCAGGTGCAAAGGGGTAACAACCGATTACACAATTTAGAGACAACAGCCTCACAGAACTACTTGCTGTGTGTATTTCTAAAGAACCGACAAATGTGTAAATACCGTGTTTGCCATTATAAGCCCTCTAATCTGGCTTATCTGCAACAGACATTATTTTTAAATCTTTAAATCCTCGCACAATATGCAGAAGTCTGCGTGGCTTCCCATGAAACCTAATTTAAAACAATTAGCAAAGTTCTCTTTCATAGCAACCATGCAAAGTGCAAGGAGCACGTTATTTATGTCATTAATACAGCGATTATCGTTATGCCACTGTGCTGCGATTTATCTTCAGCAAATATTGGAGGTGAATCCGTAATTACCTCTTGTTTGTAGATCTAAGATAAATTCGGTTCGTACCTATGTGCGAATGGGTATTTCCTGAGAAACTGTGCATATCATTGTTTTAATTTTACGTAGTTTGTGTCTTAACCGAATGGACTTAGTCTACGAAGGTTTTAATTAAGAAATAGAAATCGTAGTTTCAGTGTTTGACGCTAAAGATTTCCTTGTGGCGTAAAAACAATGAGTACCGTTGATTGACGAGGCAGCGTCTGGCAGCTAATTGAGTTAACAGCCAAAACACAACATGTCCATTAAGTGGCCTCTACAAACAGTGGCTGGTGTGAGCGCGGGCTGGCGGGAGCGAGGGGCTCCGGCCACATTACTGGCAGCCGGCGGGTCATCATCCCGCCGACATTAATCCGATACAATGACAATTAAGCAGCAGATGCTTTGGGGACGACACAATTGAATCCGCTCTATTTAGTAAGTTAATTTGCGTACAGCTTGTGAGTTGTGACGTCATTTTGTTTGTTCAGTGTTCAGGTTTATATGCGTTTAGTGTTGTGAAAACTATAAATAAGACACGTTTACCATTTCATTTTCCATATTATTGTGATTTTGAGCCAGTGCAGTTACCTGTGTGTCCTGTGACCATGCCAAATCTATGTATTAGCCGTACCGTGTCTAGTACTTATAAGAGTAAATATCTACCTACTTAGGTTACGTACGAACACAAACGGGTTATCCTCCTTACTTGCATAGAATCCAAATACCTCGTAAACTTCATGTTTTGTTTTTCATACCTTTGCATTATTCGACGATAACTTACACTTTGTATTTTCCAGCAGATTATAGTGTTTTTGTTTCCTTTGGTACTTTATTAACACTGGTAGGATGGCCAGTGGCTTTCTCAGGTGGAGTATTAACAGTGCTTTTTTATGGTAAGAAGATAAACAGAAGTAAGTGGCCCATGATTTATACCAGGAAGTACAACAGGTCCTAAGTAGTTTCTCGCATTGTTGAGGTTTACATAAAACCTGTACTGTTTAGTGCAAATGGCAGACATTCCCCGTTCGCAAAGTATCACTATTGTTTGTACCGTAAAACAATAAAATGGAGGTATCTAAGAATCCATTTAGGCTAAGGAGTGTGAGATTAAGTGACGATGAGTAATGGTATGGAGACGTTTACAATTTTATTAGTGTCAAGTCGGATTTGATTTATGTCGGGTTTTCACCATGCTTCGACACAGCTATGGGAAAAATTAACGAACGGCTTGAATTAGAGATATTTTTATCTTTATACAAATGACGTCTTCGTTAGTAATTTGAATAATATGATAAACAAAACAAAGAGACCCTCCGGTTTTACGCGGAAGCGCGGTTTTAATGTGATTTAGCTGAGTTATTTGAAACGTTATTTTGTTTTACAATAATAAAACTAGTTAGGTACTTACGCAATTTGGTCAGACCATAACTCAAAGGCTATAAAAATAAATAAAATCAGTAAACTAAAGCTTTTAGTTTTGAAATAATATTGTATAAAAAGTTAGTTTACGTGAACACACAGATTGACTGACTAATCAAGAATTTTTTACTATTAATCTTCCCTAGTTGAACTAACCATGCGGAAATCAGATATAGAGTATATCAGATCAGAGGTGTCCCAGAGTTTCTTCTGGGACACCTCTTGGCCTCGCCTTGCAGGTTTGAACCCATACTGGCACTTGTAAATTATTTTGTCACAACGGTGAAGGACACTTGTTTGTTCTGGCACATAAGTAAGTACTTATGTGCCAGAACAAACAAAGTCAAGTCTTTCTTTTTAACTTTTCCCCACACTGGGAATATCTCCTGTATCGTGGGTACGTATATAAACATTTAAACTCACACACAAAAACAGCCAGACCTGCAAAAACTACCTGTACGCCATACAAATATTTGTTCCGTGCGGGAATCGAACCCGCGACACGCACCGCAGCAGCCAATCGCTCAGCCACTGCGCCAACCGTGCCGTCAAACTTGACTGAGATACTAGCTCACACTGGGCTCACTAAAAGGATTACGAGCCACTCCCTGACACAGAGAGGCCACAGTCCCAGCTGTGGACAGTAACAAAATTATAGGCTGATTATACTACTATGCGGAAATTATAATAATCTACATAAAATTCAGTTAAAGTAATAATAACAAGTCTGTCGGTATTGAGATAAAACATTTTTATCTGCGCTATCCATACGCTTTATTTTGAGTATTATCATTAAATTAATTACATTTATTGCTACTAATTTCAATTGCATATGTAGGAGTAGCTATTAAATTATATTAGCTGTGTTGTTGTTATAATTATTAATACCTACATGGGTACATTATTATTTTAATCAGCATTACATTTTAACAAAATTACGCAACAAATTAATTTCAATGTGGACTATTTGGCGAGACCTATGAAGTTTCTCAGGTAAAATCGACCATACGATAAAAACTTCCAAAAAGTTTTGAAAGGTTGAGGTCAAATGGGAATTGATCCGAGGGTCGTTTTTCTTTGGAACAGTAGTGCGAGTGGCGGGTGTGGGGAGGGTTGCTTTAGTGCCACGCCCTCTCACCTGGTCACGCCTACCTAGCCTATCACCTGACATCTACATCGTCACGTCTATACCTAAACTTAGTAATCAGATCATTGTGACGTATCTGATGTTTTTGTAATCACAAAAGTAAATTTAAAACATCATGGTGAAGCTTTAGTTTTTTTTTGTATTTTCTGTCTTTTGTTGCCGACATAATCTACCCGTATGATGTCCTTAAAAACAAGCCATTCCACAGGACAAGAAAAGTCACAAGGTGAATCCCATAAAATACAAAATATTAACCGCTGTTGAACGTTCAAAGAGAAAATGGCCATGAACCGCACATTGCCTTATAAAGAACAACAGAACGTACGTAGTTTACAAAGAGCCAATCTTCAAGAGCAACAAAATGTCACATCGCAAAGATAATTAACACGTATAGGCGCGTATAGTTAACGAATGGAAAATAATCTGGCAGAACAATAGGGTTGAGATACGAGTTGAATTATTAATAGAGCTAATGAGGCGTTCCTCGATAGCGGGGTGAGCGAGCGACCTCGCGCCGCCGATAGGCCCACGCAGCCTGATTGTCGCCGCACCCGAAACCAGGGCTGGCAGCAATAGTCGCTCCGCTGCGCGTACGCAACCAGTGCAATCTCACGGGCTTCCCCCAGAATTCAGCTGACGAAACTGCCGGTAATAGAACAAGAATGACGGTAATTTCGTCTACATTTCTACAACCAAAGAGTGAAACGTTATGTGTTACAAGGATCATATTTTTGGATTTGACCATTTGTCTGAAAGGAGTGTAGATTACTTCATATAATTGAGTACATTGAATTACAAAGATTGTTTATTTCTTCGCCAAAACATTTAAGGTATAATTTGCACATACACATTTCTAACAGGCACGCACGGTGAGCTCGGTCTCGACTTCCCGAAGATCTGACCACCAGTCTTACCAAGGGGTATCGTTTAGCCAAGTACTAACTGTGTTGTGGAGGTCATAGGCAGTCGCTCCATGTAACATACTGGCATTCAGTTGCATCCGGCTAGACTGGAAGCAAGCCCAACATAATTGGGAAAAGGCTAGGCAGATGATGGCGACATTACTAACATATTTTTAGAACAAAATCCTAGTCTGCCAATTCCAGTTTCTGGCTTTAGCAACCCTATTCAAACAGCTACTTTTAATATCTGTTTGGATGTAGCACTAATCGGTGCTGTATTTAAGCTCAGATTCATCAAACAGATAAATTATAAACTGTTAGTTTACACGCTAAACTTTATCTAATTGTTTAACTTGCTAAAAAAGTAAACCACGTGCTACTAACGCTACAAAGTTTTATCAGCAAATCCGTTTTAATAGCACATTGAGATTAAAAGATTACGAGATAGGAACTGATTTCGTGAGATACCTGTGTAGATAGGAGTACACTGTTTTCTGTCGTTATCTCATACTTACTACCAAAATAAAGGGAATTTGAGACCCGTGTTTAAAAATAGTAAATAGGATATAGTGATTCTCTTTTTCAACAACACCGAAAACAAACGGAAAAAACAAGATTGTTACTTCCGAAATCACGAATTCAGCGATAAATTCTGGAAATTCCAATTAAACAAGTTATTGTCACAAACCAAAAACTAAACAGTTATCTATAATCTTTATTTTTTAATAAGTGCGTCGGTCAATTCCTACTTCCCATACAACATTTAAATCACAGCTCTACTGGAATTAACCGAGCCTGGAATCCGTCAGAAACATCAATGAAAAAAAAATATGTTCAATGAAATATTCCATTATTATTATATTTATTATCAATACTCATACATAGGCGGTACAGTTGCACAACTTTATAAACTCGGATTGAGCCCAGCACTCGCCACTCTGACTCCCGATAAGGGGGTCGCGGACTATTCATTCAAGTTGTAATTAAAATAAAATGAATGAAGACTGTTCCAAATTCCTCGTCACTAAAGAACGTAGCTCACTTTAGATAAGTACTAGGTATACTTATTAGTCATAATCAACCTGAATATTGACGTTTTTTTCATGAAACATGTATAATTCGTCTATAGTAGATAAACTAGTTGCCAAGTGTTGGACTGTATCTACATCTTACATGTCAGTACAAGTCTGTACGTGCCTGAGTCTTATCATGGTGAAATAGAACGTGTGACGATGTGGTATAAACAACAGGCGAACAATAAAAAGTATTGATTCATTACCAGTGTACCTACACGATGATTGGACATTCAATTTGTAATACAAAGCAATAACGATCATTGTAATTGACATTTATATAATGTTTTGAGGAAATTGAACAAGAAGTATTGCTTACCTTTTATACGATTTTAGCATTATCAATACTATACATGCTGGATTGATCAGATAAAAGAATGTTTTCAAAAACTGTCAAAATAATAGATCATCAGATTACAGAAGACTTTTTTTAGGCTTATTCACATTGCAAAAATACTTTTGGTGGTGTATGTTATACGGTATATCTTCTAATGACTCTTCAGGACCTGAATTAATTATATACCATACTAGCTTATGCCCGCGGCTTCGCCCGCGTGGGTTTCGATTATTAACCCACGGGATCGTCTTACCGGGATAAAAAGTAGCTTATGTGCTACTCCAAACTATAATCCATGTCTGTGCCAAATTTCATCCAGATCCCTTCAGTCGTTCTGGCGTGATTGAGTAACAAACATCCATCCAAACTTTCCATTTATAATATTAGTATAGATAGATGACTAGCCATGGCAAATAAAATCAGTTTAAACCATTGTTGGACGCGAACTAGGTCAATTGAAAGAAAAAGAAAACTCAAGGATAAGTAAACTACAGTTTTCCCGTCTGGATCGTTTTTCTATCGCCTCCACCACATAAACACAGTATCTAATGAATAAGTGTTTTCTTTTAACATAAAACGAACGTTTCTTTCTTGGAAAAAAGCCCGACGCTCAATGGTTCCGCTTGTAATCTTAATCTTTGCCATGAAACCGACCACAAAGGTATACCCGTCCCTATATTCTACTCGATTATTGCTGACAATACAATCGTTATTCACCTGTTTTCATGTTGTTATCGTCAGGGTTACATCACTGGCAGGCTCTATTGTATCGGAATGCAATAATCGATAAGCAATTAAGATATCAAAGAAAACAATCGTAGTGTTCATCGATTCCTCGTCTGTATAACAACACGATAAACATTCTTCAAATATTTACTGATTACGATCATGTGTGACGTCACAACGGATTGAATTACTCGATGACATCGCTATCGATAAGAGTCAGTTTGTTCATTCGATTGCAGTACAATTTCATCAGTGTAGGTAATCTCTTTGTTTACATAAAATGAGCCTTCATTAAGCTGATATCGGGGCTGATGAAAGTATACTTAATAGCGAAGTTTCTGGCTTATGTAGTAATATTAAATCATTATAATCATTCTAATAACATCTGTTTCTATTATAATTGCGTCTGTATAACACGTAAATGGATTTTACACGGCTGTTTGACCTCATGTTAACACAGTAAATGTAAATATATCTCAGTTATATAAGATGGATGGCTCGTAAAGAGACTAGGTAGGTGGTCGGAAACAATTGATTTATACCTATTTGTAGCGAACAGTCCAAAAAGAACTTCAGCAACATAGTACAAAAAGTACTACAGCGCGATCAAAGGATGAACCAACATCAAAATTCTGATTCGCGCTATTAAAGTTATCCACGACCTAAGACGATGTACATAGATGAGCCCGACAACAACTGTCGGGCAGTAGCCCACCAGATACAACACCCTTCGTGTCGGAGGATCCTCAATTTTCTATGGTGGAAGAAGAACTTTACACGCAGTTCTTCATATATTTATTATACCTACGACAATATCCGCATTTACAAAGTAAGTTGGTAATTAAGAATTTACGACGATGATATAAAGTTTCTACGCAAAAACAAAAGAACTTCTTAGCTACACATGGTAGTTTTACTTTTTTAACAACTCCTTGGCTTTGCAAAACTAGTGCAGACTAATTTACGGATAATACCATCTTTAGTGATAAAATTTTGACCTTCTTCGCCACGCAGCAGGCGCAGCTACGAAACGCAATAAATACAAAAAATATATACGAGTAAAATAACGGGTCCAGGAACCAGGTGGAAGTAAAAGATTTGGGCTTAGTGCCATATTAGTTAGTAACCAATAATATCTTATAAGCAAATCATGGTTACACTTTAAATCGAATTTTAATAAAAATCGAAAAATAAACGAATTTCTACAAAATGCCTACAAGCTGCCACGGCGTAGCAGGTGTAGTTCTTTTATGGTTTCGAAAATTCATAAATAATATTTTAATGTTTTTGTCTCAATAAAATAATCGCCAATGAAGTCAGAGTAATTTTTATTAAATCAGGTTACATACATACATGCTTTTCACATTAATTTAGGCTTAAGTCCAGACATATCAATGAATTAAACTCATTCATTACTTTACAACATAGTTATAATGTTTTATGTATGACACATAAACAATATTTTAACACTGACAGCGTTAAAGCAGCATTTACTTACAAACTCGTACATTTATTATCGAGACACATAATTAGGATAAGACGAAAGGCGGTCAGTTAAGCAAACGGATGGCTTGAAAACCAATAATTATGGGCGGCGAGCTCCGACTGACAACGAAAACTAACTTGTGGCAACGTTTTGAAAAGGTTCGCTTAACAAGAAAGTAGTACCTAAACGTGTCTTCTAGTATTAACTACGTCCGTAGAGCTGAAGTGTCCTAACTTATACGACGACGAGTAAACTTTAATTAGCGCAGAGCTCGTGAGAACGCTCAGTGAAAATACTCGCCTTATCTTCCAGTTAAAAGGTTATCTGCGGTACACTTTGTATTAATTAGACATCCTACTATTGTTCAGAAAAATCTACACAATCCGTGTTCGATTGTGCGTCGTCTAGACAACGACTTCTAAAAATGTCCTCGAATTATTTTTGGTACTCGATATGATTAAGTGCTGGCTATGTTATACTAAGAGACAATGGTCAGTGAATTCTTTATGATATAAATAGTGTATCATAAATGTTGCGGGAAATCCAAGTCTTTGTGAGCACAAGACAATGCCGTTACATGAAGTTTTTTACCAAGGCTAGTTTACCATAAATTACACTGTAGAATGTGACTTCGTAACCAGTAGGTAATCATGAAAAAATAGTAGAAGCTCAAGCAGATATACAAATGTTTTCCTAAAGCGACGGTTTTCGACTGCAGTGGGTTCTTTAAAAGTTTATTATGTCCCCAATGACATCACTAATATCCTAATTAGTTGTGCCGTATCTTCAGAAGGTAATAAAACAATACGAGTAGTCTGAGTACCCACTAAGGAAAGTTGAACAGGTATTGCACACGGCTTCAAGCCGTGTTTATTGACCTACCTACCTAGCTACAGTCTGGCGGTTTTAGCTTATATTTCTTTCAGCAGCTTTAATATAGGTGAGTATTTGAAAACATAGGTATGTGACGCTGATGACTCTGCAAATGGCTAATTGTATATTAGCCATTTCGCTTATCTATGAATTCGTAGATTTACTACAAATGTTTACCGAACTACTTATCTACGCCATTGGTATATTTTAATTAGAAAGTATCTTGAAGAGGAAATCTGAAACCATTTAGACCCAGATGTTTAATTATTCAAGAGACCAGAGTAATGTAACAACACAGTATCCAAAAATAGTTTAACCAGCGACATCTCAAAGATAGATTTGCAGTTGCGTTTTATGGCCTCAACAAACAATAGATGATATTAACAAAAAAATATTATTCTGGAGAGCCTTTTGTTTGATAGATTGTTGCGAATATAAACTTTGAATGCTTGCCAAAAACATAATATAAACCACAAAGACTTGGTTTTCCTTTTCCATACATCCGAACGTACGACATCTCATTGTTAAAGAATTATGTAATGTTTACTATGAAGTACGATATTTATTTACTACAACGCTGCAGTTAACAATAAAAGTATACAATTCAAGATATAAGTAGTGCTTTAGATATGCAGTCGTTACAAACTATTGCATGCTAGAAGCGACTGTATGAATGTTTGCTTAGTCACTCAATCTTCCGCTGAAACGATGAAGCATAGTGTCGTCATAGGGAGCGCTTCTAGCCGGGACTCATGTATCCATGGTTATTGCCTCCTGTCTGGCGCGTGAATCATATTTGAATAAAAAATTACTGAGAACAAAGGAGTTCAATGAATTGTTATTGCTGATAATAGTAATAATCTTCTTATTCATAGGGATTATGAAATTATTACGGATGTAACTCCAATGTTACAAATCTTTTGTACGTTTCGTACTCCATTGAGTACCTAATTAAGAGCGCATGTATTTTACAATTAGCAGGTAACGTATGCGCTTCAATAAATTCAGAATAGCTGTGACGCACAAGGTGAAACTTGTTTTTTTATATAATTTCCAGGGAAAACTTAATGAACCATCAAAATATCCATTATAATAATAGTGATAGTGTAAGTTCAGTTATAAACCGTGAAAGCTTAAAACAGTATCCATTATAAGTTTTTTAACATCAAATCTGAAACTAGAATTTGTTTGATCATCAGGATATTTTTGCGTAGTCACAGCACTTGGTAGCCTGTTGTAATCAAAAGGATCTGAATATTCTGATTCCTGTGCTCTAGAATACGATTTCTCTTAGTACATAGTAATTTATTAAATCCATAGCCAGTGAGACAGTTTTGACTGGAGACTGCAGGCTTATTACCCATACATTGGTCCTAGCCTAACTATAGACCTACTTGCGACAATTGGCTACTACTTGGCGCCCCTTCACACATTGATGTCGAGAGTTGAGATAAGAAATTTGAAATACAGAGAGTAACACACACAGTGTGACCAGTTCGATTTGGAGACAGATCATGAACAAAAAAACATCCGAATTTCCTGCCAACAATGAGTTTCCAACACTTACTACTTGAATTTACTAAAGAAGAATAAAACATACACAAAACAAAAACATTTTTAGCATTTACAACTATCTAATTTAATTGTTTCGAGTTGCAGGCAAGGGCTTAATTAAAACTCTGAGGGAGAGTTTTAAAATATTGTCCTGTACATAATAATAATTATTATCTATCATTTATGTTCTACTACAATATTTGGGTAAGAAATAACAATAGAAACTTTACTGACGACTATATAGATCTGGTAATATAACAGAATCTTTAGCAAGCAGTTTTTCTGAAACTTACAAGAGCGGCCGCTCACAATGGCTTGGCATTTTTAATTTTTCCTTGCCTGCTGATATATATATATTTTTTTTTTCAAAATATATCGTGCCGTTGTTACGTTATGTTATGATGTTTTGTTATGTTCCCTCTTGTGTGTACATAAATAAATTACATCGGCCATTTTCGTATGTGGTATTTTTGAAAGGTAGTTCTTCTTTAACGTGGGGTTAGTGCCTATCTTGTTGGCGGAGTTTTTATGCCGCCCATGGGCCTCTGACTTGGCCTTACATGCCGTCGAGAGATATCTCTCAGGCATGCTGGTTCGATATAGAAAAGGTAATAGATATTTACTATTGTTTTTTTTATGGTTTCAATTATCTTATTTAAATGTAAGAGTTATTAGAATCAAATAAAGACATTTTGCAACAAGTATACATATTAAAGAGATTTTATGAAAAGATATACAAAACTGCTGCAATTCTTTCTTTTATAGGTCAAGCCTTGACTGATAATCAGTGATCGGATAATCAGGCGCTTTTATACCTAAACTTCACTTTTATTCACACGAAAGTATAATATGGACATGCCTTTCAGAATCTCGGAACCCGGAATTTTTTATTGATATTTCATTTGTTTTGAATAAAATAAAGATACTAAATCAAAATAACCACTGCTATAATTTCATTAAGTTTGTTTGTAGTTGTTTTTACAAAGTTGTTAAATCCCGGGAACCCGGGATTATTTATTTATTCAGAAAGGAATGTCCATATTATTCTTTCGTGGGAAGAAGTTTAGTTATAAAAGCGCCCGATTATCCGATCACTGCTGATAATACATATGTACTACAAAACATTTAATTACGAAACCAATGATTTCAATATACCCGTCTAGTCCGTAGTATCATTGTACTTAATTTTATTGAATCATACAACCTTTTATTTCATAATGTGATGCAACTTTCTTCACAATTAGGTTTCAGGACATTCAACTTGTGCTCACATACAAATCAGCCATTTGTATTAATTTATGAGTTAGTTAATATATAGGTATTATGACTTAGCCTTATCATATAAATAAACAAATAAACCATGTATTTGTAAACAAAGAGCGGTAGATGAGTCCGTTTTAATGATAATATTATTTCCTTTATACGTATTTCCTTGCGTACGATACCCTGAACTTAGAATAACAAAAACACCAACGTGGTTTCCGATAGCCTTAAATTCCGGGGAATAAAAATTATAATTTATGTGAATAATGAACTTACATCAAAATAGTTTAGAATTACCAATATAATAAGCCAATTAAAAATAAATTTAATCAATTAAAGTCGGGCTGAGTTACGACTGTATCCGCGACAAGTGATTTTTATTTGTTATTGCCTATATTTTAATTTCTGTTGATAGCTTTCTAAATTTATTCGACTTGTATGATAAGTGACATTCGAATAACTTCGTGGCAATATGCGCGTGTCGTATACCGCGCGCTCATAGTGGATGAATATCATATTAGAGTTACCACATCATTAACTGGTTTATAGTCGTGTTAGCTTAGTAATAGTCGTACACTTACTAGTATCGCGCTTTAACGTCATTATATAACTTTAACTTAATTTTGTAAGTTCTGCGAGCAAACTTTGCCAACCGCTGTTATCTTCGCGAGTATCTACGGTGTTTGATTGTTTATGTTGAAGTAAAAAATTCTAGCCATTATCAATAAGGAAAATGATGATTGATTCAAATATATTTGAGATTTCAAACTTGCCAAATATGTAAATGTGTTTGAAGAATCGGACATTATTTAACTTGCCCCAACATAACGAGGTTACATCAACTCGAGTACCTACTTGCTTACTTATAGTACGTTAACTTGTTTCGTTGCTGTGCAAGTGACTTTCTAATATAACATTAAATATTTTCATAATGAACATAGCTCAAAAACATACCCCCGGGGACGATGTCAATATTTCTGTAATTTTGTAAATAAAAATTTTCTTACCTTAAAATTTAATATCTTGATTCCTCAAGCACCTTCAAAAATAATAACTTCACTCGCGATGCACTTTCAAGAAACTTGGTAAAACAAAAAATAGCACCTTCGGAAAATGTAAACAGAAACAGTGGTGGCGAAACTCACGTGTTAAAAATATTTGCAAAGTTTTCGAGGGTCCTTATTTTTTCAGTAATAACGGGGGGAGATTTATCGTGAGTAGTAGGTCGCGTGTGACGTGAGTGTGCGTCGGGTCTGTCGGGAGCGAGGAGCGTGGTGGACGGTCGGCCACGCAGGCTGGCGGCGGCGAGGCAGCGCGTGCACTGAGTGGCGAGGCTGGCCGGTGGCGCGTCGCTGCCGGCCGCCGCGAGACTCTGCCCCGCGCGTGCGCCGGCCGCCGGACCAGTTCCGAGCAGCCTCCCGCGCCGCGCCACCACCGGCCTGCACGCCTGCACGCTGCACCACGCGCCCGCACCACCATGCACTTGTTCGCCTGTCACCCGCCCGCGCACTCCACACCACCATATACTTCAGGGCAGACGAATAAACGCCACAAACTGGCATCCCAAAATATAACTTGTCAATTTATTGTACTAGGATGTCGTCAGATAGGTCTGTATCGAGGCAATAAATATGCACTAATGGGCCCTGTTGCCCTTATCTCTCAACTGGAGCAAGGAGCAAATATCACAACGGAACGTAATTAATTCTGTTCACTCATTAGGGAAATTAGTTTTCTTGTGAGGTTTCCTAAATGTCATATTCCTACAGTCGTGCTTTACGTCAGGTATTCCGTGGTGACTTGACTAATGAGTCCAAGAGGTAGGCAGACAATCAGTCTTACTACAACAAAATAAATTATATTGTTCAGTTTGTGTAATGTATCTGAAGACAAATGATGTTGATCATTAATTTATGTTAATCAGCATCCGTGTAATACCTGGCTCGTAATTTTGACGTCAATATCTATTCAGATCCTTTATATTACGCAGTGTACAATTGACTACACTATGGATTTATTGAATGAAACATCGTAACATGCAAATACTGCGGATAATAAGAGGAAACACCTGACAATAGTATTGTCGCATTTAAATTAATGGGACGAAGTACGCAATAAATTAATAATGATGCCGTTTAATTAAGCTTGTATTTATTTCTAAACCTTATACAATTATTGTTAGCTTTGCTGTTTTCTTGGAAGCTGTGTATTTATAATCAGATTTTCTGCATAATACATGGTATACTAAGTTTTATGATGAACGTTTGTCCGTTCACACTAAGTGCCTTTTTCAGTATCAGCTCGTTTGATGTGAAGTTCTGATTTTGGCATATTAACAGTTAGTTGGAGAGCTAAATAAACACGCCGCTGATTTCACTCATTGATGTCTAACTTTAAACATGCAAATCGTCGTTGAAGTTCTAACACCGCGTAAGTCAAAAATAGCAATTTTACAGGAGAGTGAAATAACTGCATAATTATACTCAGGTAGTGGTACAATACCATTTTATAATTTGTGTCCACTCAAATTAAATAGAGACGTTGCTTTTTCTGATTCGCCAAAACAACGCGTCTTCCGATTCTCTAGGAAACGGCATCAAAATCGAAATGTCAAAACTGCCAAAAATTGACTTACGTGATGTTAGAACTTCAACGACGAAATGCTGATATATTAACAATAAAGAGGAAGTTCGAAACAATAGGAAGTTCTTCTGAAATGAGCAAGGTAAATGGACACATTAGATGTAGTTACCTAGGACGTTAGGAACAGTGGGTACTATTCTTATTCCTAGTAATGTTTTCAGTACCTCTGTATCTTATTAATTTATTATGTATTTCATTGACGGTTTCTGATATAACTTAAAAATAGGAATGACCTTTACACTTTCTGATATTTTATCAATCTAACCGTCACATCAATGTGACGTTACTTCGACCCCATACAAGGACAATCCTATTGTTATTTATGGATGATATCAAAATACGTCTACGTCTTTGACAGGCACATTTATTGACGTTCGATCGAATTCAGTTCCGTCTATAAAAAGATTGTTTGTTTTTTTCAGCAATTACACCAACATCTGAGTGGCATATGTTTGGCCACTTGTACTCACAGCTAGATACAACTCCGCTGCTGATAAACTACAAATACTTAGCGTGACCTTTGCTCCGTATTGGCTATAATAGTCTGTTGCTATTTGCTTATTCGGAAATTTCATTATCATTCCTTCGCTAATGTAATGGCTAATTGGCTTTTATTATCGCTGGAATTTTTGGGTCGATCACCGCATCTGAAGTTTTCTACATTTTGCCTGGTGTAGATGTGGAGCACTTGCTCTACATGGTTCTATATAGGAGGTTCTTTATTATCGTAGGGCAGGTACATACTTCAAACTGCAATTACCTAGATTTTAACCTTCTTATCTTCGTTGTGATGGCCTCTCGCCACACAAGACGAGACTGTGACTCTTTCAATTCATGCACCTACTTTCTAAGTTTATCTTGGATATCACTGACATAGGTTAAGGAAAACATCTTGGGGAAACCTGGACATAAAATTATTATTTATCTGAAGTTTTACATCCGCCTTGAGCAAGCGTCAGTGATCAATGGCTTATCTATATAAGAAGAGGCCTTGCATTGCAGTGGTACAAACGTAGGCTGATATTATAGCCCTAATAGTTAATAGGAGCGTTAGGAATAAATATCGTGACACTTCTCCTTCAACATCCGCAAACATGTATGACTGAAAAATTTAAGTACTTGACATAAGTGCCGCAGTCTTACATAAAGCCACTACGTAATCCCATCCATGCAGAAAGTATCCGGGTTCGAATCACTCATATAACTTATCTGCGCACGCCTCTTATGAAGAACACAATAAGAAACAAACAAAGAAGGAATACTGAATGAAATGGCACTTGTACCTTGATATATTTTTTCTTTTTTCAAGTGTTCTAGATAACGACTTCATAGGTGCTGACTCAGATCCAATCAATGTTCCACTAGATATGACGTCATTCGACGTCACTGCGCAAGCGACGCTGACAGACACTACAAACAACATCGATACGTAATCAGTCTTGTCGTAATCAGTTTTTTCCGACGTCTTTTGGTTAGTACTGCATAGAACAGGCTTTAGGTTGTTTTCAAATACCATAAAGTTTAATGTGGGAAAACTAGACCACACCGGAAAATATATACGTATACATATAGCTATTCTTTCAGAACTTCAACTTTACATTGAACTACATATTTACAAAAAGTTTTGCTATTTAGTACAGAATCACATTGTAACTTAGGGAGATTCAAAAACTTTGAACATTGAAAGACAAAGACAGGTATTTATTTCATATATATATTTTTTTTATTTATTTAAAAAAAAAGGTATTTATTTCATGGATATCTTACAAGGTTGGCAGGAAAAGGTAAGTTTTACTACAAAGGTCATAGAAAAGCTTCATTTTAAGAACAAAGGACTTCTCCGTCACAAAAGCCGACACACCAATAGATTAAAGTTTAATAGAGATAATGACTGCAGCATGTTAAACCTTTGTTGTATAATTAGTAGTAACGGGACTAAACGTGTTATGACACTCGTCTAGACATTAGAATAGATAAATTTGCTTTATTATAATCTATAGGTCATACATAATAGGCCCCACACGTGTTTCTATATTTGTTGACATCCTAAAGCCTAACGTGAAAGAACAGATGGCTGTCCATCTGTAACATCTGTATGTTACAGATTTTGTCGGATACCGATTCAGTTGAAAAAATTACAGACCGATAGACAAGCTTAAGACGAAATTATCTAATAAAGGGTTCCATTTTAGCCGTTTGGTATGGGAGCTTAAGTGTAGTATGTGGTCGAAGAGATTTCTTAAAAAAAAAAACTTTTCATTTATTTTTAAATGACATGAAGTAAATTTATGACTTGATCGTTCTAACAGGATACTTTATCTATCATTTACTTTGATTACATAAATTCGCAAAACTTGTTTTGCGAATTTATATCTTCACCCATAAATACTTCCGCTATCTATCGAATTCAGTACAAAAGATATTTCAAAGATATAATTTGCTTACACTGTGACTGACAGAATGAGTCACCCGCGTTCAGGGGATTCATAGTATTTACGCGGTCGTAATCAGTCCATCGGTTTGTCATACGAAGCGTGCCATTTCTGTATTCCAATAGGAATGAGTGGCAGAACTGACTCATTCACTAGTTTATTTTCATTCGCTTTTTATAAGGTGTAAAAGTTGCATCATTTTGATAGCACTTTATTAAGTAAGAGGGTTGCTTTTGCCTATGGCTTCGCCTACATGGTAAGGTCGGAAATTATCCCACGGGAACGTGCTACTAAAAGTAGTATGTCCTATGTCCTGCTGCGTGCCTATGTTCAGCCATTAGGCGCGAAGGAGTCACAAACAATCTCACTTGCATAATTTATAATATTAATTAGATTTTGTACATTTATTTGATTGATTAATATTGTAAACTTTAGCGCCATTTCTGGCGAATAAGGTTACGTATATCTCTTAGAGGTTGTGAACTCTGCATCCGCAGTTATACCTATCTAGTCAACACCAACTACGACCAACATTTTAGCCACATTTCGAAATTTAGGTACTTACAAATATTTGTAGCTGTACCAAACACTCGAAATATCAATACTTGATGTTAATTTGGCCGGACAATAAAGTAAAGAGACGCTTTATACATAGGTCGGCGCATACGCAGTCGCAGGCGCCACGAAGGATCGGCGCGGCCGTGCGTCGGCGCCGGGCCGCCTTACCTTAGCAGTCAGGTATTAGGTTTAAAGGTCAGATAGCTCATAAGAGTGAATAACTAGCGACAGTTTAGTGTTTACTAGCAGACCGCAGTATGACTCTTGTTACCAATACTGCATATATTCTGAAATCTACATCAACTGCTGAGTGGATTCTTCAGATATGTAGGTACTGCAGGGAATTTAAGTTTGAAAAATATAATTATCACACCTATCACCTTTCACAGTTTAGATAGACAGTCGGTCCATGTAAATGACTAGGGATTCCGCTGCACCCGGTTAGACTGGAAGCAGAACCCAACATAGTTGAGAAAAGGCTAAGGCAGATGATGATAATAATCACCTTTTCCTGGACGTCCTATTCCGAAAAGTACCTTATTAAGGGACTAACCTTATAAATATGGAATAAAAATGATTTATAGGAAGGTATCTACTTATATTACAGAGTGTATTCTGAAAACTTTGTAGCAAATTCAAGGAATAAATTGTTTACTAATTTGTCGATTCATTCATGCATTGAATGCGTTTATATTTATTTATTTATTTATAGGGAATCGGTTTTGCGGTGGGTGACAAATGCCTTCACTAAAAATAGGTTTTGATCTGCTACTAAGTTAAATGGAAACAAGCATGCCCTATGTTGAGTTGAATAACAGATTTGGTTTTTGCAAAACACGTAAAATATATTCGGCTTGGTTACCAACGCTTCTTGACAAAGTGACATGACATAAAGTATCAGTACAAAGAGTATATGTGTATAAAAGAGTTTATGACGGCCTCGGAGTAAATTCTCATCTATAATGGTGGATCCACACAGCCAGGCACTACCGGCAGCGGCTTGACCACAAGCGAAGCCGCCAGTGCCGCCGGCCGGCAGACGCGGCAAGCGCGGCTGTGAATCGTGCAAGTCATATTTCAGTATTGTTTTGCTTACCGTGGTTGATGCGAATTGTAACTTTTTATACGTAGATATCGGTTGCCAAGAGTTTATATCTGATGGTGGAGGTCTACGTAACATTAGTTTGTTTCAAATGATACAAGATGAATCTGCACCCTTACCATAACTACAAACATTAGAAGGAAGATATACGCCAGAGCCTCTTTATTTCATCGGTGATGACGCATTCCCCATCAAAGAATACGAAACGACACCAGTCTCATCGAAAGCCGTGATCGAACTGTTGCCGCCGCTTCCGGTAGCAGGCCGCGGCGGCCTCGCCGGCAAAATGCCGCCGGCTTTGTTGCGAATGCTGCACATAAAGCCGACGGCAATGCCGCCGGCTGCCCGCGGCTGCGACCGCTGTGTGGATCCACCCTAAACCAAAAATTCAACGTGCCGAATTGCAGCCTGTTCATAGAGACGAGACCAGTTTCCCAACAGTGAGATAAGTATAAGCTGACCAGGTAATTGTTAGGATTTAAATACTGCGCAGTTTTATTGGAGAGACGCAAAAAGCGGCTTTCTTTTGATGCCATGTTTTTCTTCGATTGTTATCAAATAAACGTTGACTCAAATACAAAAATAGCTTAACTTTAACAAATAGGATGCATCGATCCTGATAAGGACATATTTTTCTTGACTCGTTGCTTCCTTTTATATCGATTAATCTAATAAAAAGATTTCTCGGTATCGCTAAATCGGTCGTACGAATCATCAGATAATATTTCGGATATGTCATTAAAAGTCCGATACTCATCAGAGTGAATGTGTACAATTATCTGTTAATTAAGGATTAAGATAATGTTTTACAATATTATCCCGTGTGTATGGTACGGGTTTTGAACTTTTGACGTCACAAGACCAAATCACAAGTCAATTTGGATGAATGTTTGAGTTAATTCAGGCTACGGACTAATGAGATAAACAAATTGGTGCTTACCTTTTTATCTCGGAAAATTGGTTGAATAAATGCTTACAAAATGAATCAAACATTGATTGATCTCTCAGCTACAAAATAGATCTACCTTTTATGGCTATTTTTCAGGTCACAGCTGACCCAAGTCCTGTAATAAATATAAAGGTACAAGCTTTAATTGAGTTAAATCTGATTTAATGACATCTACTGATAAGAATCTAAAAATACCAGTCCCTTTAAACAACTTTACGGATGGCAGCTAAATCAATGTTGGTTCCAATTAGTGTCAATATCTACGGTATATAAAAACATAAGTATATAATGTACATACGTTAGTTCTATCGGCAACGAATACTGATTGGGGCTGATACATAATGCATAGGGTCGGGTACATTTTTAAAATTGATTATTACCAGTGTAGTACCTAAGTATGTGGGTTAGCAGATACTAATGGCGAACGTAAAGTTAGTTGTAAAGTATAGTGTTGTAATAATAGAGGTGACCAGACCAGTTGACGTAGTTTGACATGGCAGGTTGATATTTTACCGCCATGCAACCTGTATTTAAAATCTTCTATTGCTAGCGCAACAATGTTATACTAAGGTGGCAAACAAAGATAAAACTGTGAGTTAAAATATTAATGAATATTATTTCTTATAATTTAAGTGACTAATGCACAACTCCTTAACATAGTTAAGACAAAACTATTATCATAATTACTAGTCGTAGCAGTAATTTCATGAAGGATTACACCACTATCTTAACAACATTGCGAAATTCTGGGCAAATGATGAATCTCGTAGCCATTTATGGTCACGTCAACCTCCTGAAATTACCCTACGTAATCAAAATCAAAGCATTTATTTCAAGTAGGCCAGTTACCAAACAAAAGTGCCTTTTGAATTGTCGAAACAAAGACAGCAATAAAAAATGAAGCTACAGTCCCAGTCACAAGACATAATAACTGTGAAAGTACTGTAGTTGCCCATTCTAAAGCGTAGATCTCTATGGAGAAGAATGGGCAAGAAACTCCATGGACACTCTTTTAAATCATAATGTTTTTACAAAAAATATCTAGGGGGTAGCAGATCTCGACCTGAATAATTACATATCTACGTAGGTAGGCGTTCTGTGGTTCCTACCTTCCCCAATGGGATTTTTTTTTGCAAAAAAGCTTTTATTTTACCTTTTTTAGTTATCGTATCACACACAAATCCTTGTCAAGTATCAATTTCGCTGTTTCTTTTAATTGGATGACATATTTTTTCCAGCTATTTCGATTTAAAAACCAAACTACTAAACGGATTATGAAATTTCTATGAAACCAATCCTTTCAGATAAATGAAGAATTTTTCAAATCGGTTCATAAATGACGATGATATGAAAACACAAAAAAACTACTGAATTGAGAACCTCCTCCTTTTTTTGAAGTCGGTTAAAAAAGCGTGAGTTTATGTATGTATGTATGTAGGTAATCCTTCATAGCAATCCATATAAAGCCATATTCTCGAAAACGTAAAAATATATGTAGATAACGTATGGACGTGGACATGGACGTAGGTTGCATTACGTAAATGCAGCCTACGTCCACAGCCAATCTCAATACAGTTGTGAAAAGGCTAGGCTCACGATTAGTGGTTGTGATCCATATTGGATAATATTCTTTAAACCATAAACATCTACGCTACGTAATGCCTACGTCCATAGCCAATGTCAACATTGTTTTGATCAGGGTAGACACATGGCAATTACTAGTCACAGTTCACCTAAATAAAGTATTTATTTCGAAAACATAGATCCCAACGTAATACCGACGCTGGTAGCCAATAATAACAACGTTACGAAAACACTAGAAGCACCATGAATCTCGTAGCAATCCATTTAAGGTAATATTCTCTAAAATCATTAAAATCTACGTAATACCTACGTCCGTAGCCGATCCCAACACACACATGAAAAAGGCTAAGCACACGATGATCTCCCATAGCAATCTAAATGGGGTAGGGGTGTATATTGAGAGGATACCAGTATTTTCGACGGCCTATCTGACCTCCACAACTGGTTGGCAGACTTTCGGGCCATTGACTACCTGTCACGACTGTCAAAGATCTACAAATGACAGCCGGGACCAACGACATAACGTGCTTTCCGAGGCACGGAGGAACGTCGGTATATACTGGATGGTCACCCATCCACAGACCGACCATAGCAAGCGCGGCTTAACCTTGAAGATCGACCCGTGTGGCTGTTAGTATTTATTGACAATCTCCTCCCCCGGAATATATTTCATTAAGGGTAAACTCATTTTCTGGAAAACACTTACGTCACGTCAGTAGCCGATTTCAAATTAGTGGGAAAAAGGCTTGGCATAATTATGATCAATTGTTGTCGTAGCAAAGTAATTACCTTTCTGGTAATGATTAGCGTCAGAATCTCGAAAATATACGAAGATTGTATTTGCGAGTGTGATACCGCGTAGCTTGCACCGCCGCGACGAACGCCGCGGGCGACACTCAAACGCGCGTAAAGTCGCTTCTCCGTAAACGCTCCCATACATCGCCAATGTGTGAATTGAAAATGGGCCGCGCCGCACAAGGTCTCCGTCAATGAGCCCATACTGTCATATCTCAAATCTATACATATAATAAAGACGTAACAAAGTAATAACTGTACATATTATTTTAAAACTTGCTGCGTGTTCTATAAACGATATCGAAGCCAAAAAAATAGTTTTTAGAATTTTTGTCTGTTTGTCGGTATGTATGTCCGGGATAAACGCAAAAAGTACTAAATATATTTAATTCCAAATGTTGCATGAATATTAACAAGAGGTCGGGACAACATATTATCACGCTATTAGCTATGGGGGATGAGCAATAAAGCCTTACTTCTGTTAACCATCCTGCTCACGTGAGCGAAGCCGCGGGCACAGCTAGTATGTAAATAATATACTTAAATCCATACGTAATAACTATGATCACTCCTAACGATCCATATAAGGTATCGTCATGAACTCGAACACATCCCTACGTAATATCTACGTCCGTAGTCGATCCCAACCTAACATATTGAGAAAACGCAAGGCGCGTGACGATCATCTCGAATCCATATAGGGAAACGTCATAATGGCTCTAAACATGTATAATCTTACGTATTCTCAAAAACATAGCTACGTAAATTCCTACATAATACGTATTTCCGTAGCCAATGTTAACAATATGATAATTTATAATCATTCGTAGCAGTCCATATAAGGTAACGTCACTAACTCGAAAACATCCCTACGTAACACTTACGTCCGGAGACTCCGTGGTCTATATCTTGTGTTTACGTTTCTTGGCTACGTAGCAATGGACGGCAAACATTTGATTAATTTACTAATCTGCTACGAAAGGAAATACGTATCTACTTACGTGTTTGTGGACTTTGTGGGCGCAACATTAATCTCATGTGCGAATGTACTTATTCCATGTCAGTTTTAATTACGAATTAAACATTTGTAACTTCACATCAAGCCTTTAAAACATTTTGTAGAAAAAAAGCTGTAACTAAGTACTTTAGAGGGGACACTATCGAGTTTATAACATTTTTATTTAAACAATATCAAAATAAATATCGGTTAACATGTATATGCCTAGTATTGCTAAATCTTATTTCACGGTTCTCACCATTTGCAGCAATGTTCAATCTACGACGGAGATATGATAACCCACAGACATACATTAAGTATGTACTTCGTATAAATATACATAACGTCAACAGACTACACATGCACGCTACGCAAAGCTTGCGGTTTCTCAATTCACACTCGATCTTGTACGACGCAGATCATTATCCGACATTATCCATCTATGTGATTTACAGTATAGTAAACTAATAATGGCGTGGCGCCACTAATAACCAGCGGCCAACACATGCCAGTGCCGACTCGTTCAGTAAATTACCATTGTTCATACCTAACGAATCCCGGTTAAATTGTGTAAATCGATCAATAATAACACATAACGAGCAAACCACACTACAATGATTTAAACAAAGTAACGAATTACCACTTATACAATACAAGCAATTACCTTTGAAAATATACACCTTGAGAGCAATCATGTCTTACGTGCTTATTAATAATTCACGCGACGCAAAATAAACAAATAATAATAGGTAGCGGATAAAAATAAAAACAACTCTGTTAAAACAGCTCGAATAGGTAAACGAGCACAATTATCGAGCAAATAGTTGTTTATACACGGTATCTGAGCTAGCTGTGTAATTTCCCGTGTTCTATCTAATATGATCGGCGCGACGCGGCGCCAGCGCCGCCGTCGGCTTCTTATAAAGAACGTTCATGCTAATACATCAACCACTAACAACTGTCCGGTGCACGAGTCATTTTTCGTCCAATACAACAGCTTATAAATTATTGAATAAATTCTAACTGTGACTACCGTATCAATCAATCTGAAGGTACGCTGTTTTTGTGCAACGCTTGAATGATAGCTTGAATGTTAACTTAGTTTCTTTCTAGCAGATACCTAAAGGATCGATACGGCAGCTTACCTCGAAGATTTTTTAAATAGCAATCCATCACTGGAGCCAAACAGTTCCATATTTGCATAAACATGCAAATAGTTATTTGATGTCCGGTAGTGGACAGTGGTTCAAATGTTTAGTCGCTTGTTATGCGACCACGTGGAATTTCGGACTTTCCCGCACTGCCACAAACGATTAGGTTGGAAAACTAGGGTAACATGTTGGCCACTCAATAATTTGGGGTCAGCAGTCAGTCCAATTAAATGTTACTACTACTAATCAGTATTTTAGATACGGGCCGTAGTTAGCTTATAGTACTCAATACTCATAATATTATACTGGCTGCTGCAAAATAAAGGGTAACGTAAATTTCGAATTTTCCATTCAAGTATTTTCAAATGAAAGAAAATTCCGCACAGAATCAGATTGCTGCTATTCACTATAATTGTGTGAATTAAAAAAGATTCCAAACCCAAGTCCGCCGTAGCAAAGACAATCTCTACAGATGGGGGTGCATGGACGACTCGGATCTCAAGTGTTTATGCGGCGTGTCTCCGCAGACAATGGCCCATCTTTCATCTTGCGCTGCATGCTCTGACACCTGCGCACTTGAAGACCTTATGACAGCATCAGCGAACTGAGTTCACATAGCTGAATTTTGGGCCAGATATATTTAATGAAAATGTATCATCGACACACTAAGAAGAAGACTATTATCAAATTCTGTACCCTAATTATTTATGTTCAGATGAAAGTGTAGCAGCAAGACCTAGAAACACGCAGAGAATGTTCGTACACATCCGTTTAGCTATAAAGCTCATAAGGAACCCAGCTCGAATATACATAGGTACAGACTAAACAAAGCGCTCGCAGGTGCGTCCAGAGGTGCTCACGGTCAGATTGTCCGATACATGTACTTATACATGACCTGCTCCATGTACTGGCAACAAAAGAGTTAGGTATGCAGGCAATAAATTGCGCTACGATTCCAATTTTCATTGTTATTGCTTGCAGAACCAGTTTTTGAAAGAAGCTGACCGTTTATAAAGACTTGACTAGACAGCCCACGCACATAATGAGTCAAGAGGTAGTTGAAGCTTGCTGCCAGCATTCAGCAGTCTCTTTTGTCGACTGTCCTTCAACACGGCTATACCACGACAATTTAGCGTGTGTCTCACATACAAAATGCCTAATAACAGCGGGTAACCCATGTGTTGCTACCCGGTGCCGCCATTACATCACCTGTTGGCTTCCAGACGTGATTACCGGACTAGCTTTGTTTGAAAATTATGACTGCGTTTGCGATTTACCCTTAGTCATGACTAGTAAGGACTTGTCGGAACAGGACCTTGGTACTGAATGCAAGTTGATTCAAGGAATTGGTCTGAACTGACTTGGAATAATCAAGAAGATGTTTCATCTCTCTCGATTTGGTGTGTAGAGAACTCGCAAAAGTGTGATGTAGCCCCAACCAAAAATTTATGATAGAAATGAGCCTAGGTCATGCTTAGGTACATAAATCATAGCCACATTTTCATGGCTACAAGGATTTAGCTAGCTTTACGTAGATATGTTTACAAAGAACTAGTCCAACGATGACAAGGCAAATACGAGAAACATCGTAGCTTCCTACATTATTATAAAACTTGTCAAGTTGAGCAGTTATTAAGTTCCATGTGACAGCGTTAATTTGTTTTCCTTTACATATTGCGACAAAAGAACATCTTGTAAATATTTATGTCATTTAAAAATTATTCAAGTTTCAATCAATAATAAGATTGATTGATGATGTTATGGATTCAAAAACGTAACCATATCGCTAAAAACCAAAACTCTTTAGTTGATTTTCTGAGAAAAGTGAATAAAATCACTAATTATAAATAGTTTGTAAGTAAAACAGAAGCATGACTCAATTTCACGTCGCGACGTCTGGATTCAGGAAATAGAAAAATATCCACTTTGGAGCGGAAACCACAGTATTTTGTGATGAACAAAAGTGGAGTGTTTTATGAATCATTTTCCATCTGCGCGCAATAAAAAACTTACAATGTATCATGCAAATAGAGTGTGGTTAGTAATCCGCAGGCGCTGGCTGATGGATGATGACTGGCCATCTTGAAACGACACCTAATATTGCGTGTTTAGAAATGTTTTTGCATTGTCATAGGAAAAGTTTATTTTCAGGTGTCGTAGGTACACATCGAATGGACATGTATACAGGGTTTTTGCCTATCATCATACCGCGGCCGTACATTCGGCATACAAATTACACATCGTGCCATACCAAGTATTTACAAGAGATTATGTTTTCCGTCACTGTAGTAGATAACTTTGTAGGCACTAATCTTCCGCTCAACTCTAATTAGAGTAAAACAATTCAAACAAAAAACATGACCGCAAAAGCTCACCGAATTACAACTAATTATTATATAACAAACCGCTCTAATCTAACGGAAAATTACATTGGGAGCAAATAACAAAATTATAATAGGATAATAATGAGGTTATCATTACCTACTGTACACTAGACCACAGAGCATAGTGCACACAGTCTGCGGGCTTGTTCCACTTACTCAATGAATCTCAATTATTATTTAGGGACGGTGTTCTCGGCGCATGCGTTATCTATCAGATACGACACTATTAGGTTAGTTAGTGCTTATGTCTGCGTTTATTGCCTAAACGTAACCTAATTTTGTTTATTACTTGAACGTAACCTAAACATTTTATGATAGAAGGTGCAGTACGAGTATACTGGTATGTGGATGTTGTAACGCGGGTTGGATTGCAGGATGGTTAGGTCGGATGTTGTAAGGTCCACCTTTTTCATGTTATTATGGCCATTGATTTGCCTGTAATCTACATTAATGGACCAGTTTTAGGATGTATTATTTAAATCCAAATACTTTTAAGACCGAAGCACGTGGAAAAGGAAGTCAATCCGTATGACATATAAGATTTTTCAAATAAAATTATGAGTTCTTAAATTGTGCCAAGTGATTTGCGGAAAAAGAAAACTTCTACATTTTATTACAGCTTTCACTACGATAAGTTTGCAGTGGCATTTAAAAAATAAAATTGAAGACTTCAAACCATCTTTGAACTTATTTGCGCCTTTGAATAATAACCTTTGACAATGTACCAGCGGTTATCCCAATGAACTTGAAGAAGACGTTTCGTGTCCCTCTTTGTTTTGTAATCACCTAAGTAGTCACTAACCATGACAAACGCTAGCCTACGTCTCACGATTATCGTTGATAATGATAACACACTGAGCTTCTGACTTCAATTTATTCACGCGATAAATTGTTTATGCGAAATATGACACAGATAAACCAACTAATATGACATAAATTTAAGAGTTAACCTAACCCACATAGCAGTTGATTAGTATCTTAGACTCACGCAAAAACTCGTGTCATGACTTCACGAGCCCCATGAATCTTGTGTGTGAAGGGCATCTAATAAAGTCTCCTTTAATCTAATATGATTAAGTTGTACAGCATCGTAAAAATATAATATATTGCTGTGATTGGCCGAGCTCAATTTTTGCTTGGCAGCAATCCAATAGATTATTCTCCATGACTTTTAGATAACTCATTACAGTAGGTTTTCATATCGGTATTATTCAGACAATTTCTTTTATTTATGAAGCGGCTTTTACTGAAGCAATTTGGGGAATGTTTTCGCTGGTTTGGGAAAATATATTGTCTGTCAGCTGGTTAGTTAGCATCGTAGTGTGGATAAGGGGGTGTTATAATAAGGGGGCAGAGTAAAGACTTTTTATTTGACGAGGTATTCATAAAAAATATAATGTGGAAGTTTGCAAGCGAAACCACATTGTATTAACATTTCAAAAAACCTGCGAAATGCATCAATATGTTAATAAATATTTCTTGATTATGACTACCTATGCACTACAAATCTACCATGTGAATGGACTTAGCTAGGTACTACAGTACTTTTGATCTCCATTTGTTACAGTGGGCACAAACTGGATTTCAGATTTTGAAAATCTCATTAAATCGAGACTTATTGATAACCTAGAGTTAGCCATTGTCGAATACCTTAAGTTAGGTGTATTGAAAGAAAGTGATAACTGATAACCCACAAGGTTTTTTGATTAAGTCGTGTCATTAAAATTAAATGAGTCCACCTTATCATTTTACACATTTTTGTGATAAAATCGGAAACCCCGAAGGCCAATATTTTATCTTGAGATTTATTGTTATATTCACATTTACTTCGATCCATCAGGCTCAAGCCATCATCACGATAACAGCTTGCAGATAATCTGCGATTTAGGATTGAGAGGTGATCGCACTTAAATTGACGTACAGGATGAATATACCTAATGTACCGATACTTAGGTATATTTTTACTCATTTTGTGTAATTGAAAAGCGTTGTTTTCTCCCAAAGATAATGCCGAAATTAGAACTCGCGACATCACATCTTGACTCGATAGCTCACACGGAGTCAACCACTTACATTAATCGTGGTAATAAAAAGAGTATTTTTATGTTATTTTCATTAAGTTATTCAGTTCGCATGTGGGGGACGTGCGCGCGCGCCTCTCGCGGGGCCCGTACGTGTCAGCGCCCGACACCCGCACCGGCCGGCGCGGCGCTCCACGGGAACGCTAACTGCCCCCTAATTGCATCAATTAAAACGAGCACTTCGAAGATATTAAATCCTACAGCCTCTGAATATCTAATAACCATTCGCGGTAAACATCAATTAGATATAATACCGCCTTCATTATTATTTCATTTAAATCATTAGTGGTGGCCAACAGTGTCCGGTTTGAATTCGATTTAATGTTGATATTCTGTTTTGGCACAATATATTACTTTAGTAGAAGTAGGTAAGTTAAGGCTATACAGTCAGTCATAAAATCACCACACAATATTAAAGGCAGAACACAACGGCTCTGAAATAAATATTGATTAATTAAGCCCGAACCACTTGGAGCTTTCCCGCCCTAAGAAAATATATGTTTCACGAATGTAGTTTGGATTATCTCACAGAGAAAGAAGGATTGCAGACATATATACGCAATATAAAAAAGACCAGTCTTGAAAGAAATAGCACATTACATGTTATGTCTCATTAGTTCATATACACTCATTGTAGGTTTAAAATAATCAGTGCTGTAAGCCACAGAGGAGTACCTATCATCCATAAGTAGACTAATAGCCTCTTTATGGGTCAACGTCTACTGTTACCTTTTATGAAGAGACTCTGTACCTAATGAACCTGGTGATGTCATAATTCGATTCTAAGGAACTTGGAAAAAACCTTGTTTTTTTGAAAACCACCACACCTTACAAAAGAAATTGCTAGAAACAAATGATATCGAGAGGAAACCCCTGAGGGAAAAACACAGATTCAAACTTTGGACTAAATACCACACTAGGATAACACAATCCGAGGGCTAGGTTAACTAGGTTTTAACCTTACTCATCATCACCAGCCTATCCTTTTCTAACTACGTTGGGATCTAGATGCAGCTGAATACCAGTATTTTAAATGGAGTAACTGCTTATCTGACCTCCTCCTACAGGTATGTCCCAATATTTTCCACTTACTATACAGGCCATCAGTTTTCAGTGGGGTTGACGATATCGCCAAAAACGCGAAAAACAGATGGATAAGCGGCGCACAGAACCAAGACGTATGGCAGAAGAAAGGGGAGGTTCATACCCTAGAGCAGGTGACTCCGGGCTGAAATGATGATAATACAGACCAATTGAAAATAGACGTATCCAGGATCAAAACAAACTGTCAATTAACCTTACTTGCCTACTTACACAATAAACATAACACTATTTGTGCCTTAAAGTCATAATTAATTGCGAGTTAAATCCACTCGATATGTTCATATAAGCAAACACGGCACAATGCCATAAGTGCCTATGCAGACGCCATTTAAGAGCTTTTGTCTCATTGAACGTTCATTGCGTGGGCGCCCCTCTGCTCATTCATTTCATGTGGTCTGTTTTCTTAATGACGAAGCCTTCGAGGCGCCGTTGGAGGGTTTTTGTGCACACTATGTCTGTCGCCTAACTATTAAAACATTTCCAAGGTTCCGATAAGATAGGGTGGCGATTCTATGGCTAGAGCTTAGAGATTCTGCGATCGAAGTAGCACGATAGTATTAAAAGCTTTTGTTTTATGATTTCCGCATTTACTGTTGTAGGAATTACGAGTGCGATCTGTAACATAGCTTTAGCTAAGCTTTGACTTACGGCTCGATACTTAGAATGCACTAACACCAGCAACATTTGCAGGAGCATATAACTTAATCAGTCGAGCTGAGCCTTTGTAATATGAAAACTGTAAGCATGTTCTGTGTAGAATTTGCACAATAAAATAAAAATTATTTACGCAACACAAACCTACATAAAGTAGTTACACACCATAATCTTACACAGCATTTTATTAAAGCCATTGTGCGTGTAATATTTGGCAACTAGAACTTTTCGCCCACTAGCTCTGAACAAAACTTATTTAAGTTCCAGTGAAGAATTTTACAAACAATAAGAATAACACAAAAGAAACTGGGTCGCACATTCCGGTCGCAAAGCAAACAAACTAGGGGTAGTATTACCAAAAGTAGGTTATGGGATTTTTAAAGAGGCTCTACAGAAAAATTTATTGAAAAAGTTTTCGACGTTTTTCATCAGGACCGTTTGGGTCAGTAGCTTGGCAACCCTAGAGCGGAGGCGGCGAGTTGAGACGGAAAGATCTGCAGCATCAGAAATTATTTTTTTTATAACTAAATACGAATGCTGAATGCCAATGAGTTTCTTGAGATGTATCTCGTATTATATGACTTTTTACTACAAAAGATATAAACTGCACGGGTAGGCGGGTCCCTAATGACAGCGTGTATACCGGAGACGCCGAACTATGCGAGACTCACTAGTGCTGAAGTTACTACGTGTTCATATTTATGTTTTTAAACTTATAATAAGTTATACGGATAATTTTCCTTCAAATTATATTTTCATGCAGTTGTCAGGAAATGAAAAAGCACTTCATATCCATAAAAAACAACTTACAATCACCGTTATTTGCAAAACAACTTCGAATTCAATTAAGAGGAGCAACAAAGGAAGAAATAAAAGTTTTTCAATTGATAATAATTTAGCTAAAAGTATGACAGAGTATATGATATGTCGCTAAAATACACAATGAAGCTCAGAAAGTTCAGCAGTAAGCTGAACGTAATGTATTCACGAGGGGGAAATAAATTTAAAAGCAAAAAGTCCGAAACTGGCTGGATGCCCGCACAGTCACGGAAATTGTTCCCGAGAATTCGAAGCCTCTTTTTCACTCGAATGCACAAGAAAAGAATGTTTTTAGTAACATATCGACGTTCATTTCAGATTTTCTGTTTACTCACGTTATTATTCCAAAGGCCATTTTCACATATCAGTCTGTTTCTTTCCAATTTTCTTTATGGAGCTCGCCCCTACTCTGCATGGAATTTGGCAGACGTAGCAATGACGGTTTTGGTTGCCCAATAGGAAAAATCTATTGGCAGATGAAGCCTTATGGGATCTTATATCTAGCCTTTTCCCAACTTGGTCGGCTTCAAGTCTAAGCAAATGCAAATAATGAAATAACGATTTGTACACCAACACACGAGCAGCTTCACAGAATTAATTGCGTTCGATAAACAGTTGGCTTGATTTCTCCAGAAAAGTACAACGAGGCGCCACTCCGTAGAATCCTGCTGCGCCATTCATTAGGCACCCTGCTCATTGTGTCTGACGTCAACCATACTTTGTTGCATAAGGCGAGTGGAAAGTATTTGCCACTCATTTAATCAACGCACCGATGTGAAGGGCTCATTGGCTGTTAACCTCCGCCCTCTGTCAGTCAACACTTAATTGAAGAGAAGCCTTGATACGTTTCAATTGTCTGAGATCGTATTACTTGCCTTTATAAATAGGCGGTTAGGACGATAATGTTCTTCTGAGGTTGAAGTAATAGCGTGTCATCGACATCGATTGATCGACGATTCGACAGTACTGAGATATTTGTGCAATTAATTCAGTGATGAGACGGGTTCAAAGTCAATAAGATATTGTAGACGCCAATTAATATATCTGATCATGAAAATGTAGAGTTTCTGTGTGTATAGTCCCTGCTAACATGCGGCTTCTGCAGTGTTGGTTAGTATTCTATCTACATTATCAAAAACAGTACTACGAATCAGTTTGGTAGAAAACAGTAAATAAGCTGGAATAAAAATGAGTCACCTTCTTCTGAAAAAAATCGAAAATAGAAGACTGTAAGAAAAATGAATCACGCATCCTGGATTATTATAAGGAAATAATAGTAAGTACATACACCTTCAAAGTAATCTGTTAACAGCGCATTTATGAATTATGACACATAAGTAGGTAAATCAAGTCAATATCCTTATTCTAAAATGTAAAACACCTACTAAAACTGACATTCCACGAGTTTATGCGATCGTGAGATAAATCAGACATAATTACTGAGCTAAAGGCAGTAGGAACGCGTTGACAGGAGTGCCACAGTTTGATGTATTTAGCATATAAATGGCGGGGTCTGATATCTTGCACCTACCATAATGTCATCATAAACACCAATTAAATGAGCACCATGATAATTTAAATAATAACGATTGTACTCTGTTGGGAAACCAGTCGGAAAAATTACGAAAATGACGATACTAAAATACAATTTTGATAAATTTCGCTTAATTAGTAATTAACTTTGATTAATTCAATATCTGTGCTTCAATTTTTGTAAATATTTAGCTTTATCATCATTTTCCTGCCCTTACCCCAATTTATTAGGGTTCGGCACACAATGTTTTCCATACTCCTCTATTACTCGTCATCTCAGCAGTCACCTCCTTTCTAGCCAAATCATCCTTCACAAAGTGCATCCATCGTTGCATAGGCCTTCCTCAACTCTTATAACCGCTTCACTCAAGACATACCAAAATTATTTATTAGCTAATTCTGGGACTAAGCTCATTGCAAAATACTTAATTAATTATAAATACTTTAATATTCACATTAGGTATAATAATTAAATACTTAGAATTACAAGCTTATCCTGCTTTTGGGTCACAATTTGCCTCTAAAACTTAGATTGGAAATTAAATCATTTGCAGTAAATTGATCTAATCTTATCTAAAGCGAAAATAATTATGCCTAAATCAGCTAACTACCTACTTTAGAACAAGAAATGCAGCACTTAAACCCGGCGTCAACTTAATATCGTAAACATAAACTCAATGTTACCACGATCATTTTATGTTCCATTAACAAATATTCCCTAATAACACCCTTGTATTGCATGGGCAGTCGTGTAAATACAATACCTTTGTTTCATTTGCTGTTGTACATTGAACACGACTGACTACCTCGTTGAACTAATGATCGCAAAACCTGCTGCTGAGAAAGAGGTCCTGGGTTCGACTCCAAGGCCGGGCACAGTGTTATTGGATATTATTTTATTTTATTCTTCAGAAGCTGCCTGGAGTCCAGATTCGTGCCCGTTCGTAATAGGATCGCCCCGTATGCACGGGACTTACGTATATAATATCTATAATAATATTTTAAAGAGGAAAGATTTGATTGTTTGTTTGTTTGCATTAGGTAGGTACTGCGGAATGAAAAGTCCGGAATTTTCTTCGAACTTCCGTATTTTTTTATCCGCAAATCCTAGTTACGGATCGGGGTTTCTTACGCAAAATGACCTACGACAACCAAAAACCCATTTCTCTTGACGGCCTCTTCAAAATAATGCCGATTACTATGTTATTTCACCTCATAGGTACGTTCACTAAAATCTTAACTAACTACAATGGCTTCATTGGCTTCTTGTAAAACATAACATAGCCACCCGAGCTAAACTGACACCAAATCCGTCTTAATTCCGCCTAAACGTAGACATAACAAAATAAACACTGCCATTGTTTAGTAGCTAGTGCAGACACAGTTAATTAGTAAAACAAATCAAAACAAATGTTAGCACGGTGTGAATGTAGTGACGTCATAACGACTGCTACAAAGGGTGTAGTGACGACAACCAGCGATTAAGTAAAACAAATTGACGCACGCCCATGAATAGACTGAATAAACCCTCTAATGATAACGCCCACGCCTTCATTATGTAGCTGTAACACTATCGTTTAATCGACTCTTACACCGATGTCGTCAATCGGTTTTTATTCGAGTACCTCATAATAACAAAAAATAGATAAGAAGTTTTGCGAAAATAAAATGTTGTGTCGTGGGCGTTGACAAAGTAAGGCTTTTATTATACCGTACGTGTTTGTTTGCTAATGTATCAGTTCCTGTTATTCCTGCTATAACTTGTCAAGTTCCAGCGACAGCCCGTTGAGGAAAATGCCTGTTTAACTTACCTAAGGCACATTGTTGTACCTAAGTTACGACTTACATAATCTCCATCTACGGAGATTCAACGCAAAAAACAATCAGGTGGTGAATGGTCATCAATGAAATTTGGTTTAATCTCAGGTTTTCAGGGTCAGGATATTTACCCTTATTATGAAAAAATTAACTTAGGTACTCATGCTTAATCGGAAAGTGTGTAGAGAACCTAGAGCACCCTTCACGCGCATGTTTTCGTTTACCCATTTCACAATATTACCCTTCAGTCGTAAATTATAATTCATATCGGAGACAATTTCTATTTTACGATACAATTTCGTCATTCGGCTAACAATGGATTAAGTGTGTTTTATTATCTTTTAGGTACTGACGTAATCCTAACATTTACTGAGCATAAGCCGAAGTACCGGCATAACAAGAGATTGCAATTAAAGTTTGTAGAGTCAGGCGCGACTCGTGTGTCGTGACGCTACCATACACAATATAGATATAGAGGCCAAAGTTTAGCAGACGTATCACTGTGACTTTTTCTGACAACACTCATTCAGCTGATAAGACGCCATTCAAGAATATCTCGTTTCCTTTGATCTAGATCCGTTTCGCAAAAGGCCAACGTCCAACTCTTAAACATCTTGCACGCCATTTTACTATCACGCACTGTGGGTGTCCCATCAGTAATGCAAATTATCTAAATACATCCGGCAAATTGCCAAAGACTATCGCACAAACTACTGCTTATCGAGACCTTTGCCACTACTCCGGTCTATACTTCAAAACACGAGGGCGAAAGTAGGGCCAATATTATTATGTTATTTATGACATCGCATAAATACATAATACAATATATCAAACTCAGTTATAGGAGCTGGTTGTGATCAATTTATGATGTTGTAAATAAGCCTGTCAAATATGAACGGGCTGCTCTATGAGTACTCACTGAGCTTAATGTTTAGAAATCTTAATTAGCTAGCTTTTAATTATCTATCTGGAAAGTTTTATGCAAATAATATCTTGTGAAACCGTTCAGGTTTGTTTTGACTAAACTAAATTAAAGAAGCAGGCTAGCAGTGGTTATAAATCATACTTTACATTAAAGTCCAAGTGCGTTATGACTACAAGTCCATTGTATTGACTTTTGTGATAGTTAACAGTTTTGATGGCCTTAATATTATCATCTTAAGTGTTCACGTTGAGAAACAACTTGTCAGAAGCAGTAAGGTCAAAAACCTTCATAAAATATCCTATTGTATGAATTTATTACTAAAACTGATAATGCACGAGCAGACAAACGATGCATTTTGAAGAGAACCACGAATCGATTTACCGTCATAAAGAGCATTGCCCTCACTGCAAGTCGATGCTCCACATGTGATGCCGATCATTATTTTATTATTGCACTTCATTGTCATCCGACGATAAAGACATCTTGTTATAGATATCATCATCTGCTTTGCCTTTTCCAAACTATGTTGGTGTCGGCTTCCAGTCTAACCGGATGCAGCTTAATACCAGTATTTTATATGGAGAAACTGCCTATCTGACCTTCACAACCCAGTTAGTACTGGGTAATACGGTACCCCTTGGAAAGACTGGTTGTCAGACTTTCGGGCCACTGACTACCTGTACCGACTGTCAAATATCTACAAATGACAGCCGAGACCAACGGCTTAACTTACTTTCCGAAGCACGGAGGAAACTTATACACAGACCACATAAAAGTTCTAAAAGTTTATCACTCTGGGGACTTTGAGACCTCATGAATATCTACCTAAATTCAATAAGTCGGCAATACGTTTTTATTCAAATGTGGCATTGTGAATATTATGTTATTGAAGCCGACTGGTGATTTCAATTTAATAAGCGCTGGCTCTGGCATTAAAACTGCATGTTTAAAGGCACCAAACAAAACCATGTGATAAATCTCACTTGCATTCCTACATAAACATCTTTACAAAAAAAATGGAACTGTATAAATATTTAATTTTTGAACAAGTATATGCTGTCAAAGATTAATGACTCAAATATTCTGTTTTTCTTTGGCAGTGCCGTTACCGTTATGCACACAAAACGACCCAGATAAGCGTTATTGATTTTAAGGAACAAAAGTTTCTTTCTGTTTCCTTTGCGGCACGGCGCAGTAAGTGGCAACCCAGCGGGCACTGCCAGGGATGGCACATTCCCCAGATAAGATAGCGACCTTCCCGAAGCTCCCCCGCGCCGCATTGCAATCCGCTCAGTCATCTAGTCGTGTGCACTGCTCGCCTTGCACGGCGGTGCTGCATCCTGCCATACTGCTTAAACGACTAATTTACTTAAGAACACGATCAGTTTTCGTTTGACAGTAACAATTATTATTGACTTCTTGTTATTGACCGGATGTAATAATTGAAAGTTATATATCTGTCAATGTGATAGAGTTTTCAGAACTCATGCTTCTATGATTCTATGGAACAAGGGGTTTATTCTAAGAGACAAAGGACTAGTCAGAATGATCAGCTTTGAGATGAATAATTATAAATAGTGGAACCTTCCTTACGCTCTCTGAAAACTCGAGGGTCCCTGCAAGTCTATAAAGATAACCAATGCAGCTGGTTGAACTCGTAAAACGACACAAACGAAGCGTTTGTACGACGAAGTTTTATTACTCCATAATAATGAACGAGTTTATTCAATTTTCGATACCAAGAACTAATGTCGCGGGTGAGTGATTTACGTCGCGTTTGTTTGTTGCTACTGTGCGATGATGTCAATATAGTCTGTATGAGAATGGACACTTGATGATCGGTGTCCGCTCTCAGCGGTGTGTATAATTAAACAGAGCAATACCGAAGCAACAGCATAGCAACGACAACAAAAGCCAGACGCAACAGATCTTAGAATCGAATTAACTAATTGGAAAGGTTTCGTCGCCGGTCAATTGCCGCTGTCGAGCTTATTCGTATTTATCACTGAGGATATACGGGTATGAAATTGAGCATTCTGTACGCTCTCATTTACTGTAAATATATATTTAACAAAGTCATTCTATGTTGAAGAATCAAGGTCCCAGTCACATAGAATTCCTGAAGATAACGTAAGTTCCCATTATTCAGGGATCGGAGCGTTAGGAAATCATGAAATAAAATTGATGACAAAACCTCGTTCGGTGCTCAACTAGGTATACATAGTGTAAAACAACAAAAACAGGTTTTATTTTTGTTCGACGATATACTCATGCGTATATTATTGCGTGAATAGTCGTGTGAACCTCATCCAATTCCCATGGGTCGCGCTGAAACTCTAGCCATAGACACTACTTCATTAGGATTCAGACTTGCGCCGTCACCGGCACAGAGCGAATTAGCATTTGTTTGTTACAAATTCTCATTTCCTTTCCATCATGTCATGTCACGCGGCATGAATTTTGAAGGAGCTTTGTCGTCTGGCATTGTCAAAACACGAATATTTCATTAATCAGCGTTAATCACTTTTTGAACACGCTACATGGACAAATTGACAGAAATAATTTAAATTATTGTTAAGTTTTAATTATTTTTTTCAGAACAAAAGACAAAGAAAGTAACCGAAATTCGTTTTTCTTTTTCAGTAGTATGATACTCCGTGAACATGACGTAATTTAACGTGGCTAAATAATAACAGCCGTATGGGTCGACCTGCAAAGTTAAGCCGCGCTTGCCTAGGTCCACCCGTGGATGGGTGACTTTCTATTACATACCGAGTTTCCCACGTGCCTCGGAAAGCACGTTAAGT